>OX940936.1:19348283-19743162 GCA_954870645.1 Agrotis clavis
TGTTAAGTGAACCGTACTCCCTACTATTTTTTAGTTCCAATGATTTTTGAGAACAATCGTCGATTTTTGAGAACAAGAGTCCAATCGTGTCGTCACAATTTTTTATTTTGTTCTCCTAACTCATCTTTTTTTTATCGTGTTAAAATCATCAAATGGAGGAACTGTCAGACTTGTATTGACTAAAATCCACGGTGATCCTTCAATTGCTATTACTTACTATTAACTAATGTTATGTCCTTATTTGATAAAGAGCAGTAACGCCCGGAATTGCGAAGGAAACTGAGGGATTCCTGCTTAGATAGTAGCACCCGTGATACCCAACGTCTAGGGCGGAGCGATACGAGACATGAGAAGTTGCCATCTCCTTCTTTGAAGAATTATTGCGAGCAAAGGATGAGGCCGAACGCGTCAAAATCAAAATTAAATAACATCTTTTCATTTCTGCAGTGAACTTGCCAGTATTTGCATATGGTACCTGCATTGGGTGGATGTCTCCTATGGCCTTGTTGCTTCAGTCCAAAGACTCGCCTAGACCACCGCTTTCAGATTATGAGGTTAGTACACAACATCATTATTGTTTAATACAATGCATGACTTTAAAATTTACTGACACGCATTAAGTTACTCCAAAGCAGTGTTTTTCAACCTGGGGGTCGCGAAGCCTCTTTAGGCTAGTTGTAAAAGGTTGAGAAAGCTATGGTAAAAAAAAAAGTTTAAAAAGATTTATTAGGAAAAATGTTAACTAAAGGACATACTTAATCAATTGTATCAAACAAAAAATTGAACTAACTTATATGAGAACTTTTCCATCTTGAACAACGGGTATGGGGGTCGCGAAATATTTTTTTATACTAAAGAGGCCGTTGTTCAAAAGCGCAAACGATAAGATCTCTTTCCTTACATTGTTTTATTTAATTTTTAGATATCCTGGATAGCGTCAGCACCATACCTAACGTGCATACCGTTTGATTATCTAATGGCAATACTGAGTGATAAATTGGGAAGAAAAATAACGTTATTCATCATATCTGCTGTAACATTCGTAAGTTTATCATAAATAATATTTATAACAATACCGCCTGCTTAGTCTTGTCTTTCGTGATGGTCTAGTAGTTGGTTTTATTCATTAAAAATGTTCTTTAATAATTTTAACACCGCTCCACTGCCGGCGTCTTCTCCAGAACTGCTTTTACATTTTTAGAGTTTCGAGCCAAATGGCAAAAAACGGAACCCTTATAGATTCGCCATGATGTTTGTCTGTCTGTCTGTCCGTCCGTATGTCACAGCCACTTTTTTCGAAAGTATAAAAGCTATCCAGCTGTTAAAACTTGGTAAGTAGTAGGTGTATTATGTGAACCGCATTAGGATTTGCACACAAAAAAACACACATTTTGGGTGTTCTCCATACTTAGAATTGAAACTCAAAAAAAAAATCACTTAACCCATACGTGTGGGATATCTATGGATAGGTCTTTTAAATGATATTGAGGTTTCTAATATCATTTTTTTTTCTAAACTGAACAGTTTGCGGGTGAGACACATCCAAAGTGGTAAAATGTGTGTGCCTCCACCTGTAGCTTCTAGAATGATAAGACTAAAAAAAATATATTATGATGTACATTACCATGCAAACTACCAGTGAAAATTGGTTTGAACGAGATCAGTCGTACCAGCGTCTACTAGGTTTTGTTACCCGTTTTTGTGCCTCTGCTGGGCAAAGGGTCTCCCAGTACCCTTCCAAGTGCTCTTATCGCCCAGATTATCCCACCTCTTTAAAAATATAAATGCTAACATTTTTTCTAGGCTTGCTGGACCATCAAACTGACTTCGATGGAAGTATGGGCGTTCATCCTGGCAAGAGCATTATTTGGTCTCACAATGGCGGGTGCTTACGTCACATGTCCTATGTATACGAAAGAAATCAGTTCAGCCAACGTTAGAGGAATGCTTGGAACTTTGGTAAGTTGGTTAAAAATCTTCATAATTTCAGAACCACCGCCTTTTATTCAATCTTCCTGGATTAACCGCTCTTAATGTGAGTGAAGGGAACCATTTATTTAGCGATAGACTCGCGTTCTCGCTTGATGGTAGTGGAAGATGTGGTTGACGGTGAACCACGCTTGCCTAGGTAACCTATTCACTCTTGCCGTAAAGACTCCAAGGTTATAGCTATCAGGAAACACAGACTTCGGCAGGTAATTCCACTCCTTAGCTGTACGCATACTACAAATATTGGCCGAACGATTTGTACGCAAGAGTGGGATAACTATGGACTATGAAACTCTTTCTGACTAAAATCATACTGTAATCTTCGATTACGTTTTGCGACTACTCACCACTTGCATCCTTCAGTTGCTCACGACCAACGTTGTCGCAGGCGCGGTCCAAAGGGGGGGGGGGTCACAGGGGACATGACCTCTCCAAAATCTAAGGTTACATTGAATATTCTCAAAAATTTGCCAAATAATAAAAGGAAATTTCTAACTATCCCCTGACGGCGATAAAATAGTTTCCTGACATCTTGTGCAATAGGCAATATGTCTTGTGCAATAATGTTTATTTTATTCCAAATATCTATTTTTTATTAGTGTAGTGAGTGACCCCCCCCCAAAATTTCAGGCTGCGACCGCGCCTGCGTTGTCGTCGGTGCACTCAGTGGGGTCTGCCATCGCTATCGTCTTCCAGTTTGTGGTCGCCACTCGAAAACTTTTCTTCATTATTGGCATCTAATTCGTATACGTTTTCCAGGTGGTTCTTTTCCATACGACCGGTAACTTGTTCCTTTACGTTATTGGTGACATACTGAGCTACAACACAATCCTGTGGATTTGTCTGACGTTGCCTACTGTACATCTTGTTCTATTCATCATGATGCCGGAGTCACCTTCGTACCTGATCAAGAAAGGAGATACAGAGGTAAGTGGTATATTTTTTAGTTTGATAGCTCATGTAGTATCTAATGTATGTTAGGGTACTACATTATTCGGTTTCAGTTCGGCATTCGGCAACACTGAACTAAACACTAAACCTGACCTAACCTGACCTGGTCTTTGTCGATCGATTCATCCATCGCCAGGTACTTGAACTATTTCCCCGGACCGCTTCGAACTAGCCCTCGTAGTATGCTTCGAGGTCATCTCGCCATTTTTTTTTTGTGCAGCGTACCATAATCATATTCGGTTAAAAAAATTTAGGTATTCAAATCAGGCTTAAGATTAACATTAAAGTCCATCACTAAAATACTCACAAAATCTTCGCAGACGACTCGGCAACATTTGAACAGGTTTTTCCGGTGCAAATTCTGATTAATTTTAGTTTTGCCAGCCGGCCAAATCTTGCCGATCACGTGCAAGCCTATTTCTCTCATGATGTTATACCTTCTAAAAATCTATAGTCCTCAACAATGAAACTTTCCTTCCGTTTAACAATATTGACGGGAGCAATCACATTGTTTGAGCAAATTAGATAACACAGAATTCCCCAAGATCTTTAGACGTAGTGCAAGTGTGTGAACAAGTGATCTCTACAATAAAATTTTATACCGTTACTTTATTTGATTAATAATTGTAAAACTACAAATGTAACATTATGCTGAAATAAATTGTGATGTTATTGTCTAGTTTCGTTGGTTACGGAAACTTAGGTAAAAACCCAAATAAAATACGAGGAGAATTTAGATACCTTAGTGCCCTTGGCACACTAAGGATTTCGGGACGAGAGCACCAGGCAGCCAGGCAACTAACTACCTTATCTACTTGTAGCTAAAAAAATTAATTCAAGAGAAACTTTTTGAACTGGTAAAAATGTAGTGAGTATTTATAAGTCTAACGCCTGTTCTGGATCCACATTGATCCGGTTTTGTAAAAGATAAGAATTAAAAAAACTCTTTTGTTACGTTACATTTTAAGTAGTAAAGTCATAATCACCGCAAAATAAAACACTTGCATAAGTATAATTTATTTATTGCTCAATCTTCATACCCATGGTCGTTTATTAGGTACCATAATTACAATCAGATATTTTTTGTTATACTATATACTCGTACTTCCATTTCATTAATTCGTTATCACCCGACGCTTGATTCATACCCACTGCGGGGTTCTCTCGTTTTGTGCGCCAATCTCCACGTTTCTGTATCAGCCGCATCCAGGATGAACTTGCAATGGCAATTAACTCGATTGCAAATAGAGTTCCCGTACGACTAACTTTTTTCTTTCCATTCCTCTGGGTTGCAATTTGACTCCACCTGCCATCAACACCCTGTACTAGTTTTCTACCGAACCAACTTCATTTAGGTTCCGAAATGTCATTTCCACTTTCGGAAACCTTCGCATCTTCGAGTACCAATTTGTTTTTTTAGGGTTCCGTAGTCAACAAGGAACCCTTATAGTTTCGCCATGTCCGTCCGTCCGTCCGTCCGTCTGTCCGCAGTTTAGCTCAGAGACGCACAGTACTAGAGAGCTGTAATTTGGTGTAAATATACGGATTTATTGCGCCGAAAAAGTGGTAAAATAAAATCTCGTAAAATATTTTTTTTTTAGGGTACCTCCTGTACACGTAAAGTGGGGATGTTTTTTTTTTTCTCGCGTACCCCTTATTGTGGGGTATCATTAAATAGGTCTTAAAAAAATATTGATAGTTTCGATCAACAATTTTTTGATAAAAAGATTCGTTTGTGAAATGTTAAGCTTTAAAGTGCTATTTTTTGCTCGACTCGAGTGTCCCCCCCCTCTACCAGCTAAACGGTTATGTTTGGGGGTGTGAAAAAATTCACAATAGTAGTATATATAACGAAGTTTAGAAGAAAATTATCATGACTAAGTAGGCTTTACAAGTTTACGAGTAATAGTCGACCAACTTATAAAATGTACTTGGATAACATATTTTCCTAAACAAAATGTATCGGAGAACATGTTCTTCAACTGCAAATGTAAGTTTGTCAACTTTATTTTTACAGCTATAATAGGTGGGTATGTTTTGGGGATAGGTAGGTTTTTATTGTCAACTATTTTTAACTAACTTCAAAAAAAGGAGGAGGTTCTAAATTCGCCGTACCTAATTTTTTTTAATGTATTTTCCCCGATTTCTCAACGACGCCTGGACCGATTTCGAAAATTCTTCTTTTTAAAATTAAATTCAACGAATCAGTTTAGTTAGTTCGCATAAGTATTTTGATGGGCAACTACGAAACCCTACACTGTGCGTGGCCCGACACGCACTTGGCCGGTTTTTTTTTAGATAATTTTGTCTGTCTATTATTCGCAGGAAGCAATCAGATCAATGGCTTGGCTGAGATGCAGAAAAGAAGATGATCCCAAAGTGATAAGTGAAGTAAACCAAATCAAGAAGGAGCAAATGAAAGATGATGACAGCAACCGTTTTGTTATTAAGGCTATTTGTAAGCTACTTTCATAATATTTATCATTATCACCATCAGCTGAGGTCAACGACGATATAATATTAGACTCCTAATAACAGGCGACCGATGTCTGTCAACACATTAGGCAAAAAAGTCTTATATCCGTCGAATTTCGACCAATCCTGTGAGCCGTAAACATACGTTGAGACAGAACAGACCTTGAGTTAGCCAATCACAACGCAGTACCCCGTCCCCCTCGCTTACGTAGTACCTCAGCGAGTTGACAGAATAGTTTTTGTTCCTTAGATCGTGCATGCGGAGTCTAGTATTATATCGTCGTTGGCTGAGGTACACAGCCGACGATATCGCGGTAAATCTCGTAGAAGGTAGCGAGTCGAGTTACACAAAACTATCGATGAGTGAGCCAAGTCGTGGGGAGAGGCCTTTGTCCAGCAGAGCTGACGCATATTATCTGTAATAGATTATCTGTGCAGGTTTAATTGAACCGTATATGGAGACGGTGCGTTACAATTGAGTAGTCTTTAATCTTCACCGTATATTGCTTCAAATAAAATTGATTAATGATCTTGAACTGGTTGCCTGCGCAGGTTAAAAAACGGCACAGGGATACCTCTATACTGGACAAATTCTAATACATGCTCATGCTCATGCATTGCACAGACTTCTCTGGTGGAATGGCAAGCTATACCTTGTACTTCCTTGTGCCTTTTCTCAGTATCTAAGTCTAAATAAGGGCGTTCTCCTGCGATAAATTCATGTCATAATACAGAAGAAAACACGGATAAGAAGCTAGTATCATCATAACATTTTCAAAGAAACCAGAGTTCTCTTGAAATATCACAGTCTCACGTATTGATTCGCCCAATTACTTTATTTTGGTTGCCGATTTGTCGTGGTCTCTAATAACTCCAATAAAGCTCGTTGAGCGTTGAAACATCTTCAAGTATGTTACGCTATTTAATTGTCCTTCATTGTGAATGTGAGCAGCTGTTTGTTGTTCAAACTATAATGCTATTGATAATTGATTCTATGATGTAAATTGTTGTGTTTGGCCCTTTTTTCTGAAAATTCTGCTTTTTTCCATGTTATTGTATAACTTAAAAATCTATTAATATGAATTAATTCACTTATTATTTCTGTTCTCTACGGGTCAAACGCCTTTCTCCCCAGTATGACCCAGTCAGCTTGTTAATGTTACGGGCAATTTGTCTAGGGGTCATTCCATGGTATCTACTTTGACCTGATAGTTCGGATTTTATCTTTAGAAGAAATTATGCGCATTAATGATTAATTACTACTGTTTAGTGTAAAAATTAAGGAAAAGCTTAAAAAAATCAACAAAGAAGTGACTGTTTAACCATCTTAATCTTTGGTGTCGAAATAAATTCTTAATTACTAAACAAATATTACACCATTTGTATGTTTATAGTCGGCTTACAATTGTGACATCAAGTGAATTTAGTAGATTATGTAATGATTTATTACATTTCTCTGCTATTTTTAGTTTAGGCTTGTTTGACTGTGTTACCGTTATTTTAAATGAAAATAACATTAAGGTCATAGCTCATTAGAGCCACCGCACCGTCTCACTTCGGGTGGTTAGTATACTTTAAGAGACTGCTAAGGAAATGCGCTCACCATGTCAATTCCGAAGCGTCACCGGAACGCCTGGCCAATCGCAAACGCTGAGTAAAATGATAACTAGTGGATTGCAAAATGTGATTGGGCGTGTGGACTGTATTAAAGCGATGATGGAAACACGTAAATTGGCAATTTTATAAATTTATTACAATATTAGCACAATGCTGTGACAAAGAACCTGACAAGCCAACAACTAGGACCAACTCGGTGATTGCTCGCTGAACTTTAAAGATATTTTTGTATAAAAATTGAAGCGAAGCCGCGGGCAAAACCTGGTAATTAATCAATCAAACTTATCTCTATTTTCTTTCACCAAACAATTTTCTTTTTCTTTTACAGTACAAGATAAAATCTTGATCAGAGCCTTCATAATAGCCATGGTATTATCTTTAGCAAGAGAAATGTGTGGTACTAATCCAGTCATAAACTTTGCTGGGGAGATATTCCTTAAAGCTTCCGAGGGAACGGGTATAGTCCTCACTCCTAACCAACAAGCTATGGCTTTGGGAGCTGTGCAAGTTCTTGGAGCGGCATTAGCATCTTTATCGGTAGAAAAGGCTGGGAGAAAGGTAAGATATTAGAGACTTTTAATTCATAAGATCAAGGTGAGTGGAGGTCCGGGAGGGGACGTCCAAGGAAGACCTACACTGACCTTATTGGTGAGGTACTTCAGAAAGGCAGACTGCATTACTCGCAATCGTCGTGCTTGTATGACCAGACGTATGAATGTGGATGAGGTGAAAAGAGTATGTGTAACGTCATCGAAATAAATTTAAGGATGGAATGAAAGATAACTAATGCAATGCAATGAACTAATCGCAAACATGAATAACTTCGAGTTGAGTTTTATGGGACACTTCTAAAATGTAATGACGGCTTCTCCTGAACAAAGGAATCTCGGCTGTGACTGTGTCCTTCATCAACTTTGCATACAAATGCACCCGTACCTCACACACAGCACATTTGATAATCAGGAAAACTTAATTATGTTTCGTCCACGATGATTCAAGTATTTATTCTTATCTCGTTTTTCTTTTTCTTACAGCCTCTCTTTACTGGCACAGCTTTCGTGTCTGGGTTAAGTATGTGCGTCCTTGCCTCGTGGTACGTCGCTCGGGACTACAATGTCTACGCCCCCTCCTGGTTGCCGGTCGTCGCTCTATGCTTGTGCATCTTCTGTGACGCGTTTGGCTTGCAACCTGTCTCTGTTATCGTTACTGGGGAGATCTTTTCTTTCAAAGTAAGTATGAATGATGAATTTGAAGAATTTATTAACTAACTCAGACTATTTCCTATTTCTTCATGTTAGTTTATTGATTACTAGCGACCCGCCCCGGCTTCGCACGGGTGCAATGCTGATGCTAAATACACTACAGAAAAACTGCGCAAACGCTACGTCCCGCAATTTTTAAATCTGTAATATCTTCGAAAATATTCACTTAAATCATACGGGGCAAAGGGCCATATAGATCTATATTAAATGAACAATGTATTCAAGGTATTTAATTGGTTAAGGATTAATGCTGTATTGGTTAAAATCGCTTCGAAAATTAGCCATTATTTGTCGTAAAAAGTAAATGACAAAAAAAAAATTATTGTGGGTTATCCATAAGAGATAGACATATACCATCACGGACTTTTCTGTAGACCTTTTCAATGTGTACAAAACTTAGTACATTATTTTGATAAAACTCGTAGGGTTCAGCCTGCGTTTGCAATGTAAGCGGAAAAAATGTAATTATTTACGACATCACATTAGAAACCTCAAAAATAACAGTACTTCTCCACTATTTAATGGATGTTATTATACATATAAACCTTCCTCTTGAATCACTCTATCTATTAAAAAAAACCGCATCAAAATCTGTTGCGTAGTTTTAAAGATTTAAGCATACAAAGGGATATAGGGACAGAGAAAGCGACTTTGTTATTTATACTATGTAGTGATCTTCTGTGAGTCACTTACTCAAGTGTTATTTTAGAAAAAACCGTCTGTGAAGTAAAACGTTTATGGCATTTTATAATTTGATCACTTGTACTTACAAACTTACTCCTTTATGATTGCCAACAGCATTTTAAAACAACAATCTCTCATAAACTTTCTAACAACGTAAATCTGCAATAATCATTATCATTTTCATCACAATTTAAAAACATCCATTGCTAAGCATAAGTCTATTGGGAGTCGTTTGATTGTCTCAAGATACCGTGATCATGGAATGGAAAGAGCATGTGAAGAAACAGGGTGCATCATAGTCAGTACAGTTATCTGGCTATCTCTTTTGTTGATTTTTCAACCCCAAAAATCAATATCAAATAATTTATTTCATGTAGGCATATTACAGGCACTTCTGAATTGTCAAAAGACAAAAAAAAATGCAAAATAGTTATGGTGCTACAGTCCCAGTCACAAGACATAATATCTGTGAAAGTACCGTAGGTGCCCGTTCCAAAGCGTAGATCTCTATGGAGAAGAACGGGCAAGAAACTCCATGGACACTATTTTTCAATCGCCAAAATTATAACAGTATCTTTGTTACATCATTCATCTTGAGATGGTACATTATGTGAGAACGATGTAGCAAGTAAAAAGTGCCCATAGGAAAATATAAAATAGACAATTCAAGAAATTATAAATAATTGAATAATTAAAATAGACCGTGGCAGCTAAGAGATGACCAGTCACGATTGACGGCGCCCGTCAAAAAAGGTCTCACCCGGTATTAATATTTGGAAGTTTTAATAAAATCGTCAATTTAATTTTCATTTCAGTACCGAGGGTCAGTAATGGCGACAACAATGTCAGCGGCGTCGGCAACTGCCTTTCTTCAAACACTTTTCTTCAAACCACTAGTGAAGGCTTTAGGAGCACACGCAGCTTTTTACTTTTACGGAGCAATTTGTGTATCCGCAGCTGTTTATATGTTCATATGGGTACCAGAGACGAAGCAAAGAATATTGGAAGAGATCTATGAAGACTTGAAGACGAAGAAGGAGAAGAAAGCTGAGAGAGAAAAGACGTTGGCCATTGAATCCGGCAAGGCGGAAGCTTAAGCAAGAGAAGAAGATAGTTATTCTTGTGACTTTAATAGTTTAATTAAACTTTAGTGTAACTAACAGATTCTTTTTTATATAACTCAATTTGTGCAACAGTAAATAATCATACAAATAATTACATATATAATGGGATAAAAAAACAGTAACAGGAAAAATATTCAATTCGGATTTAAAAGTGGGATCCAACGGGAATAAATCCTTTAAACGGCTCCAGGACATTTATGATATAAAAAATCATTAAAATCAGAGCTCTTCTAATTATTGACTCGGGGAAAAATCATCAAATGAGTCCTGGAGCGGAAGCTTTGTGTCTGATACGTCAAATCTGATGACTGACTAAAATCCCCTGTTCCTTCAGTTGCCTTTTACGCTCCAGGGCAGTGGTAACCTCCAATTATATTTTTGCGCCCTCAGTAGATCGCTTTTGTTCACCAACATTAATAATGCTATCTACATTAATTTTATTTATCGTGAATAGTTTAGAATCGCATACCAACATCATTTCGAGCGTATACCGATCCATTAACAAATTACTAAAATACTCCAAGCATACTGTGTGTTTATAAATTGAGCTAGCTTTCAAGGTAATTGCTTAGTAAATATTGTACGGAAAAATACCATCGTTAACGATGGCTTTTCTAACACCATTTACTATAAAATACTCGTGTCTCACACTCACGTATTAACTACAACTCGCTTCAATAAAAGAAACATCTTTAACACCATGAAACATCAAAGAGTTTACATAAACAAAGAGTTTTTGGGCATTTTCTATCCATTCTACTACATCAGTACTTTATCGTGTATGTGCAAATATAATATCAAAAACAATTATGTGGAAAAAATCACGAGAAGAAATTTAGTACTTGCCGCAATTATGATTTGTGTAATGACTGGTTTTTACCATGCAACCATGCAGTATACAAAGTTCAGTATTGAAACTTACGAGTATATCTACAAATTAATATATATAGAGTATTTAATCACTTTTGTTGGAGTTTGTATTATCAATCTATACTATAGCACCACCACCGTGCGTCTCCTATCAATTCTTTACAAGATCAGCAAATGCCTCTACAACAGCAATGATGTTAAAAAATTCAAGACTGTGTCACGCTCCTTAACTTTAACGCTCCTACTATTCTGTGTTATCCTAGTACTATTTAAAGTAACTTACGACTCAAATTGGACTCTGCTCAGAGGAGTGTATGTTTCGACATCGGTAATCTTGGACTTAGAGATAATTCAAATCTTGCTATACACTCATATGCTGACTTGTAAAACTATAAGTTGGAATTATATTGTAAAGAATATTAATTTTGAAACTGGCAATAATGAAATATCTGTAGACCGAGAAATTATATTGGAAGAAATGCACGATACTATGACATCCATATATGATGCTTGGGATCTAACATTGAAAACTGCCGGGTTCAGTGTAAGTCTTTCCTACTGTTTTTTTTTTCTTCACTTTTATGCGATCTTTAATACGGCATAAAATACAATATATTTTAAGCTTCCTACAAGCTGCTGAATCGGTTTGGCAGAATAAACCCTACATAATTTATAAAAAATATGTCATGAATTTTTGCAAAGCTACTCCTAATTCAATTACTAAAATCACTTATTGTCATATTTTTTAAAATTATAAACTCATCTTTTGTAAAACTTTTTTCAGATTTTGTTCCATTTCATAACAACGTTTATACAGACATTAGTATACGTGGGAGTTCTGATAATATGGTCAAAATCGAACTTTGTAAGTATATTATAGACCTACAATAAATTTTTCTTTGATTTTGCACCACTGTCAAAAAAAAATTGACTTTTATTAACATTGCTATAATAATAACTAGCTTCTGGACTGGTTCTCTATTGTGTTACCTAACTTTTTTATACATAATCTTATGTGACATAATTTTTTTTGTCCTAATCATCATTTGTCCGAATGATAACTTGCCCGAACTTAATACCACATAATTTCAAATGCCATAACATTGAAACTCCTAAATACTGTATGTCCTAAATTCGTTTGTCATAAATATAACAATCAATAATATACAAAATACATAAAACCGATTGCCATAAAATACATAAGTCCTAAAGTTTGTTTTGTTACTGATTACCACCCAATAAGGAAAATCGACGGAGCCCCGCTTCGCGGGGCTCCTATTTCTGCGTGCAAGGTTTAAAGTAACCTAACACGAAGGGGATGGCGGGGTCTTTCAGACCCCGCCATCCCCTTCGAACCTAACCTGTCCGTGTCGGGGTGCCCACAAGTCCCGAGCTCGCTTCGCTCGCTCTTGGATCCCAAGATCTTCGGTTTCTAAACAATTTCATGAAATATCAGTTTTACTATAATACACATTATGTAATATAATGATTAGGACATATGACTTTATTTCATACAAAATTAGGAGATTCAATTATTATGATACTCGATTTTATGCCAGAACAGCTTTAGAAGTGAAGATAATTATGTAAAACAATATTTAGAACTTATGATCATTATGGTTACTGAATTTTATAGCAAACGTGTTATGGATAATGATTTTCGGACAAACAATTTTAGGTGACGAAAAGGGATACCTTCTGGACTTCGTCCGCATTGTATTTGGTTTTAAGGCACCTAAACTAATATTCTCTTTTTTAATTTGTTGAGAAAGTGAGGGTACCTGATGTCCCACCTAAAAGTTTGTTATAGAATCTATAACAAACTTTAAAGCAAATGAAATGAAAACTTCCAGACACAACACTTTATATACGACATTGGTAGTTTTTCCCTCTGGTGCTAAAATAAAAAGCTGGTCAGCATTACTGACAGGCGAGCATGTGTTATATAGTTGGCCGTGGGAAAAACAGTTGGACCTTAGGTCGACATCAGCTTCCTTCAGGGTCTGTCCTTGGGACTTATTTATGGTCATCGCGAAGTAAGCGGCTACCGGGAATTGTGTGAGTTTGAACTGGAAAGGGAAATTGTTGGAGATGAGTGGTATTCACGGTATCAATGCAGTTTCCCCTGAGCCACATCCGGTGAGAATTTCAGCTTCGCTTAAATTTCTGTGTAAAGGTGCGTACAGACCATGTAACATGTTATATAACATGTGTTATAAAACACTACAACTCTATGCAGAATGTTACCATGAAAAATGTTATATAACAATGTTATATAACATGTTATGTTATATAGTCTGTACGCACCGTAATGCAGTAACTATTAGTCGCGTTCCATTGCACAATTTTGGTGGAGTTAGATTTCTTAGAAGCATTATTATTACTTTTAGGTTATTTTATGAGCTCGAGGACCACAGGCAGTTGATGAATTTAAAATCTCGGGTAGGTAGTTGCTGGCATCACCCTAATTGACGACGTTATTGTATGATGTGTAAACCACATCATTCCCAACAATTTCGGCTAATATGTTTCCATTTATTGCAGCGGTTCGGTCATTTTTTTAGTATCGCACGATCACATAGCACACGGACACATATTGACGGGACTCCGAATACGTAACTTTTCAATTCTTCTTACAACGGGCAGTGTCTGCCGGAATTTTACAGAGAACAGTATTAGTAGTAACAGTCCATGGGTCTATCATCATGGCGAATGTCTCAAAGGCTTTTTGTTCGACATGGTACATTCAGACGATTACATTTTTTTAGCGTGGTAATACATCACGTGGAACACAACGTGCACTCTTACTCGCCGCCCGCATGGCCGCGCCTACAGTGGCTGGAGATCGTGTAGCGACGTCTGTCGCCATCGGCGTCTACCGCTGCGGCTGGGCTGGAGGTGGACATTGTCCTCTCCCTCATGCGTCCCGCCTCCTCCTTCGCTAGCATGACTGCTTCGCAGAAGGAGGCGACTGCTTCCCATTCTGTCTCGCCCCGCAGCATGGCCTCGACCAATACAAAGCACGAGAGGTCACCGATTATCGTCGTGGTGAGGACACGGCGGTGCTCTGCCCAAGCGGGTAGTCCTGCACCGTATGCTCCACCGTGTCCTCCAGGCGATCCACGCAGTGGTGACACCCAGGCGATTCTTCTTTCCCTATCAGACACAGCTACCTCCCGAAACTTTCGTGTCCGGTGAGGACCTACGTCATGTGGTAGGTCAGGCGGGACGCCGTGACGCCTATCCAGCTACTCCTCAAAGAGGGGTCTTACCGCCGCGGTTGGGGAGTGCCCGGAACTCGGTTGCGACAGTCGCTCTCTCAATATTGCCCTGTGATCACGCCGGAGCTCTTTCCGGGAATTCATCCTGGCGATGCGCCTCGATAGACGCGATGGAGGGCCGTCGCCTCCAGAGGAAGACGACTACATTATATTCCTGAAACACCTTTGCTTTGTCACAGTTTTATGACTACGAACACGTTGAGTGTTGCAGTGTTGTCTTAGTCAAATGGGACTTTAAACAACAAAAAACAAAAAAAAAATACGCATCTTACTTTGTTAGTGACGCACAACAGAGACTGCTCATCAGGCTGAACAACTTTGCTAAGACGTCATTCCTTTTTATGTTATAGTGTAGCTGGGCTCTTGGAGTTCCACAACAGGTGTTCCAGATCTTCAATTTTTATACGTCAACAGAGAGTGCTTATCAATCAGGCTGAGCAACTCTTGCTAAGACGTCATTCCTATATATGTTATAGTTTAGCTGGGCTTTTGGTGTTCCACATCAGGTGTTCCAGAGATCTTCAATTTTTGTACGTCAACAGAGAGTGCTCGTCAGGCTGAACAACTTTGCAAAGACGTCATTCCTGTATTTGTTATAGTGTAGCTGGGCTCTTGGTGTTCCACATCAGGTATGCCAGATCTTCAATTTTTATATGTCAACAGAAAGTGCTCGTCAGGCTGATCAACTTTGCAAAGACGTCATTTCTGTATTTGTTATAGTGTAGCTGGGCTCTTGGTGTTCCACATCAGGTGTTCAAGATTGTCAATTTTTATACGTCAACAGAGACAGCTCATCAGGCTGAATAACTTTGCAAAGATGTCATTCCTTTATATGTTATAGTGTAGCTGGGCTTTTGGTGTTCCACATCAGGTGTTCCAGATCTTCAATTTTTATACGTCAACAGAGACTGCTCATCAGGCTGAACAACTTTGCTAAGACGTCATTCCTTTACATATATGCTTTAGTTTAGATGGGCTTTTGGTGTTCCACATCAGGTGTTCCAGAGATCTTCAATTTTTGTACGTCAACAGAGAGTGCTCGTCAGGCTGAACAACTTTGCAAAGACGTCATTCCTGTATTTGTTATAGTGTAGCTGGGCTCTTGGTGTTCCACATCAGGTATGCCAGATCTTCAATTTTTATATGTCAACAGAAAGTGCTCGTCAGGCTGATAAACTTTGCAAAGACTTCATTTCTGTATTTGTTATAGTGTAGCTGGGCTCTTGGTGTTCCACATCAGGTGTTCAAGATTGTCAATTTTTATACGTCAACAGAGACAGCTCATCAGGCTGAACAACTTTGCTAGGACGTCATTCCTTTATATGTTATAGTGTAGCTGGGCTCTTGGAGTTCCACAACAGGTGTTCCAGATCTTCAATTTTTATACGTCAACAGAGAGTGCTCATCAGGTGGAACAATTTTTGCTATCGCACCATTTTTGTATCTCTTATAGTTTAGCTGGTCCGTTGCGGTTCTGCACCAGGTGTTCAAGTTTCCAAAATAAATTATAGCCTATGTGTTGGCCAGACTTAATACCTATACAACAAAAAAAAATCATTCAAATCCGTCCAGTACTTTTTGAGTTTATCTCGGACATACATACAGACAAACAGACAAACAGACAAAAATTCTAAAAACTATATTTTTGGCTTCGGTATCGATTGTAGATCACACGCCAAGTATTCTTTTCAAAAAATATTCAATGTACAGTTTTGACTTTCCTACTATTTTATTATGATTAATTTATAAAAAAAATTGGAAACAAGAGTGAAAAATAATAGAAACAAGTACGCAAAGGACAATGATACCATAAAATGAAGGCCACGACGTTTCACGTTTTTGTAACGGAAAGTAAACAGGAAGTTTGACTTTAATTTGATGGAAAAAATAGTTTGTTGTTAGTAAACATAAGCTGCGGTTCCACTGAAGCGGAGCGGAGCAGAGCGGAGACGAGCTGTGCCGCGATTTACCAATCACATGGCTTGAATACACATGTGTCACGTGGCCAGCGATGTGCATCAGCCGTGTGATTAGTGAATCACATCACAGCTCGTCTCCGCTCTGCTCCGCTCCGGCTCAGTGGATGCGGTTCCTAAAGGCACTTTTTATTTTTGTATAGGTTCAATATTCATTTTTTTTTATTATTAGATTCATGAACAAAAAAAATGTCAGAAAGATAGATTATCAAAAAATATCTAACCAGTATTTTTTCTTTTGATACGTAAATCAAAATTGACGGAGATACAACGCTTCTAAAAATCACAAAACGGCACTCGTTCGGTATAATTTTAGAAGCGTTATGACGTCACCAGCCTCCACACCTGAATTTCGAAGCATTTTATCTTTGTCAATATTCAATGATTTAAAAAAACAAAAATGTGTTCATTACTTTCAATACGGTACTCTAAGGCTGCGTTTCCACCAGAAATGTGCGAGGATGTGTACCGAGGAATGTGTTTGTAAAGAACCAATAGAATCGCTACATTTACCTCGCCTCGGTCAGCACAGCTCTGGTGGAAACGGCTCAGCGGAGCTTGATTTTTGCACATACAAAACACGCGAGGGATGTGTACGAGGGATGTGTGCGAGGGATGTGTACGAGGGATGTGTGTGAGGGATGTGTTGCGAGGGATGTGTACGAGGGATATGTGCGAGGGATGTGTTGCGAGGAATGTGTGTAGAGAAATGTGTTGCGAGGTTTGCGCATACTGTACCAGCCAGTCCATAGACGCATCCTGGCACCACACATTAATGCCCATTTTCACAGCTCCGCTACACATCCTCGCACCACACATTAATGCGCATTTTCACAGCTCCGCTACACATCCTCGTAGGCACATTTTCATCGCACAGCTTTGGTGGAAACGCCCACACATTTTCACAGCACAGCTAGACATCCTCGCACCACACATTAATGCGCATTTTCACAGCTCCGCTACACATCCTCGTAGGCACATTTTCATCGCACAGCTTTGGTGGAAACGCCCACACATTTTCACAGCACAGCTAGACATCCTCGCACGACACATTTCCTCGGCACATCTCTGGTGGAAACGCAGCCTAATAACGAACTAAACAAATTTGAAATTTATTTAAACAGTAAACTACCCTATTACGCTGTAAGTAAGTTACGGAAATAATTATTGTGCCAACCTCTAAAGAAACAACCCGTTTTCAACTGGATGAATGACCTCCTTGTATGTGAAACTTTCAGGATAACTTCGATGTTGCCATCAGTCACACATTTGGGGTATTGCTATGGTTAACCAAAGTATTTCTTGTGGAATTAGCATTATGTATCACTTGTGAAAGATTCTATAAAGAAGTTGGAAAAGCGAGGAGCAATGTTGTGATCAAAGTGGCCCAAGACTGTGAGTATTTCAAGCAGAATTATAAATGACCAGCTTTTGAGAGCGGCTCCACCCGCTCGTCTCTCCACCACCCCTCCCCTTGTTGCCTAGGTCAGTCGGAAAAAAACAATACACGATCGGCAACACTGAACGCCCAACCACACACACAGGCAAGTACGCGCAGGCCGGGCTTGCACAGGCAAAACTGTGGTGAAGCTTGTGCGTGTTTGGTCGCGGGACTTATCAAATTACCATGATCCTGGACCGTAAAGGGCTATTGAAGGACACCGTGGTTTTCAGTCAGTACAAGTCTGATAGTCCCTCCCGCCCTGCCCTCAGTGCACTCATTTGGTAATTTCACCACGATAAAAAAAAAAAACTTGTGCGTGTGGTAGGCCCATTAGAGTATTACTCGCAACAGAATTTTTAACTCCTCAAAAAACCTTTAGGCTGCCTGTCCATTGATGCGGAGCGAGCTTGCGGAGCGGAGAAACGAGAAAATATTAACCAATAGGATTGCATAAAAACTCCGCTCCGCTCCAGTGGACAGGGGTCTGCGAGCTAGATTTTAAAATTCATCCGTTTTTGGAAGCGGTGCGTGCTAGCGGTGCGAGCTGGCGGAGCGAGCTGGCGGAGCGAGCTGACTATACTTCTATACTAATAATTAGAAGAGTTTGTTTGTTTGGTTTAACGAAATAAATCTCAGGAGCTTCTGGTTGGAATTGAAAAAATATTTTTGTGTTTGTGTTGGATAGTCTATATGCTATACCTCTTTAGATCTAGATGTGCGATGTCTGTTTCCGTAATATTTCGCGTACACACTGATCGCCCTTCGCTCAAATGACTCGTTGCGTGAACTCGGCCTTGCTCCGCACAGTCCGCTCGCTCGCTTCGTACAGTCCGCTCGGTCCTCTCCGCAATACTCGCTCGCTCCGCTCCGCATCAATGGTCAGACACAGTCCGCAACTCCGCTCCGCAGTACTCGCTCGCTACGCTCCGCCAGCTCGCTCAGCATCAATGGACAGGAAGTCTTACGATACGCGATGCAGGCGTTATGCTTAAAAATATTTTAAACTTAAAATTTTGTTCTCAATTTCAGTGCCATCAAAGAAAATGTGGAAGAATATCTTCAGAGTGCTACACAGAGATTTCGAGAAGATGAACGCGTGTGGTCTGTTTGATGTTGACGCGGAAACCCTGCTCAACTTTTGCAACGTTGTGGCTACTTACACCATTGTTTTATTACAATTTGCTTTCCTTTAATTCTGGTGCAAGGTTGAAGTGGAACTGGGCTGGTCATATCTGCCGTATGTTGGATGAGCATTTTGCAAAAATAACCACCTAGTGGATCCCAAATGGCGGTATACGACAACGCGGCAGGCCCATAAGGAGATGGTGGGATGAGCCAGCTAGCTATTTTTGAGGCCTACAATCGCACTAGATCGCAAAAAGTAGAAAAAAGGAAGGGAGGCCTTTGGCTTGCAGTGGGACGACACAGGCTTATAAGAATAGATTTTGAGACAATTCATGTAAATTATGTTTGCTATTCGCTAAGCTTCTGGTAGACGTCTCGTCGAAAAGCACATCGTTGAGTCCAGCAATGGGATTTTTTATAGAGAATAACATAGCTGCTCGGTTTCTACCGCGAACAGAGCGGACCCATTAATTACTTATTTTAATAATATTATATCCTATTATTTCCATTCCATACCTACATAATTGAAAATGAATAATATAATGTTACAATAAAACAATCTGTGTTTCTGTTCTAAACGCGTGGCACGAGGCTCAATGATGCAAAAAATAAGAGCTCCTGGCAGGTATTGAGGAAGGTCTTTGCCCAGCAGTGGGACAGCAAAGATTATCTGAGTTTATTTAACACTTTGCAACACTAAATTATATATTTGCATCATCGATCCCACAATCTCGTAATACTAAGGCCTATTACCAGTCTGTCCTACCCGTAATGATTTACGTAGCCAAAAATTGGACACTCATCACAGACCACAGACCTGGTGGCCAGCCATGACGATTTAAAGCGTGAGTAGTTTCGCTGCGGGAAAGAGACAGAGCAGGGCAGGCCATATTGCTCGCAGAGCAGATGGCCGATGGGGTCGAAAAGTACTAGAGTGGAGACCACGGACTAGCAAGCGCAGCGTAGGACGTCCACAAGCAAGGTGGACAGACGACCTTATAAAGGTCGCCGGAAGACGCTGGATGCAGGTCGCTTCCAACCGGTATGTGTGGAGATCAAAAGGGGAGGCCTATGTTCAGCAGTGGACGTCCTACGGCTGAGATGATGATGATGAAAGAGACAGAGCTATACAAGTCGTCTAGCGCCATCTAGTTCACACAGCTGACCTATTGACCTTTTAAGACGTCATGGTAGGCCACTAGGTCCATAGTCTAGGTCCATGTCCGGTGGGCTATATCGGTGACTTTAGTTCGTCTACGGATCTCCTCATTTCGGATTCGATCACGTAGAGAAACACCGAGCATAGCCCTCTCCATAGCTCGTTGAACGACTTTGAGCTTTGAGATGAGGCCGATAGTGAAAGACCACGTTTCGGTGCCGTAACTCATCACTGGTAACACACATTGGTTGAAGACTTTCGTCTTGATGCAAGGTTGCTCAGCGTGAAATCACGACAGCATTGCTCGCCTGCTCGGGGTTTCTCTGATGGATTGAGTTCGCGACGAAGTCATTCACCAGAGAACTAAAGTAACCGACATTGCACGTATAATCAGCATCCTGAACTGGAAGTGAGTCGGCCCTGTCTGCAGACGGACGGACGGTCCGTGAAGCAGAAAGTGTTAAGGTGCATACACACTCATCAGTCACCGTCACGTCGCGTCACCGGCCCGGTTTAAAAACAAAATGTTTCTATACTCCTACGCGTAGTATGACATTGTTCCCACACGTCAGTCACCGGCCAGTAACCGGCACGTGATCTATCACTCACGTCACCGGTCGGGCACGTCAAATAATATTTCCATACAAGTTTCATACTTTTATCCCCACACACCCGGGAACGTCACGTCTCAGTTCAGTCAGTGTATGTGTTCAATGATTCAGCCAAACCGGAGTTCACGTCTCCAGTTTCAATTTCAATCAAAGTCTTATTGCTTCCCTACATGGTAGACTACGACTGCTGCTGTCAAAAATTCAAGTTACTGCGTTTAGCGGTTTCTATATAAATATAGATTAATTTATGCGAGTCCAAGTTTCCTTACGGTGTTTTCCTTCATCGATGTTAGGTGGGTTTTTTTTTTTTTTTTTTTAGCGTGGTAAAATCATCAAATGAGTCCTCCAACCCCGGGCAGGGCGGGAGGGACTGTCAGACTTCTACTGACTAAAATCCACGGTGTCCTTCAATAGCCCTTTCTGTTCCGGGGTCACGGTAAGGAAATAATCTCGCGACCCCGGCAGGCTTTGGCCCTCTGAGAGGGGGGCCCCGTCATTATGCTGACGCTCTTTGAGGCGCGCGTGGGACACAACGCGCCGACGACCCGGGCATGGTCCTTGGTCGGGCAGCGAGTTGCCCTTTACTCGCTGCCCGCATGCCCGCGCCTACGGTGGCCGGAGATCATCAAGCGACGTCCGTCGCCGTGGGCGTCTACTACCTGGTGGGGCGGAGGGAGGACTCTGTCCTCTCTCGCTCGCGGCCCGCCTCCTCCTTTGCGAGCATTACTGCTTCGCAGAAGGAGGCGACCGCTTCCCACTCCGTCTCGCCCCGCAGCATGGCCGCGACCAATGCTGGGCGCGAGAGGTCTCCGCCTATCGCAGCCGTGAGGACACGTCGGTGCTCTGCCCAAGCTGGGCAGTCTTGCACCGTATGCTCCACCGTGTCCTCCGGGCGATCTTCGCAGTGGTGACACCCAGGCGTCTCCTCCTTTCGCATCAGACACAGGTACCTCCCGAAACTTCCGTGTCCGGTGAGGACCTGCGTCAAGCGGTAGGTCAGGACGCCATGACTTCTCTCCAGCCACTCCTCAAAGAGGGGTCTTACCGCCGCAATTGCGGCGTGCCCGAATGTTAGGTGGGTTGCAAGATAAACTTAGAAAGTAAGTACTCGATATATTCTGAATTGAAAAAGTTGCAGTTGTACTTGCTCGGATTTCAATCTCAACTTTGTGCATAAGTGGGGATTTGTTAACCCCTGGACCATCATGACATATTTAAATGACTTGACTTGTTACAAGAATATCAGTGAAGCGGACTGCATTTCAACTAGAATCGTCATTATAATCAGAATCTACTGGTTACAAGCTGATTTTACCAGCCACTTTTTCCCACTTTTTGAATTTTTGTTTCATACCTAGGTGTTGGACTAATTATGCATTTGCAAACGTGCAAAATTGCGTGCTCAAAATGTAATAAAACTCAGAACTGCACTTATATGCATGATATCTTTGTTACTAAGGTGACATAGAACGGGGCCTGGTCGAAAGTTCTTCAGCCAAGGTCATAACAGGATGATAAGATCTGAAATATGGCCTTGCTTGTCATTGTCGAAAGCTGCTGTTGATTGTACCGCCTACGCTTTTTCTTACAAAACACTAGCCGAACAAATATTGACACCAGGTTCTTTTGCTAATGGCTTACAATAGTAAAGTAGGTCAGTATTTTAGGTTTAAAGGGTTGCAATAATTTTGTATGAAGCCTGGCTTCTTTAGCTTCCACCGTTTTCTTTTATTTGTTTCCAAAATTGTACTGATGGCAAAAATTGCAAATGTTTTCTGTTGAAAACTTGATGTTTTAGAAATTATTTTGTGCTATTATTTTTTTGTTAATTTAGAAAAATATTTGTAACAGTGAATGTAAGGAAGGCAAAATATTATTCAACTTTTGAACAGATTAGTCTTATATGTCATGTTACTTTATCCGACCATAGAATTTGATTGCAAAAATACTGCTGTATGATTTTTTACTGAAATTATTAATATAATTTTTCTCAATTGATTGATTTATTATACTTTTTGCATTATTATTTAATATCAAACGCCACAGCCCTAGTTAAAAATTTCATTGTTTTAAAGGTTACCGGGCCAAACTAATTCTATTAATTGTCTTTACTTTCAATTTCACCCAGTTCTAGCTGTTTGTTTAACAAAACTTTTTTTTTTCATTTCATGATTCATTCGTGCTTTAGAACTTCAACGACATGAAGTCTTTGAGAGTACTAAAATATTACAACAGAAGAAAGAACTACCGTTTGCCGATACCGTTGGACAACTGGGTGGACAAAGATTTGCAATCGATGCTGTTTCCTTTAAACCTTATGCACAATGTATTGTTATGCCCCAAATATCGCATTAAGGACAACTCTATTTATCCCAATAACCTTGCAGTGAAGTTGATGGGACTGTTTGGCGTTATTATAGCCATCTCACTCTTCTTAAATCGTGCCTGTCAGCTCTTCTTAGATAAAACTATTAAAAAATACATCAAGTTAACGTTCATCAGCTCCGTCCTCGATGTTATTTTGTACAGTTTCGGCTTCACCATCAATTATATCATCAATGTATTACAAACGAAAAGGAACATTTCTTTTGTCTTGAAATTTCAAGACGTTCACAGGTTTCTTAACAAAAAGAAGACCTTCAATCGCTTTATCATTCGTAACTGGATATGTATCTTCTGCGTTTTAGGTTTTAACATCTATGTTGTCACTTATTTTTATATTAAACTGCATCTCGCTAATTTCTACCTCTTCTGCGGAATCGCTATCCTTTGTTTTGATGTAAACATTATAAATGCTATCAGGATAATTAAGTTGTTAAGCGAAAAAGTTAAGTTATGGAACTTGCAAGCCTTGAATTGTCAAAAGACTGGCCATCGTGAAAGTGACTACTATTATTGCAATAAAATTTTTGAAGCATACGTAACTGTTTTGGAGTGTTATGATATCTTCAAGTCCACTTATCAGCAAATGGTAAGTGCCAAAGTTTTAAGACAGAGTCAATCGCGGGACTGTCTATTCAGGTAACCGTGACCCTGGAACGTAAACGGCTATTGGAAGAACACTGTGGATTTTATTTAGTATGAGTTAAAAGTCTCTTTTGCTGAGAAAAACCAAAGAACAAACAAAACTGCGAACCAAACCAAACGCGAACCGAAGGCGGAGACGTCAAACTGTGTGCAGTGATCCGAGCTCTTGTAAGAGTGCCGAACACACAGCGAACCGATAGCATGGCATTTTTATATTCGTCTTTTATACAGGGTGACTTTTTTAGCACCATCCAAAATTTTTCTAGGCGTTAGGTATCAATCACTAAGCCCATTTTTGAAAAAAAATCGATACGTCAAATTGTCATATTAAATCATTTTCTCATCCGCTCTGCGTGGTCACTAAGCTCAACGTTAATAATATACACTTGCCGACGCATGAAACGGGCAGAGCGCACCCCGCCGACCCCCCGCCCCACCCCGCTACACCTGAGCGACACATCACAGCGCGGTGTCCAGGTTCATCAACTTTTTATAGATAACATTGAGACGTGATATCTCGATATTTTTGTATTGAGTGATACAAAAAGAAAAAACACGTATTCAATGATTTTCGCCAAAGATTAATACATTAAAATTTGGATGGTGACTAAAAAATCACCCTGTATAATTATTATCGTCAATTTCAAAACTTATATTTAGTATAATTTTTGAAATGTTATATATTAGTGATGTTGACTTCTTTTTTTTCAGATCGTTTTTCATACTGTAGAATTTTTCTACCACTCTCTAATTCGATTTCAAATATCACTTAAAGTTTTCGAAATAGCTTCAATGGGTGGTCAAGGTGCAACTGTAAGTATTAGTTTCGTAATTATCTAAATAACATTACTTCTACGCCATCATATTATGCGCCGAGAACCTTAAGCGGGTTAAGGGGTTAAAATACATTATTTGGATTCTTCAGAAATAGCCACAAAGTATGGATTTGTGCCTAGTTGATAACAAAAGGACTTAAATGTAACTTAAGATTTTTTTTTACCTCACCCCACATCCACAAACACCCAGACCCAGAACAACTACTTGGAAGTTACTCATAGACTTGAGCATAAACTTTTAGAACATCGAGCATTCATCGTTTTTATTTTGTTCAACTGAACAACATCCATCGCAATGAACATTTGCATAATCTTTCTAGCGAACGCTTTACTCGAGAGTCGTCCAAAAAATTTCTTTATAAAGATGTCTGTCAAGTCTGACATCTTTATAAAGATTTTTTCTCTCTATTATTTCCTTTATTAATTTTTTAACCTTACTAAGTACATTTTTAAATATTTTCATAAAAAAAAACATTTAAAAATATAAATAATAGTGGCCCACCGGTATCGGGAACAGGTTCCAAGCTACCGGAAGTCAGGGCTCCAGAGTAAGGAACCTCCTAACAATGCGCGCCGTCTCCAGAAGAATTGCTCTCTGAATCTGGCCCCCGATCCAGCTGCCTAACGAGAGCCTCCTTAGATGTTGGTCGAGGCTCTTGGCAATTAAGCCATGGACCGACACGACTATCGGCACAATGATTGCTGAATCCACATCCCACATATCGACAACCTCGCGAGCCGTTTATCTCTATTATTATTATTAATTTTATCTTAATAAAAACTGTCAAGTTAGCTCGGCATACAGCTCTCCTGAACGCTCGTTAGAATGCTCAATAGGTGCGTCCACACAGAGTAAGCAGCCTCGCGAAGCTTTTGCCGCGCGAGGAAAATGCCTCGCGAGGCTACTCGCTCTGTGTGGACGCGCCTATTAAAATATTCTTGTTTGTTTTTATGTAAATTAACATTCGATAGATAAATGCTCATTACAAGTGAGTGATCAAGTTTATCAGCAACTGAAGACTAGCCTTATTGTTCCGTGCGGGATTTTATCAGCGCAAATCCAGTTTTTTCTAAAGTATTATTATCATCTTTTCAGCTAGCAGCATGGCTTTCAATCACATTTTTTTACATCTGGGTCATAAAAAGTTTTATCCTTGAAATAATTTTGAGCTCAAGCTGTGAAAAGTTCCATATACAGATGGATAATGTTCAACACTCATGCGCGCTCTTACTAAAATCTAACTGTACAGGTAACTACCTATACAATTTTTTTGGAGGATAGAAAAATTCTACGCGATCCTGCACCTTTACGGATTTATGTAGATACTAGCTTCTGCTAGCGACTTCGTACGCGGATCCTGTTGCTTATGCCAGCGACAATGGGGTCGTCAAAATCGTAGATCTGAAACGTCTGATGTCGAATTCTTAGAGCCTGGGGACGGGAAAATACCGATTCCAGACCTTCCAGATCTTTCATTTTTGTAAGTCAACAGGAAATGCCCATCAGACTAAACAACTCTTGCTAAGATTTATTCATATATATGTTATAGTGTAGCTGCCCACCTTCCAATCCAAATGTAGAATTCCAAGAGCCGTCTTGGAATTCCACATCAGTTGTTCCAGGTCTCAATTTTCATACGTCAACAGAGAGTGCTCATTAGGCTGAACAACTCTTTCTAAGACGTCATTCCTATATTATGTAATACTGTAGCTGGGCTCTTGGAGTTCCACATCAGGTGTTCCAGATCTTCAAATTTATTTTCTCAGCAGAAAATGCTCATCACGCGGAACAATTTTTGCTATGGCGCTATTTTTGTATATCTTATAGTTTAGCTGATCTATTGCAGTTCTGCATCAGGTGTTCAAGTTTCCAAGATAAATTATAGCCTATATGTTGCCCAGACTTAATAGCTATACAACAAAAACAACAAACAAACAAACAACGTGTATGGAGTAATTTCTCCCGTTTTCCTAACATTTCCCTTCACTGCTCTGCTCCTATTGATTGTAGCGTGATGAAAAGTATGCTATAACAAGCGCAGGAGTATGAAAAATAATTGTACTAAGTTTCGTCAAAATCCGTCGAGTAGTTTTTTTTTTCTATAACGGTTATACAGACAGACAGACAATAATTTTATTAATTGCATTTTTGGCATCAGTATCGATCCCTAATCACCCCCTGATAGTTATTTTGGAAATATATTTCATGTACAGAATTGAGCTCTCTACAGATTTATTATAAGTATACAAGATAATAGAACACTTTACCGACTAGGCCATCGCAGGCGCATAAAACATATTAATAAAACTCAAACTGAATTTTCGTATTCAATGTATTGTAAAAAGAAAACTCTCAAGTAATTATAATTCACTAGTGGCCCGCAACGACTTCGCACTTGTTCGTATTGACGACCATTTGTAAATTTTCCGAAAACTTTCTGTTATAAAAACCTAACACAAGAAATACCAATTGCTGTGTTCATGCAGATTTTTAGGGGCTAAAACAGATAAGATTTTAGGCGACTTTGTTCTGAATTATGGTTTTTTCCAGCAATTTTTTTTATTTAATGGAAATAATTATGTGTACAAATATTACAGATGCCGAAAAGAAATTATGTAAGAACATTATGCGTCTGCACGAAGCTAACTTTGAGAAGATGGATGCTTGTAGAATGTTCTACGTTGATGCTACTTTCCCGCTAAAAATGTTAGTTTTACATAGTAACTACACTATTGTACTACTGCAGTTTGCGTTTTTAAAATAATCGTTTTATAAGGATATTCAAAAAGCACATAGTTTTATAACAGGTTTTAATTATAGTTTGAAATCATAGTTGTTTGAATAAATGTTTTATTTCCTGCCCAAGCTTTTTTATTAGTATTTTTCGTGATCGTTTTGTTGAATTAATTCTTCTTTTAATTTTTATCTTGTCTACATCATCGCAGAGAGAGGTCTGTGTTCCAGCAGTGGGGACATTAATGTTTGATGTCCACATGTCATAAGTAATGGGCGACTCGCTTTTTTTTGTGTTGAACGTTTAATTATTGTTGGAATAAGCAATGTACTTGGTTATCACCGTAACAATCGTCCGAAGTAAGTTTTCATTATGTAACATAACATTGCTGTTACAAGCTTTTTGGAACAAGGCTTTTCGTTATGGTGTTTGCGCAGTAAAATGACAGTACAGTGTTTCGATGTAACGAAATATCGCAGTAAAATCGTTCGCAGTAGAGTTTTTTGATGTGACGAAACATCGCAGTAACAAGACTTCGATTTAACGAGGCGTCGCAGTATTGAGATGTCGATGAAAGGTTTTCGAAGAAACAAAATTCGATGTAACGGCTGTCGCACTGACGTAGGTATTCCATAATAACCTAATGCTCTAGTTCAATATGTTTTTTTTTTCGTGGTAATATTATCATCTAATGAGTCCTTCCACCTGGGACAGGACGAGAGGGACTGTCAGACTTGTTTCTATTTGGTAAAAATAATTAATTTAATATTTAATTAATTGTTAGAATGTCCAAAAGTAATACTGCACATGAAATGAATGAATCCAAATGAAATTGTGATAAAACGGCGCCTAGTTTTTTTTTTGTTTTAGAATGTGCCGTCTGGTCGTCTTTTTTTTGTGAATATATAATAATAATAATATTATGTCGTTGTTTTTTGTTTCATGATTGTTGTTTTTTTATGTGTATTAAGTATAACCCAATGAGTCCTCCTGTCAAACTCGTACTAACTGATATCCACGTTCCTTCAATAACCCTTTACGTTACGATGTTAAACAATTTAACTTGTAGACATGTATATGGAGAATTAAACACTTGGACGAATGTAACCATAACTTGTGGCATTTTGCTACGTTGTATGGCGACTCTGTTCAAGACAAAGTCCATGGTTCACGGGAACCGCCAATATTTCCTTGAAAAAGCTGCGTGCTTTCTTTTTTTATTTTTAGTTGACGAAGACTATTCTGCATTGATTTATTGTTCATGAGTAAGTATCCAACTACGTGTACATGTGTAATTCATACCAGCTTATTACTGTCCCACTCTTGGGCCAAGACCTCTTCTCATATCTCATTCAGGAAAGGCACAAGCATTGATTAATTGATTACCACTGTTGATCAAGAGCAAACCCGTTTTGAGCAATCTCATTGGATGCGGATGGCGGAGGACAAGGTGATTTGGCGCAGCCTGGGAGAAGCCTACGTCTAGCACTGCTAATGCAAAGGACTGTGAACATCGTCAGCCGGAAGACGTCCACTGCTGAACATGGCCTATGTTCAGCAGTGTACGTCTTAGACCGCCACGCCGAACGACAATTCGCCACTTGCATCCATCCGTTGCCCGCGACCCTCACGATGTCGTCGGTCCACCTAGTGGGAGGCCTGCCTACGCTGCGCCTTCCGGTCCGTGGTCGCCACTCGAGTACTTTTCTTCCCCATCGGTTGTCAGTTCTACGAATGATGTGGCCTGCCCATTGCCACTTCAACTTGCAAATTTTATGAGCTATGTCGGTGACTCTGGTTCTTCGCCGAATATCCATGTTCCGGATTTTATCCCGCAAAGAAACTCCGAGCATAGCTCTTTCCATTGCTCGTTGAGTGACTCTCAGTCTCTCTAAAAGACCAGCGTCAAAGACCACGTGACGTGGCCAGCTGCAGTCAAAGGACTGTGAACATAATTACCAATTTCTCTCACCCTCTTCTTTTTAGAACAAGGAATAGCTTGTTTTCCGTCCCCTTAATGCGCAGGCCAGACAGAGGAGACGTATGAGGACGCGTCGCCGTCGCGGACAGGTAGATGTATGAGCGTTCCGCTCACGAGCGACCCGTCTTTTCTGTATGTTTTGGGTCGCGACGCTTCTATTCATTTTGTATAAAGAGACCCTGTAGAGACAAATGTCTCCGCCCCGTCTGCGTCTTACGTCTTTTCTGTGTGGAGAGCGCCTAAAACCTAATTTGTGAAATCATTGAAAGGTACCTTTGGCATATATGGCATACCGTTGGAAAAGGCTATAAAACGGGCCGAAGTAATAATTTAAACACACATACAAACGACAATTAATTTATTAAAGCTTACCATAATAATACTACTCTTATTTATGAAAATGCAAACTGTAGCAGTATAAAGGTGTAGTTACTATGTAAAACCAACATATTTAGCGGAAAAGAAGCATCAACGTAGAACATTCTACAAGCATTCATCTTTTCAAATGTCGCCTTATGCAGGCGCATAATGTTCTTGCATAATTTCTTCTCAGCATCTGTAATGTACAACTATTATTTTATTTGTCGCCTGTGGCTTCGTCCGCCTGCTACTCGGAAACTATTCCATGGGAATATAATATAATCGTATCACTAAAATATTTACTTAAATTACCAGAACAATTTGTATTCAAAACACTGGCGCACGAGTCCTTTACATTGCTCATTGCTATATAAAACTTTTCCATGTGTAAACCCAAAATTACTTCAAGTATCCAACTTTTAGTAGTCCATAAATTAAAACTCAGAAACGTAAAGAGATTTAAGAGCTGAAAAAAAAAAAACATTTATATCTAATAAAATAGAATAATAGGCCTCGTAATAAGTAGTTTCCCCTCTAATCCCCCAAACCGGTCCACTGTCAATTATTTTTATTTTTTAATTCCTTTCTGATCCACTGTAATTTATCATTCCGTTCTGATCCCCTTTCTTTTTTTAATGGACACGAGTACAGTCAATTGAAAAACAGTTGTTAATGTAAAAATAAAATATACTCCTAAGTAACTAGCAAACCCGGCGAACTCCGTTTCGCCACCAGATGGCTTCGTTTTATGTAACATTTCTGTATGTGAAAAAAGATTTACCCGCTTTTCTATTGAATTTTTTCTGAATTTTGTTTGCTATAAACCTCACGGAGCCCGAGACCTTTCCAACGAATGCAAAACCGTGGAAATCGGTTCGTGCGTTCTGGAGTTATAGTGTCAGGAAGGAAACCCGACTTATTTTTATATAGTAGATTATAGAACCTGCACAAATATTTTGTTGCTGACTGTCCTAAAAATGTGTCAGGGTATATATTAAATTGATTTTACGAGGGATCAGAGTGGAGTAGGAAATAATTTATAATAATACTGATCCACTAGCTAGGGTATCAGTTTTTGGGGATCAGAATGGAATAACTCCCAGTAAGTGGTCCGACGACATCGTGAGCATCACGGGCAACCGATGGGTGGAAGTAGCGGATTGTAGTTACTGGTGGTGATCTAAGGTGGAGGTCTTTGTTCAGCAGTGGATGTGTTCCGGCTGACTATGATAATAAAAAAATGAGAACATTAAAACTAGGTATCTATTTACATTGATATAACATAGAGACTCACATACACAAACACCCAGACCCGGAACAACTAGGTACTTGCAGATCATACAAATGACAAGTCCAAACATTTTCTAGTGATCAGTCGATCACTATAGATATATATTAGATGACCTTATAGTCATAAGGAAAGAGTATTGGACGATAACTTTGTCCCTTGATCATAAATGGAAAGCTAGAGATAGAGACGTTTTCCTAGTAGTGGCAAGACTTATGCTAACAGAATCAGTATGAAACAGGTAGGCTCTAAATCATTCTTTAAATATATGATGGCAACTTTATGATATATTTTGATTTTAAACAATTTAAATAACTCCAAACGCATAACTAAAGAACTTATGAGCTTAAAACGGGCCGACTAATTTTGATAAAACATGTTTTAGAAAGAACGAACAAAAAACTACATGTTGCGTCTCAGACAACACACACGAATAACAACTCTTCTCAAAAATATTTTAATACTTACATCGGACATATCAAGGTTAGCTGTTTTTAACACTTCTATTGAAATCTGAGTTTTTACTAGAGCGTGTAAAAAGCAGTCCCAAGTATGATACACGATCTAGAACAAACATGTTTGTTACATCATCTTTATTGGGACAGAGTAATTGACAAGAAAAAGATCCAGTATATAATTACCAATTGTTGAAAGGAAAAACGGTAGATGTCATAACACTCCAAAATCTCCACGTAAGCTTGAAACATTCTTTTACAATACGCCTTATTCTCATTTAGTTCCATTACTTGCAAATTTTGAACTTGAAAACTCCATAAAGCAACCTTATGGCTTAGGAGCTTAATAAGCCTGATGGCATAAAAGATGTTCCAGTCAAAAGAGATCAAAGTTAAACCACAAAAGATTTCGTTAAAGGGAGCTTTGATTAATATGGTACAACTTGTCACAAGGAAAATGCACAAAATGGAAAATGAAGAACCACTGATCCAATTCCAAATGATAAAACTCTTAAAATATTTGTCGTCTCTAAGAAGATTGTGAACGTTTTGAATTTTCAAGACAAGCAACATATTTCTTTGCGAATACAGCACATTGATGACGTAATTTAAAAGGAATCCAAAAAAGTAAAAGAATAAGTCAAAATAAGAGGTGACGTATATTATATTAACAAGTTTTCTTATTTCCTTAGAGTGTATATCGCAGACGCGATATAAAAAATGAAGAGAAAATGCCACATTGCCACACAGTGACATTAATTTGGTTGTTCGACTATTTGGATCAATACCACTGTCTTTAATACGGTACTTGGGACAGAAAAACATATTTTGAAGAACGTTTAGAGATAAAAGCATCGACCGAACATCTTTGTCAACCATTTTGTTTATGAAACTACAACACGTTTTAGACGTTTTATTTTAAAACTATCTCTACGAGAAGGTTAACCATCAACAAATGAATTCGTTCATTTTTCAATACCGTAATTATTAGACGACACAACGACGATCTTAATGATACTAAAATATCCTATTACCTTATAATGGTCTTATTGTATAAAAATACTAGCACATGCCCGCAGCGTTGCCCGCATGAAAACCGCGTTTTTGCCCCTGGCGGCGCCTCGTGGCGTGTTTTAAACGTTTCTATAGTCATGAATATGTTACAGGTATAATTGAGGACCTCCTCAATTAATTTATCTGTAAACACAACTGACTTAGTGATAATTTTCAATAAAGTCCCTTGTTTTGCGTCCAAAACTTGTTGAAAATGCGCGGATAGAAAGTGCGAAAAAAAAACAGCGTGCCAAATGCGTTGGTGAAGCCGCGGCATCGGAGCAGATCGAGGAATGAGCGAGTGACAGAGTCAACGCCATAGTTGAGTCAGCACGTTAGAACAGCCTTCCAGCAAAGTCAAAACAAGTCGCAAACGATAATCGTGGTCGCCTCCTTCTGTGAAGCAGTCATGCTATCAAAGGAGGAGGCGGGACACGTGAGGGAGAGGACAGCGTTCTTCTGACGATTCAGCCGCCGCGAGAGATGTCCTCAGCAACAGACGTCGCGAGGCGATTTCCTGCCACCGTAGATGCGGGCTAGAGATTGCAAACCGGGCCCGGTGAAACTCACCAGACCCGGAATGTACGAAAACCGCGGCGCGGGAGCGTCAATTCGTAGAAAATTGGCATGGTGCCAACCGCTGTGAACTGCGACGCTATCATCTTGCTTTAGGCAATTTAAAAAATTGTTTTGTTTATACTAATCTATCAAAATAATCTAAGTTATTAATACAAGTGTAATACTGTAAGCCAAGTGTAAGCTGCGTTATTAGTTTCTTATTCTAATACTGTTTTTAAATAGACACTATGAGGAGTAAAGAAAAGATTACTTAAACTTAAAGAATTAAAAATTACTAATACTAATTTTACTATTCCGGTCATAAGTAATAGGTAAATAATATGTAGTAATCAATTTTGTATTGTACCAGTGATTTTGAGAATTTGCCCCTTCGTACACAAGGCCACGCAAGTCTCTGATAACTTACGACTTTGGTATCCATTGACGCGTGCCTGTGTACGAACCTCTATGGATTTGTATTGCAATAGTCACCTGAATACCAAAGTCGTAAGGTATCGGAGACGTTTGCGTCACGTTGTGTACGAAGGGGCTTGGACTGATTTTTGCGATATTATTGTTGTCTGTTTAACAGACTGCTAAAGATTTATAATTTAACTTATAAAAATGTTATCTACGAATTCAGGATTACTTGGGAACACTTAATTACACGCACACAGAAAAATTGCTAGAAATTTTAACATAGGCTTAGTTTTTAGTCTTTATATTTTGTCATAAATTACTCGTTAATTCATTTTAATTTTTACATCACAATCTAGTTTTAATGTTTTGTACCCAAAAATTGTTATTTTAGTCATTGATACTTAGAATTTTTATCTTTTTGTTTATTTGTCGTCTCATGAAAATATTGCTGTGTTCTATTCAAATGTTAATTGTAAAGTGATGACCTGAAACACAGATCAGGCAGATCGCTACATTACACATAGAATTATTGTATTTCGCTTGTAATAATCATGTAAACCTTTAATGTGACCGAATTCTTGAATAAATTTATTTATTTATTTTATTTATGATTATTGTTCATCATCCTCATCATCAGCCTATAAATGTTCCCACTGCTGAGACACAGGCCTCCTCTCTGTGAGAGGGAGTGCGCCATAATTCACCACACGGGCCCAGTGCTGGTTGGTAGATGTCACATTGTCTTCGAATTTTTGGTTCTAGGACATGCCGGTTTCCTCACGATGTTTTCCTTCACCGATAATGATAACACTGGGCCACTACTGCAGGGCACTCGTTGATTTGTTAGTTTGAAATAAATATTAATTAGTAACCTTGAATTATTGTCATTTTCCATTGATAGCAAATTTTCGATGGCTTAACAGATCAACCCGGCCGGGACCGGCGGAGCCAGCCGGGTTGGCGATGAATGCTACCGGGCCGGCCGGGTTAGAAAACATACTGGGTTTCAATCCCTAGTGTGCATGCGGATGGCGAGTTGGGTGACTCGCCGTCCGATCATGGATTTTAGTCAGTACAAGTCTGACAGTCACAGGAGTTTATAGGATAGTAAATAGCATATAAAATGCATAGAAAATTATAAAAAAACGATGATCGGTGTGCAATAATTTTATTTACAGAAAATTGAACTGCATTATTATAACAACGTATTGGGTAATATTTACAATCAAACAGATTGGCAGTGTAGCATCTATATGAAACAAACCGCAGGCGGTCATCTTCTTAAACAAACGATTTTCTTGTGTCACGCTCTTGTAAAGATGTCTTTGACTTCCTGCAGAAAGAAATGTTTTTTGTGTTACTATTTTTAAGCTATTGCATAGCTTTTATCGCGGGCTCTAAGCGCGGCGACTGAATCAGGAAATTCCGTAACGAAAAAACCTAACACTCTTCTAACGTCGTTTCAATTCGGGAGACTTCGGCAATCATAAAAACATTCGTCTTGTAGACAATTTACTTTTTTTTTACTGGTTTTATAACCGGCCAGTTAAAATAGGAGAAAATTCTCCTATTAAAAATAGAGTGGCGCAGTGGAAGCGTGCTGGGCCCATAACCTGTTGAAAATTTTGACCTAATTTGTAAGTGAGACCTGGGAATACTGATATAAGAGAGACTTATATCTTTATTATAATTTATTTTTCTATATTACAGTAGTGCACCACAAACATTTTAACTATATGATATTCTCGTTAAATATTCGCAGTAGTAGATAATTTTTTTAAAATTCTGTGTATTAGATTTACCGCGGCAGTCTCCGAGTGCCACACGTATTTTTATTTTTTTAACTTCACCCACATTAAGAATGTCTCCTGTATCGTGGGTGCATTTACAAACATAGAAATTCACGTACACAAACAGCCATCCCGAACCATTACTTGTAGGTCATACAAATATTTGTTGCGTGAGGGAATCGAACCCGCGACGCGCACATCAGTCCAGTCGCTCAGCCACTACTACTACTAGGCAAATGAACAAATGGTGGCACGGCTAGCGAGCCGTGCCACCATTTGTTCATTTGCCTAAGCTTATTTTATTGTCTGGATCTTCTTTTGTCAACAAAATATGACCAGAAAACTATTACTCATTGCCCTACTTACTACATCATCATAATTTAAAAAAAAAACTCTTTATTTTTTGGGTTCTATCACACTGACAATGTCAACCATCACAAAATTTAGAAAATGTAAAAACCTTTCAATGTGGACATCTTTTCTTCTTATTATTACACGGTATCTATTGTTGCGCTCAAATTTTGTATGTGTACTCGAATGAATCTGTTTCTAATCTTTTTAAGGTACACCAACAGCAAAACATTACAAGTAGTAATTGAAAACCAAAATTTAAACTTATGTGCTAGTACGTAAGCCTATGTGCTCAAACAGACTGCGAGCCTAACGCGGTGGCGGCGGCGGGCGCGATAATATTGAATGTATGAAATCGCCGCTCGTGGCCATACTGAAGTGACTAAGGCCCGCCTAGCGCGATGGCTACAAGCGATTTTGCGAGCCTAGACGTTGCTAGGCAACAACAGATATAACGGGTTGGTGGCAGGTGTAGCAAACCATTTTGGTCTTATAGTCAGCGCCATCTAGTTATCAGGATATGCACTAAAATACTACCATAGGAGGTATTTGTAAATATTTAAATTATTTTTACTGTACTTGACTAGAATCATGTAGAATGGTTGATAATTTACTTGTATACAATCCTAAACAACCTAAAACATTTTAAAATGAATTTATTTTAAAAAGATTTATAGAAACGACTTTGTACCACCGGTTTGCAACACCTGAAATCGCCTCTATAAAAACAAATGCTTGATCGGCAGTATGGACACAGACCGCGCCCGCGCCGTCGCGCCCGCCACCGCGCCCGCCACCGCGCCCGCCACCGCGCCCGCCGCCGCCCGCCGCGCCGTCGCGCTAGGCTTCCAGTGTGGACACACACTATGACAGGCCCGATGCTGCGCAACATTTACCATGAAAGTGCAACAAAGTAACAATTACGAAAATATTATAGATTGGTTAAATTATATTTTTTTCTTAAACTAAATGAACACTTAAATTAAATTTGATAACAAATAATAAAAATCTATTTCTAGTTAAAATATTCTTACTTGGGCAGTCACTGTTCTTCATTAGCTGTATACACGCTGTTTCAGCTTTTTCAAGAGTTATATAGAATTTTTCAGTAAATATACCGTATATGATAATCAATACTGCATTCTTATTCAGCCACAACAGTGACACTATGATGTGTAAAAAAAAAAACTGCAAAAAAAAAAACTGATAAAAACGAATTAAGAATATAAAATAAAAATCTCATTTAGAAGAAGTAACAAAATATGCTCAAAAGAAACTGATTTAACGATAAAATAATTCTATGAAAATTCAAGACATAAAATAAGACAAAAATAAGTCATGTTCGTTAGGTATTTGGCTGAACTGGGCCTATTTGGCGCAGCCGTGAGACGCACAGTATTCTTCCTTTCCTACCTTTATTACCTATTATTTAAGATTTAAGTTTTTTCTTTATAATAAATTCTTTTTTGGTCTTTATTGTTTTTCCTTATTGTCAGTTTTATTGGTTGTAAATAGGTACAACTATTACATAATTATTAATAAAAAAAATACCTATAATGCACACTACATTTAAAAACTATAATTTCTACAAAAAAGACCGTTCCGTTTTTGAGTTTTTTTTTGCAAATAAGATATCACGATACATTGCAGTAAACAACTATAAATATTTACGATAAGATTTGAATGTACTACAAAAGTGTACAGTCACGAGCAATAACATGTATACATTTAACAAAGTTCAAACGCAATTTACTCGTAAAATACTGTTTCCGCTTTGAAATAAGACCTATTTCGTAATAGTAGGGCTTCCAAAATAGAAACCTAATGAAAAGCAAAAGTTTAATCATTATGGTAGAAGAACATCACTTTTGAATACTGCTTAGTGTAAACATACTAATGCTCGTGACTGTACCCGTGTTATTTGGGGTCGTTCCCAACAGGTCCATGATTCTATTGTTCTCAAAAATCGAACGTTCATACATTTGTTTCCAACGGGTCCATGACATTTAAAAATATTAAAATTTATGTTTCCAACGGGTCTATGAAAATGTTTGGAACAGTGAACAACAAAAGCTTGGTTATAAGCTAAAAAACTGAAATAATGTTACTAACCAGCAAAAGTACTAGGCTGGCACACGTTCAAGGTGGTTTTTATTTTAAGTTATAAGTATTTAATCATTGTTAATAGTCATAAAGTAAAAGATCGAGACCGGTTTAGTGCAGGTGTTCAATCAAAATACATACCTTCTTGAACCGGTATCCTAGTAGTTTTGCTGGTAAGTTTTTCAGTAAACCTTCCTAGAATAATTATATTTAAAAACAAGCGACCCTGTTTGAACTCATGTAAGCCTAGTACTTTTATAAAGTATCACATAATAGAAGCTGGTGTAATTATTAAGAGGCCATTCTCATTTCGTTAGTTTTTATCACAAGCAAAACCAGTCAAACAGACAACTCTGAACATTTTTCTTTCTCTTACATGAAATCTTTCTTAAAAATAATAATAATAATCTTTTTATAAATCTCGTAGACCCGTTGGGAACTCATGTAGGCAAATTCAAAATAATATTGTAATTTATCATGGAGCCTAGCCGTTGGGGAACAGAGAACAAAAGAATCGTGGACCCTTGGGAACGACCCGTTATTTGATTTGTAATTTTTATGCTAATTTTCTTACACTATTACTTACTGTTTTTTCTCCTGTCGTTGCTTTCAACTCAGAGATAGCCAAATCAAAAAAGAAAAGATAAAAGAAAAACCCGGAAGACGTGTAAAGTAAAAGCTGTAAAAAAATGCATAATTAAGAGCGCGTATCCAGAATGTTGACAACGTCGCAAATAACTGTCAAATATTTACAAGTATTCATTCATTTGGTAATGTTACTGTATGAAAATAAGAAATAATTAAAGCTATGTAGTGCACTAAAAATTGATATAGGAATGCAATTAAAACACTGAATTTGATGTTGTAACCTTTTCAGGCATTAGGAAAGTCCCCAAATACTTTTTTTACATCTTAAACTATAATTTGCGATGTTGCCAACTTTCCAGATACGCGTTATTAACAATAACAATTGATTGAAATAAAACATAAGGAGTGTAGTGAGGGCCACGATAGCAGCAGTAAGATCCCTCTTTGAGGAGTAAGAATCACCGTGGAATCCGTGTTGGCCAGTATGAATTTGACAGTACCTCCAGTCCCGCTCTGGGCGGGAGGCCTAATTTTAGGATTTACCAAAAATAGAAAAAAGGTTAGCAATTTCAACATTATTATATCGTTACCATTTATGTAAATGAAATGAAACAAACGTACCAACACTTGAAAAACTTGCTTATACAAATTGAAGGCTTTCAAAACGTTCTGATATATCCCAAGTAATTTAACACAATGCTCATGATTGTCCTGTTCATTTTCGACTCCATCATTTGTCATTTCTTTTATCCACTCTTCTAAATACTTTCTTAACAGTATTATTATACGGATGGCCATAACAATATTGACATCCCACGATATACACATAAAGTCACACATATCATGAACGAAAACAACTGTGGTAATAGGGCTATTTAAAGTCATATGGAAAAGAATTATTAAAAATAAACTGACAAAGATAATAGTTATTAATGAAATCCAGTTCCAAAGAATAAATTTCTGTATACTTCTACTGAGACCAATGCTCTTATGTATAGTCTGGATCTTCAAAATAAGTAGGACATTGTTTTCTTTGTGAATGAAATCTAGAAAGAACATCGTGCTATTTATGATTGCAACAGATATATAGTTAAAAATATTGAAGAAAGTCAAGATATTGCGTTCCAAAGTCGACATATTGGCATCTGATACGATGTCGGCCGACAGTAGATAGAGACACAACGCATTCAAGAACAACATAGAGAAAAACGCCATCACATAATACTTTCTTCCATTTTTATAAATATAACCATTTCGTACATAAAATTTAGAAATCAAGAACAGATTGAGTGGAAATTTTAAAGAATTCGCTAATCGTTGTATATCTGTTTCCAGATGATTATTGTGAACTTCTGGAATATCCATTTGTGTGGGGAACTTGTTTTCCTTTAGTAACTTCGACCGTCTATCAACATAATATTATTTAAATATTAAAATGTAACAAAACAAGTACACATTTATCGTTTGAAACTTTATTCTAGCAAGGAGTTACTCATTTTCAACGACCTTTAATAATATTCTAAAAAACATTAACGAAATTGATACATTATCATAACATGGTAATTAATTACACTAATTAATTGACTCGGGAATGGCCTAGGTTATGTTAGACAGGTGATAAATATAAACTTAACACAACAATACTTAAGTAAGCAATGACAATCATGACATGATTGTCATTGCTTACTTAAGTATTGTTGTGTGTAATTTATTTAGAACTAACTTAGGATCGCGGTGTTGCCCGCGGGAAGTTCAATCATTTGTTTACGGATAATCGAAGAGGATGTATTAAATAATATTAACATATACGTTACAAACTAAAGGCTGTCACAATAACCAGTAATTAATGATTAAAAATGATCCTGAAATTGAAAAAATCAAAAAATAACACACCATAGTAAAATTGAAAGAGATTTGCAATAAGAAGTAACACAAGCATTTTCTTGGCAAACCTCTTAGAGGGCAAGTCTTATTGTGGAATTTATCATGTAAACATTTTTTTTTAAAACTCGTCCTAGTTTTCTACTAATCTCCAAACCAAATATGAGTCACCAATGCTTTTTATAGGTCTGATCAACTTGAGATCGTCTGCAAATAAAATTACTGGACAAGAACATTAATAAAAATGATGAAAACCAATGGTCCCAAGTAGGAGCCTTGCAGTACTCCAGACGCTGCAAGGAAATTTTCAGATTAAGACCCATTTAAAACAAAAAATTACATGCATTTACTAAAGTAGGACTGAAGTCATTGAGTAGTGATCCGTTGGTTCCGCAGTTGTCCATTCTCTGAGTTAATAAGATGGTGATCGTCTTATTCGAATGCCTTACTGAAATAAGTTTGACAATACAGTGTTGTTTTCTAAACGTGCTACTAAAATAGAAGGTTTCTCTTAAAAGTGTGAAGGCGAAGAAACTGAGAAGATACATCTTTAATCACTATAAATATTAAAGGAAATTAATCTGCAGAAGTATCGGTTCCCATTAGATGCATCGGTTGCGTTGCGTCGACATTGAAGAGGTCACATGCGGTCATCTTACTGAACAATTGATTAGTTTGTATCACGTTCTTGCACAGATGCGCTTGAGACTCTGTGGAAAAAAAATTAGGTATATATAGGTAGGCATGTTGACGGTATCAAGTAATTGCAAATCTCGTGACGTCAGACTCAGAAGCAAGTAAAAACTGTACTTGCTTGTGGCGTATTGGCAATTTTAAAAGAATCGTATCTTCTTTCATTTTGGTTTACGTAAAAAAATTAAAAAACTTGTCAAATATACTCCAACAGACGGACGTATTTGATATTATATTATTATTAATTAATATAAAAAATAAATATAAAAAAAGTAATATATTATTTCGAAAATATGTCGAAGACCGAGGATGAAAAACAATGTCATAAAGGACATCATTTTTTTTGGGCCTTTTCTGAAAGTGCCGTTTTTATTATTTTCATAAAAATAAACAGATTATTATTCATTTTAATTCGGTACACCTCTGCCCGGGTTGGGCAGAGGTGTTCAGGGATTACAGGCGTTATGTTTAATTGCTTGAGGTCGCTAGTTCTAGCAATACTTAGCATTATTTGGTGATTCTCGGCACTTTCCGAAATTAAAAAATGTATGAAAATTACGAATCTTCGAACTTGTGTAACTTGGCCGAGAGCAATCCTACAACTTTTGTGCCATAGTAACTATTGCTCCAAATGACTAGTACTACCTATAGGTACCAATTTTTTTCGTTGGCTTTCAGAAAAGGCCCAAAAATGTATGGAGCCTGAATGTTCTCCTTTATATTATTATTTTCATACGCAATAACACCTGCATCACGTCTTCGCAAAGATATTTTTAAAGAAATGAAAAAACTCTGATTGCGGGCAGGCTAACAATAGATGGCGCAACGTGTAAACAGCGTTCAAAAACAAGGGAACGAGAAGTTTCAGCTTTGTGAGTAGTGGTTGCGATGGCCTAGTTGGTTAAGGCGTCTGGAGTACCTATCCAGAAGACGCAGGTTCGAGCCCTGCTCGCAATCTGAATTTTTTCGTTTCTTTAAAAATATCTTTGCGAATGTCATAAATTACTTGAAACATACCAAAATATTTTTAAAGCTTACGAAATGTATAAGTCAATTTTCCAAGTAGTGGTAAGTTTGTGAGATATTTCAATACCATTTTATTTCGGCATACTTGAAAAACGGCGAAGAAGATCTGCGAAAACAATTATCCTAGAACATTGAATTACCCATATGTGAAAAATAGTTGCCGTAAGTTAAGCTGCATAATGCATAGGCATGAACTTACCGTAATGAGACTATAATAATAATAATAATAATATTCCTCAACTATCACACAACGTCATCTAGTCCCAAGCTAAGCAGAGCTTGTGTTATGGGTACTAGACAACTGATAAACATACTTATATTATGTATTTCTAAATACATACATACTATAGATAAATGACACCCAGACACAGAACAAATGATCATGCTCATCACACAAACATTTGTCCTGGGTGGGAATCGAACCCACGACCTCCGGCATAGCAGTCAGGGTCACTAACCACTAGACCAACAGGCCAGTCAACGACCAACAGACTGTCGAGGTGGAAGCCGCCAGACTCGTAATGACTTACAGAAAACCCATCATCATCATCATCATCAGCCGGAAGACGTCCACTGCTGAACATAGGCCTCCCCCTTAGACCGCCACGCCGAACGACAATTCGCCACTTGCATCCATCCGTTGCCCGCGACCCTCACGATGTCGTCGGTCCACCTAGTGGGAGGCCTGCCTACGCTGCGTCTTCCGGTCCGTGGTCGCCACTCGAGAACTTTTCTTCCCCATCGGTTGTCAGTTCTACGAGCGATGTGGCCTGCCCATTGCCACTTCAACTTGCAAATTTTATGAGCTATGTCGGTGACTCTGGTTCTTCGCCGAATATCCATGTTCCGGATTTTATCCCGCAAAGAAACTCCGAGCATAGCTCTTTCCATTGCTCGTTGAGTGACTCTCAGTCTCTCTAAAAGGCCAGCAGTCAGAGACCACGTTTCAGAGCCATAAATCATCACTGGCAACACACACTGGTTAAACACCCTTGTCTTGAGACACTGTGGGATTCTCGATGAGAAGATATCACGTAGCTTCCCAAACGCTGCCCATCCGAGTTGGATTCTTCGAGCGACCTCTTTCTCGAAGTTGGACCTACCTAACTGAACAATCTGTCCAAGGTAAGTATAATGGTCTACAACTTCGAGAGTATCGCTCCCAACAACAACCGGTACGGGTGCCACATGGACATTCGACATGACTTTCGTCTTGTCCATGTTCATTTTAAGGCCGACCCGTTGGGAAACGATACTGAGGTCGCTGAGCATAGCATTGAGGTGCTCCAACGATTCTGCCATGATGACTATATCATCGGCAAAACGAAGGTGAGTGATGTATTCGCCATTGATGTTGATGCCGAGTCCGTTCCATTCCAAGAGCTTGAAAACGTCCTCCAACGCGTTCGTGAACAGTTTCGGAGAAATAACGTCTCCCTGTCTCACGCCTTTCTGCAATTGGATTGGTTTCGTGCTCTCTTCCTGAAGTCGGATGGACATGGTGGCGTTCCTATACAAACACTTCAACACTTCGATATACCTATAGTCGATATGACATCGTTGGAGGGACTGCAATACTGCCCAGGTTTCGATTGAATCGAAGGCTTTTTCATAGTCCACAAACGCTAAACACAATGGCCGATTATACTCCTCTGTCTTCTGTATAATCTGGCGGAGCGTGTGTATGTGGTCTATAGTACTAAAACCTTTTCGGAAACCGGCTTGTTCGGGAGGCTGGAAGTCATCAAACCTGCGTTCGAGACGGTTCGTAATGACTCTTGAGAACAGCTTGTACACATGGCTCAGAAGTGAGATTGGCCTGTAGTTCTTCAACAAGGTGTTGTCACCCTTTTTGAAGAAAAGAACAACCACACTCCTGTGCCATGCTTCTGGCGTAGAACCTTCGAGTATGACGGAATTAAATAACTTCTGGAGGACTAGAAGTACCGGTTTTCCACCCGCTCTCAGAAGTTCTGTTGTGATTCCGTCCTCACCCGGCGCCTTGTTATTCTTGAGCTGTTTAAGAGCCATTCTAATCTCGTACAGGCTGATGTCCGGGATATCCTCAGTGTAGTGTCGAGTCAGTTTAGCTCTTGCGTCTCGAGCTGTACCGACACTGGGTTGTCGTGTTGATGTGTATAACTGTCCGTAAAACCTCTCAAGCTCTCTTAGGATCTCCGGTTTCGTCGAAATGATGCTGCCGTCGTTAATCTTCAGCTTAGTCATTTGGCTCTGCCCAATAGACGAATTCTGTGCGAAGACTTTTGAGCCCTGGTTCCGCTCGATTGCCTCTTTGATCCGTGCCGCACTAAAGGAGCGCAGGTCACGTCGCATTGATTTAGAGATTCGTCTATTGAGTTTGCCATATTCCGACATATCAGCTGAAGATTGCAGCCTCATCTCGGACCGGTCTTGCATCAACTTGATGGTTCCGTTCGAGAGCTTTTGAAGCTTATTCCGGCGCGGGGTCTTAAAGAACTTGGACCCCACAGCTTGGACAGTTTCCACCAACCCATTGTTGATTTCGTCCACAGTTTCGCATTCGGTTAGGCACTGGAAGCGATTGTGCAGTTCGAGTTGAAAGTCTTCGGGGTTCCGGATGTGGGCAGGACCAGGTCGGAGCGTGGACTTCACCAGATGAGACCTTTCAAGCTTGACATTGATATTCAGTGTGCCTCTGACAATTCGGTGATCGCTACCGGTTTTTACCTTAGCGATCACAGAGACATCACTGAATATTCGCTTCTTGGTCGTCATGATGAAGTCGATCTCATTTCTGGTAGTACCATCGGGGCTCATCCACGTCCACTTCCTGGATGGCCGCTTCTGGAAATAGGAGTTCATTAAATGAAGTTCTTCCTTTTCCATGAAGTCGACCAGTCGCTGGCCCCTATGGTTTCGCTGCCCATACCCAAATGGCCCCACTCTCAACTCATCGCCATTCCGTGCGCCCACCTTCGCGTTGAAGTCCCCCATAACAACGGTGAAGTATGTTTCGGAGGCATGTATGGCCTCGGATATCTCCTCATACAATGCCTCTACTTCATCATCAGAATGTGTCGAGGTCGGCGCATATACCTGTATGACCTTCAACGAATACCGGTTGGTTATTCTGAGTATAAGGTATGCTACCCTACTCGACACACTGTCGACTTTCACAACGTTGTTGATGAGGGACCTGCGGACGAGAAATCCAACACCACCCTGGGATTTACGGTCTCCTTCCCGGTAGAAGAGCATGTTGCCGGAATCTAGAACTATCGTATCCTGACCCTCTCTTCGGATTTCAGATAATCCCAAGATATCCCATCGCATTTTGCTCAATTCTTCCTCCAGCTCGATAATCTTCTCATCGGTCCTCAGTGTGCGGATGTTGTGTGTTGCCAGGGCCAAAGTCCGTTGGGGGTGGTAGCGGGGCATCTGCCGGGGATTCTTAGCACCCCCTGCTCCGCCGTTACCTGATCCGCTACCCAGTCCAGGAATAGCGGAGCTGCCGGGGACTGGAGACTATCTCAACTTGTGAGCCAACCACGTTTGCTTTTGGCCCATGTGGGTCAAAATTACCACTTGCTGGACCCTGATACAGCGTCCTAATCAATTTCCTCCCTAACACTTGCTCGAGCCAGCCCGCGATGTTGAGCCAGTAGTTTTAAATTCACCCCTAAATTATATCATTCAGATCCAGCCGGTCCCTTACTGTCCTCCTTCAGTGACGCACTAAGCGGAGGTTCGTACCCCACAGCGGGTGCCCTTAGCGTGTGGTCACTTAGTTTGTAAATGTAGTTGTCCCCTGTCTGGAGGCCTTAAAATCATTTAAGGCATCCACAGAAAAGTCCGGTTAAGCTGCCCATAACCTCTTCTAGGCTGAACTGCGGGATGCCATAAAAAAAGAACCCCGATACACAGTCCAGAAGGTATCGCGGCAGGCCTTGTAAAATATGGCGGGACGAGTTGGACACAACCAGTGGTCTATTTTGGCTCTGGTTTGATGAAACTGAAAACATAGGGAGACGCCTTTGCTACGCTGTGGATGATGCAAGCCAGCAGTGTCAGTGTTATGGCTGACTGATTTTTTTATTCGTGTATGGATGTGGCCACTTTCTGGTATCAAAGGTTATAAAACCGCGTCTGAACCCTACAGGCCGTATAGTCGTAACTATGCTACTAATACTTGTTTGTCACAGGTATTATTTGCGACAACCAACGCATTTTTACGAGGCATGTGTTATTTAAGCGTAATGCTATACAAGCTGAGAGCACCTGGACACGCAGTTACAGCGGTAAGTGAGAAACTTATTAAATAATCAATTTTCAATACTATTTAAAGCGAATTCGTAAAAGAACACGAAACGCACTTACGCTGGAATCATGACGCAAAGCGGGGAAAAGCTAGTTACTAATAAAGGGGCTGCAAAGACATTAAACTACGAGTATATACGAGTAATAGACGGGACATCACGAAGAAATTTGTGTACCAAAACTTTTTACCAATAGGTAAAAAGTCCCTCAGTCTAGTAGTCGCATTGCTATGCAACGCTTAGATAGCGCTACTGACGCACGGCATCAACAATTTTGTATGACAATTTTCCCAATGCCCGCTCTATAGGTTCTTTTAAATCTCTTTGAGGGGCTGTCATCAATCAAAGTGTGGCTGTCTGAGGGTAAATAGTAAAAAATACAGGTTTACAACGACGTATATCAGTCGAATTGTGTCATGAGTCAGGGCGCTAGCAGGAATTTGTATACCCTTCAGGCGCGACGTGATTGAAATTCAACTGATTCCAACTAAAAGTGAAAATCAACCTTACCACTTACGACAGACATAAAACACGTTGTTATTTGAAATAATAAATAATAACTAGCTGACCCCGCAAACGTTGCTTTGCCATATAAATTAAAAAAAAAAATAGATAGTAGCCGATTCTCAGACCTACTGAATACGCATATAAAATTTGGTAAAAATCGGTAGAGCCGTTTCGGAGGAGTACGGTAACTAACATTGTGACACGGAAATTTTATATATAAGATTAGGTTTTTTTTTAAAGTGGTACGGAATTCTTGCGATTTCTATTCGTATTTGAAGTTTGTTTTTTTTTATCTGACTCAGGGCGTATTCGACCAAGTCCGAGTATATGCACGAGTAACTATACCAGGAATAGCTAATTCCATAATTTTATTCTCGAATACGTATGCTATACTTGGATAAGTAACGCGTGAACAGCGGAGTGAATGCCAACATGATGTGAACAAACGTAACTCCCGGCAAAAAAAAAGTTGTCCAACAAACAGGAGAGAGCAGAAGCATACACATGTCAATTTGGATATGTCTTATTATAACGAGAACAACTATGTACCTATCAATGTCAAACTGCTTGAAACAATGGAACGCCATTTTGATATTCTTGGTATAAGCTCCCTATTCCATCCTGAACAGTGGTATAGTCACTATTCCCGAATAGACACGTTATTCCTCAAATTAAAGTTAGTAAAACGTGAAATTGATTTATTCTCGAGTAAAGTAGCGATTTACTCCAGAATAACATATATTCCGGTTTGGTCGTATCCGCCCTCAGAGTATTTCTTTTCTAGAGACTCAAAAATCGCTTGTTTTGTAAGATGAGCGTGTGGCCTGTTCTATGTAGACGTTAAGCTTCCGATGTCTCTGTTAGCAATTATGATTAATTACGTTGTAGTTCTACTACAGTTTAATTATCTGTAAAACATTACGAATATTAATAAAATTCTTCCTTTTTGAGACATTTCCATACTTATTATTTTTTAACCTATTTTATCCCACTGCTGGGCAGAGGTCTCCCCTATAACTTTCCACTCCTCCCTTTATGCGGCTTTCTCCAGCCAATCTCTTATAAACGTGTCTAGATAGTCACGCCACTGCGTTTTCTAGGCCTCCCTTGGAAACGACGACAACAACGACTTTTTTTTACAATACAATAATTTTTTAAATTAATTACAAAAGTGGAAGGTTTCTATTTACTTGGAAATTTTATCAGATTGAGGTAATTTGACGTGTTTCAGAAACCATCATCGATCTGTCGCAAAATACAATAAAATTGTTTCATAACTATAGCTACTGACAGCCATTTAGTTGTCAATATCTCTGTTCTATTTCTGGTATAAGGCAGATACATATCTCATCATGTCAAAGTAAAAGACACTTTCTAACTTGATTAAGAATAATACAAACAACAAGCTCTTAATTATATATATTACACCCACATCGTAGTTCCCAACTATTATTCTATGTCAATACCTTAATACGACAGTCAATTTCTTAGTGTTCTACCACACGGTTGTCAAACTGAATAAGACATGACACAGATCAATATAGACCCTATTAACAACAATTTTTTGGATAATGGATTTCAAAGTTTGCTATTTCCTATACGATTAATGCAGCATTTATTTTTTATATCAACTTTCTCTATAGAGTACAATTGTATCAGGCCCCATCGTTTGTCTTACCACATATTTTCATTAATTGGAACTCTTGTATTCATAATGTTTCACTTATCAAATCTTCGGATTGCTGATAAAGACATCAGTCACATTCTCTCCTTTTTCATTAAACTCAATGCCACCTTGATGGTGGTTCCTTTCGTTTCCTTTTATACCATTAACATTATCCAAAAGACCGACCACGTTTTAGTTCTTCTGAAGATTCAAAAAGCTTTAAGAATAATCAATTACAAACAATACAAGAAATTTATCTGGAAATGCTGGGGTGGTGCTTTACAACACGTTTTTGGCTGTATTCTTAGTGTAGTACTGACCCGAAACTTATTGATTGCAATCTATTTTTACACTTTGATTTCTTTTGATGTGAACTTCACTTATGGCATTTTTATTATTGCTTTGATAAGAAATGCAATGATTGTGTGGATCTCTGAAGTCGAATACTATTGCAAACTAAGCTTGGAGCTACAGGAAGATAAATATAATGAAAAAATGATGAAACTTTTTGAAGCCTACGTCACTTTATTGGAAGCATATGATATTTTTAAGAAAATATTTAAGATAAGGGTAATGTTGACTGCAATGTAACATTTTGTGTTTTTTCCTGATTTAAAGATGTAATATTTATTCTAATGTAAAACTTCTCTTTTTCAGATATTATTTCATTTATTAGACACTTTTTTTCATGGTCTCCTATACTTACAGACAAACATAGAAATAGTAACGTCAGGTTTGACTCATTACGCTTGGGTAAGAATTACAATACTAATAATTATATTCACAATAAAAAAATCAATTTTTCAATGCTAGGTCAGCAATTTTATATAAATATAAGTACCATGGGTTCCGGGGATACCGCACGATTGCCGGCGAATCGGCCAACCTTCTTGCCGGATTACTGCCCTGGGATCTGGAGGCGACTGCCCTCCAGCGCGTCTATGCAGCGCCGGGGCGTGACCCCGCTGCCTCGAGAAGTCGAGGCGCGGCGGGAGGAGCTCCGGCGCGATCTCAGGGCAGTGTGGAGGGGACGACTGTCGCGACCGACCGCCGGGCACGCCGCAATTGCGGCGGTAAGACCCCTCTTTGAGGAGTGGCTGGAGAGAAGTCATGGCGTACTTACTTTCCGCCTGACGCAGGTCCTCACCGGGCACGGATGCTTCGGGAGGTACCTGTGTCTAATGCGGAAGGAGGAAACGCCTGGGTGTCACCACTGCGAAGATCGCCCGGAGGACACGGTGGAGCATACGGTGCAGGACTGCCCAGCTTGGGCGGAGCACCGACGTGTCCTCACGGCTGCGATAGGCGGAGACCTCTCGCGCCCGGCATTGGTTGCGGCCATGCTGCGGGGCGAGACGGAGTGGGAGGCGGTCGCCTCCTTCTGCGAAGCAGTAATGCTCGCGAAGGAGGAGGCGGGCCGCGCGCGAGAGAGGACAGTGTCCTCCCTCCGCCCCACCCGCGCCACGGGGACGGACGTCGCAAGACGATCTCCGGCCACCGTAGGCGCGGGCATGCGGGCAGCGAGTAAAGGGCAACTCGCTGCCCGACCATGGACCATGCCCGGGTCGACGGCGCGTTGTGTCCCACGCGCGCCTCAAAGAGCGTCAGCATAATGACGGGGCCCCCCTCTCAGAGGCCAAAGCCTGCCGGGGTCGCGGGATTATTTCCTTACCGTGACCCCGGAACATAAAGGGCTATTGAAGGACACCGTGGATTTTAGTCAGTAGAAGTCTGACAGTCCCTCCCGCCCTGCCCGGGGTGGGAGGACTCATTTGATGATTTTGCCACGTAAAAAAAAAAAAAAACCATGTGTAAATTAAAATTGCCCTTGGTATTACTAGATCGCTCGTTAGTACAACGGGTAGTACGAGTACCACGGGCAATAAACGGAAAATATGGTGTTAAATCTCCAATTGAGATGTGGAGCAAGCTCAATAAACATTTCTCATTTTCTTCCATTAGAGTTCGGCGCGGCATTGTCTCTCTTCTTCCATACTTCTTTATTACTCATGACTTTTTGGCTTAGGTATTTAAAACGAAAAATTATAACTTTTCATTGCAGACAGACGGGAATTTCAATATGATGACGGTTATTTGGGCTTTAAAAAATATTGGATTTGTTAGCATGTTCAGTTACCATTGCGAGAAATTCTACATGTGTGTTTCTGACGTAGACGCTACTTGCAATAAGTTGCTAAAGAATGTGCAGAGTGCTGGTAAGAGAGTTAATGTGATTTTTGTAAGGGTTAGGTTTCATTATGATAAATGGAACAATTGCAGCTTGATTGAGTCCCGCTAGAGTGATTCCAACAATTCGCACACAGTGCTTCCAATCAACCTTCAGAATGGGCACGGCAAAAGAGTGGAGTTATTGCCTACGTCTTTTGTTCTCGTACCACAGAATACCTTATAGTACTACGTACAGAAGTGTCACTTCCCAAAAACGAACAAATGTAAATGCGTGCGAAACGGGCAGCGGGCGGCAACCGTCTGTGAAACCCGTCCACGGTGCACCTGCGTGTGCGTCAACCCAAATCCCTTCAAAGTTAGACTAAATTTCACTTCTGGGTAAGCTTGTAAGCTTACTCCATCGTAGACTTTTGTTTCTGTCACCTGACCTAGACTGCAGTCAAGAACAAATGAACCTCAAATAAATAAAAAAACATATTGTGTGCGAGTTCAACGCAGTGTCTACTTATTTTTCTCATCTGCCTAGCCTTTTCCCAACTATATTGGGGTCGGCTTCCAGCCAAACCGGATGCAGCTGAATATCAGTATTTTACATGGAGTAACTGCTTATTGGACCACAACCCAGTAACTAAGTAATACGATACCTCATGTTAAGACTGGTTGTCAGACTTTAGAGCTTCTGACTAACAGTGACTACTGTCAAAGATCTACGAATAACACCCAGGACCAACGGCTTTACGGGGCTTCCGAGGCACGGAGGAAACAGATGGTAGTAGGATCCATCCACAGACTAACCTCGACTATTTTTCTGATGCCTACAAATACTTCCCTCGTTATCTAAGTCCAGTACATATTTGGAAATCTTCATTAATTCTGTTTGCTAAAGTAAAAATATGAATATTTTACCAAAAATGGTCTACAAATAAACTTTTCTATCTATTACAGTGGATGCGAAGAGACTCTGCAAGAACGTGTTGCGACTGAACTGTGCAGCCTTCCACAAGATGACTGCTTGTCGGTTGTTCACCATTGATGGGCGTCTCCCCAAGGCCTTCAATTCCTTATTTGTGGAATACATGTTTATTTTATGTCAATTTGCTCTCTTAACATGGTTCAGCAGGGTCAAACATGTTATGATTTTATTACATGAAGAATTAATTAAAAGCAATCTGAATGTAACGTACCTACGTACGTAGATAAACTGCATAATAATATCAAACGCGAACCGATTAAAAAAAAGGACGACTGCTAAAAACAAGTTATTTTACAGTTTTTTGTGTTTATTTGTGAAGTCGGTTCCTATTTTACGAATATTCTATCTTTTTAATCTGCTTCAATACCAAAAATAAGTTTGGAATTTAATTGTAATGACTGAAACCACTAGTAAAAGATTAAACTATTTCAAAACTAGCAACAAAGTAAGACAAACATTTGTCAAGGCCCTTAATAAAATGAGAAACGTTACTCAAAGTGATTATAAAAACATTATCGTAATAAATGTTTTTATTAGAAAACAATGGAAAATTTAGTCTTGATGTTTCCACAAGGTTCTATCCGAGCGTTTCCAGTTTATATTTTATTATATAGTTGTTAAGTAAAACATTTCACACAAAATGGATACCGTAACCAGGAATAATATTGACAATGAAATCGAAATAATTGATGAAATTGATTTAAATAACCGAATCGACAAAGAAGTTCAACGAATATTTCTCCCTCTAAACTTCATGCAAATGGTTGTGCTTAGTCCCAAATATCACTTAAAAAACAATTACATAAATGCGAATAACTGGTTAAATAAATCCATATTAATAGGTGGTGCGATAACGTTTCTGTCTACGTACATCTATCGTATCGTAGAAATCATTCTTGATGAAAATATCAGACGGTACAGTACAATTGCTTTTTTGAATTTTGCTTCATTCTTTGACTTCTGTTTCAAGTGTGTGGGTTTCATTATGACCTTCATTGTCAACTATTGTCAGTCAAAAGAAAGTGTCTTGTTTGTTTTGAACATTCAAGAAGTGCACAGATTTCTTTACAGTGAAGTAAACCTCAGGAACTTCATCATACGAAGTTGGATGAGTGTCGCTGCCTTATTATCATTTTACATTATTATCCTCTGTTATGATTTCTTTTGCTTTCATAAGCCTCCTGTGAATGTTATTTTTTATCTGGCATTAATGGCAACTCTCGATTCAAATTCAGTCTACGTTATAAGGTTAACTAAATTATTGACTGACAAACTTAAGCTATGGAATATTCGGTTATTATGCATACAGAACAATGGTGGCAATAGGCTAGAGATTGCGAGAATGTTTGAAAGTTATGACCGAATATTAAAGTGCTATAAGATAGTCACCGAAGTTTATAAACTACCAGTAAGTATGATATTTAAATAGTTCTTATCTAATGTTTTATTCTAGTCATCATCATCGTCCTGCCCTGATCCCAGTTTTAATGAGGTCTGAGCAACACGTTTTCTAAATATATTCTTCCTTGTCAGACGTCACAGTATCAATAACTCCTTTTCTTTCATTCTTTACACAGTCCATCTTTTCTTTGGTCTTACAATTATTTTTCAATGCCAAAGCTTGGAGTGATCTGCCCTGGGATCTGGGCTGCCCTGGGATCTGGAGGCGACTGCCCTCCAGCGCGTCTATGAGTGGCGCGTGGAGGCGCAGCGCCGGGCGTGACCCCGCTGCCTCGAGAAGTCGAGGCGCGGCGGGAGGAGCTCCGGCGCGATCTCAGGGCAGTATGGAGAGGACGACTGTCGCGACCGACGGCCGGGCACGCCGCAATTGCGGCGGTAAGACCCCTCTTTGAGGAGTGGCTGGAGAGAAGTCATGGCGTCCTTACTTTCCGCCTGACGCAGGTCCTCACCGGGCACGGATGCTTCGGGAGGTACCTGTGTCTAATGCGGAAGGAGGAAACGCCTGGGTGTCGTCACCACTGCGAAGATCGCCCGGAGGACACGGTGGAGCATACGGTGCAGGACTGCCCAGCTTGGGCGGAGCACCGACGTGTCCTCACGGCTGCGATAGGCGGAGACCTCTCGCGCCCGGCATTGGTTGCGGCCATGCTGCGGGGCGAGACGGAGTGGGAGGCGGTCGCCTCCTTCTGCGAAGCAGTAATGCTCGCGAAGGAGGAGGCGGGCCGCGCGCGAGAGAGGACAGTGTCCTCCCTCCGCCCCACCCGCGGTGGTGCACGCCCGCGGCGACGGACGTCGCAAGACGATCTCCGGCCACCGTAGGCGCGGGCATGCGGGCAGCGAGTAAAGGGCAAATCGCTGCCCGACCATGGACCATGCCCGGGTCGACGGCGCGTTGTGTCCCACGCGCGCCTCAAAGAGCGTCATCATAATGACGGGGCCCCCCTCTCAGAGGGCCAAAGCCTGCCGGGGTCGCGGGATTATTTCCTTACCGTGACCCCGGAACATAACAGGCTACTGAAGGACACCGTGGATTTTAGTCAGTGGAAGTCTGACAGTCCCTCCCGCCCTGCCCGGGGCTGGAGGACTCATTTGATGATTTTGCCAAGTAAAAAAAAAAAAAAAAAAATGCTTGGAGTGATATTATCTCTACACTTTGATTTAATTTTGTATCGGACTTGTTGCTCAACAATATTATACCTCACATTAAATCCATACAGGTCTTATCATAAACTTGTATGTAACTTTCTGAATATCAGGGACATCCGTGGTTCCAAAAACACTAAGAATAACTTATCTTTTTATTTTTTAAAGATCCTGTTTAAAACTGCAGAAGCCTTTTGTCAAGGGTTAATTAATGTTCAAATTGTGATCGAGTTCTGCAAATATCAGCTTCATAATAGGGTGGTAAGTCAAACGGTCCCTAGAATTACTCGTTCAATGAATGTAAAATGGCTTCAACTGTTGACATGACTGTGCTCTCTTATGGGCCTACCACACGCACAAGCTTCACTACAGTTTTGCCTGCGCAATCCAGGCCTGCGCGTACTTGCCTGTGTGTGTGGTTGGTTTGCGTTCAGTGTTCAGTGCCGACACAGATATAGATATACCTAGATAACGCAACAGCAACCACTTCGCGTGCCAAAAATCCGTGCTAGTTTACGACCAAAAATTGTAACTTGTGGCCATTTTTGCGCTCGTCTAAATCGGTCTATCATCAGTTTTAATAATAAAATGGTTAATTGTGCTATGGGACGAGAGGGGCATCGTAAGCGGGGGCATATTTCAATCGATTTGATTTTCCCATGACTATAATTATAGTTTTTGTGACGTCATAGCAGGTAGTCAAAAAATGGCAAGCTTGGTTTTCATACAGATCGTGATACTTGCGTTATCTAGGTATATCTATATCTGTGGTTGCCGACCGTGTATTGTTCTTTCATGCGAGAAGCTTGCGCAGGCCGAACTGTGGTGAAGCTTGTGTGTGTGCTAAGCCCGTTACACACGAAACACGTTATCGCGTCTTTTACGTTACTCATGTCCATTCAAATTAAAGTCAGTAACTGCCATTTTATTGGCTGTATCAATGATGTTTGCATTGAGAAAGATGATTCTCGATGTCTTGCATCTACACTCGCGAGGATAAGTATGGAATCACTAAAGCTATTGTCAAACAGACAGGCGAAGCGAATGCGATCCGAAGCGTTTTTATTTGTAATGTATGGAATTGTTTGAATCCAGTCACATAGAAAAGCGAAAGCGACCCGATAGTCTATGTGACGGCCTTCAAACAATTATTGCATACATTACAAACAAAAACGCCTCGCTTCGCGTTCGCCACGCCTGTTTGTTTGACAATTTATAGCTTTATTCCAATTACTTAATAATTAGTTGAAATATTAAAAAATAAGGTTTTACTGTTAAATTCACATTGATACCAAATTCATTCAAATAAAGAAAAAAATAAGAAAATATTGGCGTGATTTAAGAAAATACTTGAAGAAAATATTAGAAGCTACCCCGGATTAATATAAGTAATTCCATACTTTTGCTCGCTCGTGTACTTTTGGGAGACAATAGTTTTTTTTTTTTGCAGCGTGAAAATCCTTCTTTGACAATATTCATTGTTTTGTGGTTATTAAAAAACGATCTTACGGAAATCTCACTCAGTCTAAAGTTTGAAGCATTCTATGAAGCTTTGAAGAAAGCACATGATTCATGTGAATTTGTTTTAGCTTCTAACTGCACAGGTAAATATTTTCCGGCTCCAATACTAAACTTACATTACCTATGTATAAGGTTCACTTTTCTATGCCACACTACTGTGCTAACCTTGCGCTGGAAAGGAAGAGCTAATTTGATCACTTGTAAAACATTTTAAATCAATGTAATAATAATATATGGTTTATTTTTACACTCACTTATTTTATAATTGAAGAGTAATTAAGAGGAAACCTAAAGCGCTTAAACTATAGTCAAACTGACAGGCGAACTGACTGGTGAACGCGAAGCGAGGCGTTTTTGTTTGTAGTGTATGTAATTGTTTGAAGCCAGTCACATAGACTATCGGATCGCTTTCGCTTTTCTATGTGACTGGATTGGATCGCATTCGCTTCGCCTGTCTGTTTGACTATAGCTTTAGTGTGAAGTAGCCCCTTCGTACACTAGCGCAATACAAATCTATAGAGTTTCGTACACAAGCATGCGTCAATGGATAACAAAATCGTAAGGTATCGCCGTATCGGAGACTTGCGTCGCCTTGTGTACGAAGGGAATTTTTTTTTAGCGTGGTAAAATCAGCGCGGCAGGGCGGGAGGGACTGTCAGACTTATACTGACTAAAATCCACGGTGTCCTTCAATAGCCCTTTATGTTCCGGGGTCATGGTAAGGAAATAAGTCCCGCGACCCCGGCAGACTTTGGCCCTCTGAGAGGGGGCCCCGTCATTTTTGCTGACGCTCTTTGAGGCGCGCGTGGAACACGACGCGCCGTCGACCCGGGCATGGTCCATGGTCGGACAGCGAGTTGCCCTTTACTCGCTGTCCGCATGCCCGCCCGTACGAAGGGCATAAGAACGTCTGACGATATACTATTCCCAACGACGATATAATACTAGACTCCTAATAACAGGCGACCGATGTCTGTCAACACATTAGGCAAAAAATTGTAAGTGTGGACGGCAGACGAGCGTTACAATATGTATTGCTCGTAGTGCCGTCCACATCTAGAATTCGCGTTACATTACACGGTGGATTACATTACCCGGCACCACTCTGGACACGCTTAAGAAAATGAGGTATTTGACAGGAAATTCTGTTGAATATTCGAACTGAAAATGGTAAAATAACTTTTTTTAAATAAAGCTAACCGTTTTCAAAAGTTTTCAATTGTATATACCTTCTCACACTTATGTTTTTGTTAACAGGGGATTTAAAAAAAACATGTAAAAATGTCCTGAGGCTACATCGTGCGTCATTCAGCAAGATGAGTGTATGTGGCATGTACTACATAGATGTTTGTTATCCGTTAAATTTGTTGGCCCTGCTCACTCACTACACAGTTGTTCTGTTACAATTTGCTATTCTGTAAAGACTTATGAAAGCTTAATAATATAAATTGTTTTAAGATTTTATTTGTTTTCTTTCTTTCGCAAACACACCCATTCAAAATTATTATCCGGAAAAGTTGCCGACATAGCTCAGAGAATTAGCAAGTTGAAATGGCAGTGGGCAAGCCACATACTCGTAGTACCTACGCAGAACTTTACAGATGGCCGAATCTGTGAATGGAGAACATGCACTGGCAAGCGTGATCTGATGAAGACCATAGGATTGCAGGCGTAGAATAGGTAGTCGGAATGATGGTCCGTATGCCGAAAGGCGGGCAGGACCACGGAAGGCGAGATTGGGAGGTGATCCTATTGGATATCTATTGGCTCTGTGCAACTTTGTTGGCTCTGACCGTTCTAATTCAAATTATTATTTTTTTTACAAATCACTTGGTTTTGTATAAGTACTATTTTTTTTAACGTAGTAAAATCATCAAATGAGTCCTCCCACCCCGGGCAGGGCGGGAGGGATTGTCAGACTTGTACTGACTAAAATCCACGGTGTCCTTCAATAGCCCTTTATGTTCCGGGGTCACGGTGATGGATTATGTCCCGCGACCTTGTGTAAGTACCATGGACAGTATATGTAAGAAATACATATTTAGGGAAACTGGGACCACCCACCGTCAATTTCGTGGGGAACAGATGGATGTGGGAAGCCCAGAATCGAGATGCATGGCAAAAAAAGGAAGGCCTATATCCAGCTTTGGATAATCCCGCACTGAAATGTTAATGATTAAACCTGTTTTTCCTTTTTGTTCCTTCATCATTAACTTTTGGACAAAAACCTCGCTTAAGGACTTGGACATCCAAGATGAATGAGGATCAAGGACTGCGCCTGATTTTAAGGCGTATCGTGTTGCACGCGCGCTTCAAGATGGTGTCGCAGCAAGCTCTGCACAGCTTGATGTGTTTTTGGAGCCCTGCTACATAAAAGGCTCCCCACTTTCTGTCTCCACTGCTTAAAGATGATCAAAGGAAGCTGTGTAGGAATATCCAGCTGGTACACCGTGTGTCATTCACCAAGTTGGGTCACCATGGGCAGCGGCCTATGTCCAGCAGTGGACTGCAATAGGCTGAAATGATGAACTCAGCGAGCGCTGCGCGTGCGAGGAACGCAAAGTCAATAATATCGCGCAAAAATAAAACCGTCAAATAAGAACCCAGATCAGAATGCATTTTTTTTCCAATTGGAGAAATAGTCATCATAATCATCATCAGCCTATAATGTTCCCACTGCTGGGACACAGGCCACCTCTCTATGAGAGGGAATTGGCCACAATCCACCACGCGGCCCCAGTGCGTGTTGGTAGATGTCACATGTCTTCGAGTTTTTGGTTCTAGGACATGCCGGTTTCCTCATGATGTTTTCCCTCACCGTTTTGAGAGCAGTGGTGATGAAATAAATTTATTACACAAAGTAATGCGCCTGGCGGGGTTCGAACCCACGACCTACAACTCGTAAGTCGGGACCGATACCACTTTTCCACTGACAAGAATTCTTTCAATGAGAAAGTTGAAACTAATATTAATCGTTAAAGGCTTCTTATTATTAAAAATGTTCAATAAAAAAGTGGAATGTATCAAGGTATTGAGCCAACTTATTTTCTTCAATCCATTTCGTGACGTTTTAACGCTTTTAAGTAGCAACACCGATGGCCTCTTCGCGGTTAGAACTTTTATTTTCCATAGAAAAAAATGGTTGCTTGTAGCAATTGTCACGTTATTTAGGCAAGAAAGTAAATGATAAATTACTATTATTTCTGTTCATTTTATTGAACAACTATTTTTACTGGGCCATTAAAAGATAAACTTAGATACTGTGAAATTTTTTATTAGTGTTTGATGTAGTTTTTCCCGCTATTTGGTGACTAAAATTTCATATAAAATAAAACATACAATAATCACTGATCTATCATGAAGAACCCAGTCAACATTTGCTACAACAGGCTGGGACAAACCTAGTCAGAAAATTTTGATTTGATAATGTAAGCAAATTGTAACAAAACAACAGTGTAGTGACAGCAGTCTTAATGGGTAACAAACATCTATACAGAACAGGCTGCAAGCAATCATCTTGTAGAATGACGCACAATGTATTTTAAAATGAGAAAGCAATAAAAATGCCAATTCCAGAATACATTAATTTATGTTATCATCACAAAAACGCAAATTGCAGCAACACAACGACATAGTTAGTAAGAAGACTCATGAGGTTAAAGTAAAACAGCGTCCAAGTCGAACAGGTTACACACTCTTATCTTGCTAAAGGATGCTCGATGCAAGCGCAGCACGTTCTTACAGAGTCTTTTTGCATCATCTGGAAATAGTTTATAAAGGACAAAAAGATTGTAAATGTACTTTTTTTAGGAAACTTAATTTATTTGGCAATAAATTCAAGATACAAGATAATAAATTTTTAATCGACTTAAAAAAAAAAACGGATTAGTTTGTCCGCAAATCTAATTTGATGGAGTTTTCAGAAAGTTTTCGTTACTTTCTGGAGAAGGCGTACGATACAACAATAATAATGGATATCCTATGATGTCTTCCGCATGGATATCTTCTCGCACCGTCTCTTGGAATAGTGTTAAACTACTACAATCAACACGTTGACATTATAAACAAATCAAAGTTGTTGACAGCGCCTGCGTCCATGAAACGTTCAAACAAGGGAATGAAATATTCGGCCTCAACGAATGGAGTTGCGAAAGCCTAATTCCTAAGACGTCTGGAGTACCTACTGATCTTGAAGACGAGGGAACGAATCCCACTCGAAGTTGAATTTAACGTTAGAAATGTTGTTCTTGGGAACAGTACTTCACTTTATGTCCATTTCTGTGAGAAGGAGTGGGAAGCGGTCGCCCCCGTCTGCGAAGCAGTCATGCTAGCAAAAGAGGCAGCCGCAGTGGTAGACGCCCACGGCGACAGACGTCGGCAGACAATCTCCGGCCACCGTAGGCGCGGGCATGCGGGTGGCGAGTAATGGGCGACTCGCTGTCCGACCACGGACCATGCCCGGATCGACGGCGTGATGTGTTCCTCGCCTCAAGGAGTATCAGCATAATGACGAGGCCCCACTTTAAAGGGTCAAAGCCTGCCGGGGTCCTGCGGGACTCACGAATAAAAAAGAATCCATTTCTATACACCTGACAACGTCAATGTTAAATTTCTGTCCAGCGGCGTGCGTTCTGATCTGTCCAGTGGTATGCGTTCGGAAAAAGAAACAGAAGTAGTGAGTTCTACTCCCTTGCTGTACGCAGTATGAAAAATGTTTGGAAGTGCTTAGTGTAAATTGACAGGATAACAACTAGGTAAGGATCGAAGTGACCGGTAGGTTAAGGGCGTGGAACTCTTGGACACACTCACCGAAGAATGATCTATAGAAGATCGAAAAGTAGATACCCTGCGGTGACAAAAGACGAAAACATGCTGCGCCGACTCCAAGTAACATAGGACAAAGGTGTAAACGATAATTTATAAATTACCTGAACAATTTGAATTCAAAACTATAGCGCAACAATCTTGTAGACTTTCAAGTGTGCGGTAGAATTTTTCACATTGATTGCACAGCATTGTAAGCCAAGTCAAATCTTTTATCAACCAAAATAAAACTGACAGTGATCCATTAAATCTTGCATTCTGTAACAAAATTAATAATGTCGTATGTAATCATTATAGCAACTAATACATTATCTGACTACAATATTTGTGTTAAACTGCAATGGCGGCCTCATGCACGCTATATCTATAACTTGAAAATTCATCATCTTCCTGTTCGTATCCCACTTTACTTCGGGTCGGCGCAACACATTTTTATCTTCCATTCTCCGCTATCAGACGTCATTCATATAATTCTTTAGACAATCCATCCATCTTTTCTTTGGCCTTCCTCTTCCTCTCCATCCATCAACATTCGTACTCATCACTCACTTAGTCACATGAAGGTCATCCCTCCTCATCACATCCTTCATCTCCCTAATTTCCCTCGCTTTTGTGTCCTTCCATTTAGTTTCTAGCAAGCACGCCTCATTTATTCTTCTTTTTTTCAAAACATCTCCTAACTACATAACATTTCAACTAACTTACATCAATCTTTCTTTATCGCTCGCTTCTAAGGTCTCACCCGCCCGGGGTGGTGCGACAACCCTTGTCCATTACCCGTAGGGGTCGGGTGCTGCTCCTGCGCATCGCCTGCCGGGTACGCCCTAATGCTATCATGCATATCATTTTTTCACTAAAAACATGATGCAAAATGTTTTGGCTTTGGTTTTACAGCCGACCGCTGGCCTGACATTAACTCCCTTGGGGAATTATTTGTTGGTGGTTTTTGGTGGTTTACCTGCCACCATTCGGGTGACCACAGGTGGTTTACCTGCCACCATTCGGGTGAGCGCGTAGATAGCATGTACTGAATCTTAAGCTATTTTACGACAGCCATTGGAAGCTATGGGGTGGTGCTATTCTTTATGTCCAGACACCACATGGACACTATAACTTAAAAAATAAATAATTAAGTAGAACTGGAATACCCACCTTGTCAATATCGTCCCTTGTCTGAATTTTCATCATATCGATCACCACTTGAACGTAAATCAAACAGTGGCTAAATATTTCTATTACATAATATAGTATCTGGAAAATGAGACAATTGGCATTTTTCCCGATTTTACGTGAAAAACAAATATTTTTTTTACATCTATTAGAAAACAGGAGTCAGACTTGGGCACACCTCTGTCCGCCACAAAAACTACACAATTTCAAGCTCATATAAACAATAGAATTCTTCACTCCGCTCAGGATTCAAAAAACACTCGCCTTTCAAATAGTTGATTGATAAATAATCTACTATTTTATAATAATTATATACCTAATAACGCCTGAAAAAATCGAATCCTGACAAATCGACTGCAAGCGGAACGGGTGCCTCCGAAGACTGTAATCAACGATTTGACCCTGTCGAGCAGGAGTGCGATAGTTTCCAGGTACGGTAATTCTTCACGAATGATGCAATAAAAAAAAATGTTATTAAAAAAACATACTTACGAATAGTTGAAAACATTTTTTGTGGATTTCGTAACACGTTAGTATCCTAGCGTACGTCTTAAACATTACTTTGTAAAAATGTTTTCGGAGCACATAATCTATTTCATGAATATTTATAGCTTGATGATTCCACCGAACAATATTGTTTTCCAGCAGTTTTAATACTTGAATGGTATAGAGTATATTAAAATCAAAGAATATTACTAACAATAATACGTAGAAGTAAAAGAGAGACATTTCTTGCTTAATACAAATATAAAGGGAAACAATAGTGTAGCTACTAAAAGTGAACATAACGAAAATCCAGTTCCAGAAGACAAAATTTCTGGTACTTGAAGCGCAGCTCAAAAATCTGTGCACTTTCTGAAATATTAAAACAAAGTTGACGGCTTCTTTGGTATATACGATCCCGATCACAAAATCCATAATGATTCCGAAGCAGTAGAAGATGCAGTCGAAATAAAAACTAACAAAAATAAATAAAGTGGACATATAAGAATCATAATAACTTAAGACTAACAAGTAATTGCGGTATATGTATGAAAATAAGAACATTAGAGTTCCAATCAATGAAACGAAATTAAAGGTCAAACTATTGGGACTTATTAAGTTGTTTTTCAGACGGTATTTAGGACAAAACGAAACATATTGCATTAGGTTTAAAGGTAGAAGTATTGATTGCACGTCTTTATCCACTGATTCATTTAGAATCATGTTGACAGGATGGATTTCGTTTAGTTTGAAAGAATTTATTCATTTTTAACGATACGCGTCGGCAAAAGACACTTCTTATATCACCAGTCACAAAGTAACATGACGATTATTGTCATACTTAACAACATACGTACGGACAGTAAATTTATTAAATAATCTATAGAGAAAGCAATAACAAAAATTCCACTTTCGGTAATTAAACAAACACCATGAATACTAAGAAACAATTTATTATTTATTCCAATGTACATATTTGAATAACGATCACTGATAACAAAAGCCCATAAGCAAAGTTTGATTGTAATAGTTTATTTTGAGCCAAAAAGGTAAAGGCAAAAATAGGGTTAATGTAGATAAGCGCCCTTTACCATCGACCTCATCATTGCTTACCAACAGGTGAGATAATGGTCAAATGCGAACCATTCACAAAAAAAAAAATAGTATAAGATTTCACTGAAAATACCTAATTAGTCCAACAGTTACGTTATCAAAAAATATTAAACAAGTATTTTTTTCTTTGATAAGTAAGCCAAAATTGACAGAGAGACGAAGCTTCTGAAACAGCCTTTTATATACAATTTTACTCTCTCTAATTTTGATGCGTTATTTATTTGTGAATATGCATTGATTTAACAAAAGAAAAATACATAATATCCATTATTTTCAAAACTTTTCTCATGGACTAATTTATATATATTTGCAATTTATTGATACTGTTAGAATGCCTATTTCAGTCGGTAGTACAGCAATAAAATAAAGTCATGAATACGCTAAACATTTATTTCAAACAAAATAGAACTGCACGTGTGTGATAACATAAAGAGCGATGACTTGCATCAGATGCATTGGTAGCCTAGCGTCGACTTGAAACAAGCCACATGCGCTCATCTTCTTGAACGTTCGATTTGTCTGTACCACGTTCTTCCAGAGACGGCCGTGACATTCTGAAAATTAAAAAAAAAATGTAGTCTAATTAATTATTTTTAAACTCACTAACGCAAAGAGGAATGCCCAAAAATATATTGAGCAAAAACCCAGAATCGATTAAAACGTCTTATGTGTGGCAAGACAAATATACATACTATAACCCAAATCCAATAATAGTTTTCGATTAAACCATCCCCAAGTAAAAAAAAATGTAACTGATAAGTTACGATTTTTTATAATGTTTTAAGTCAACTATATAAATAATGTTTCAAATCAGCTATTTCCTTAAGTTTGCCGTTTATGATTACTTCCCAGAATTTGATCCTTATTAGTAACACTTAATTAGTTACACATAATGGTGTAATAATACAGGGTGTTTTTTTATCAAAATTAGCGGGTTCGATTCCTGGCCAGGATTATTGATTTTTCTAAATCCAATGATGCAGTTCTAGTTTTCTTTAAAATTGGGCTCGAGATTCCTTTCAACGTTTTTTGATATTCCTCATAGTTTCGGATATAGCCATCCACGCCCAGTTGAAAATTTTTCACCCTGTATATGCTGCTGGCCTGTTTGGTTATGGTTTTATGCGAAACGAATAGCGTATTTATGTCCTCTGACTTAAGGTCTATTTTGTTGTTCATAAATTATTTAATCGACTCTGGGTTTTTTTTTAGCATTCTTCTGAGTAAAGGAAAATTCAGTTGCAAGTGGGATTTGAACCCGCGTCTTCTGGATAAGTACTTCAGACGCCTTACCAATTAGGCCATCGCAACTCACACCTGGAAACTGAATCTTCTATTCCCTCTAGGTCTGGATAAAAGAGGAATTCTTTTATTCCCTAGAGGTTCAAACGAGAGAATAAAAGATGTGAGTCTGAAGTACTTATCCGATTGCGAGTATGAAGTACTTGTCCAGAAGATGCGAATTTGTAGTTTTTTTTCATCTGTGGCATTAACATATGGAGCAGACAAGTGCTAGAGTGGAGACCGCGAATGGGAAAACGTAGTGTAGGACGCCCTGCAACAAGATGGGTCAATGATTTGAAAAATGTTGCTGGCAGCGGATGGATGTGTACTGCCCAGGACCTGGAGGGTTGGCGCTCTTTGGGGGAGGCTTACGTTCAGCAGTGGATGGCAATAGGCTGATAATATAATAATAGATTATGTTTAAAAGATTCATCTTTTTTTATTCTAACAGATGAATTAAAATTCGATCCATAGTGATCATATTATATCTGCCTAGCATTTTCCCAACTACGTTGAGGTCGGCTTTTCAGTCGAATAAGATGCAGCTGAAAGTCAGTATTTACAAAGAAACTTTCTGACTTCCACAAAAGTAACTTTGTAATTGATACCCCTTGGTAAGACTTGGACATGGACATGGAACGGACTCGGCATCAACATCAATGGCAAATACATCACTCACCTTCGTTTTGCCGATGATACTCGTATAGTCATCATGCCAGAATCGTTGGAGCACCTCAATGCTATGCTCAGCGACCTCAGTATCCTTTCCCAACGGGTCGGTCTTAAAATGAACATGGACAAGACGAAAGTCATGTCGAATGTCCATGTGGCACCCGTACCGGTTGTTGTTGGGAATGATACTCTCGAAGTTGTAGACCATTTTACTGACCTTGGACAGATTGTTCAGTTAGGTAGGTCCAACTTCGAGAAAGAGGTCGCCCGAAGAATCCAACTCGGATAGGCAGTGTTTGGGAAGCTACGTGATATCTTCTCATCGAGAATCCCACAGTGTCTCATGACAAGGGTGTTTAACCAGTGTGTGTTGCCAGTGATAACATATGGCTCTGAAACGTGGTCATTGACTGCTGGTCTTTTAGAGAGACTAAGAGTCACAAAACGAGCAATGGAAAAAGCTATGCTCGGAGTTTCTTTGCGGGATAAAATCCGGAACATGGATATTCGGCGAAGAACCAGAGTCACCGACATAGCTCATAAAATTTGCTAGTTGAAGTGGCAATGGGCAGGCCAGGCAGGCCTCCCACTAGGTGGACCGACGACATCGCAAGGGTCGCGGGCAACCGATGGGTGCAAGTGGCGAATCGACGTTCGGCGTGGCGGTGTAAGGGGGAGGCCTATGTTCAGCAGTGGACGTCTTCCGGCTGATGATGATGATGGTAAGACTTGGTAAGGTTTTCGGATTTTTGAGTTTCTGACTAACAGTAACGACTGTCAAAGATCTACAGATAACAGCCGGGTTCAACGGTTTTCTGAGACAAGGAGGAACTTGCTATGATTTATGGTCACGTCTTATCCGCAGACCAACCTTTGCATCCTGGAAGATCAGCCAGTGCGGTTGTATTTATTTAGGCACGAGCTCATCATTCCATCGTGATGTTTCAATAAATTCTTTAAAAAATCTTACTTGTACAGTTTTCGTTCTTCATCAACAATATACAAGCTGTCTCTGCTTCCTTTACAGCTACATAGAACTTATCGCAGTAAATACTATGTATAATAACTAAAAGCAGATCCTTTGTGAAATATAAAATAAGACACAGACTCCGAATCAATGCCTGGAAAAAAAACACAAAACTGGTTTTCGCACAAAATCTTATCAAGGTAAAAGTATCAACCTAACTCATAGTATTTATTTCAATCAGGCCTTTACAGGACCTTTTGAATTAAAAAAAAATGAAGCTAGTCCCAGACACAAGACATAATAACTTCTGTAAGTACTCGTACTGAGTAGTTGCCATTGGTAGAGGCCATGCTACGGGGCAAGACAGAATGGGAAGCGGTCGCCTCCTTCTGCGAAGCAGTCATGCTATCGAAGGAGGAGGCGCGTCGCGTGAGGGAGAGGACAGCGTTCTCCCTTCACCCCAGACGCAGTGGTAGATGCCTACGGCGACGGACGTTGCTAGACGATCTCCGGCCACCGTAGGCGCGGGCATGTGGGCGGCGAGTAATGGACAACTTGCTGTCCGACTATGGACATGCCCGGGTCGCCGCGCGCCCCGGCGCGTTGCGTTCAACGTGCGCCACAAAGAGTGACAGCATAATAACGGCGCTTTATAAGGCCAAAGCCTGCCGGGGCCGCGGGACTTATCGAATCACCGTGACCCTGGAACGCAAAGGGGCTATTGAAGGACACCGTAGGTTTTAGTCGGTACGAGTCTGACAGTCCTTCCCGCTCTGCCCTGGGTGATGGGAGGACTCATTTGATGATTTTACTACGATAAAAAAATACTTTAATTGCACTATGGAGAAGAATGGCCAAGAAACTCAACGGACACTCAATTCAATAAATATGTTTTAAAAAAATTTGGACATCATTGCTGGTGCGTTTAAACATCTGTGAACAATAACGTGCGCGTTAAAAGTGTCCAGGGTAATTTGAAAAATAAAATAAACAAAAAAAGATAATTAACTAAAATAAACAAAATCTAAAATAAACAAAACTTAAATAAACCCAGGCAGTTAAAAGCTGACCAGTCTCTAATGACGGCGGCCGTTCACATGGATCAGCACCATTCAGCTCAACTATTTCAAAAGGAGCAGACATTTGATCCGACACACACACCACCATTAGCTAGACATTTGAGTGAGCATGACAATCTTTCAACCGCCAGGACACACTCGTGTCAACGATCGTAGGTACATAGTACTCACACCTATGTTACTCTATACTTTACAATACTAATAAAAACTTCTTTTTTTTTAAAGAACCGACTTCATAAACAAACACAAAAAAGTTTTAAATAACTTATCTTTCGGAAGTCGGTGGCTTTCTTTTTTATTTTCATTGATTATTGCCACCGACTTCCGAAAGAAAAGTTATTTTAAACTTTTTTGTTTGTTTTTGAAGTCGGTTCTTTTAAAACGTACAAATGTCGCGTGATCGCGGGGATCACGCGACATTTGGAGCATTTTTCTAAGGACATTTCATTTTTTCAAAGGAAATTGAAGGGGTTATGCAAATACTATTAACATTAACCCCCTTATTAATAAACGTGGACTAAAGTTACAACCAGGATAATCTTCGGACTAACCATGCATTTTTAAGGATTAACTTTGGCCTAACTTTACTTCTCGTTGTAGTAATAAGGGGGTAAGTGCATATTTCATCTTCACATAAAATGCATCAGATCTATCGAAATCTATTTTTCACTTACCATTCTCATTGCACTTTCGTTAATCACATAAACCAAAAAGCTGACGTAACACAAAGCGCGTTGAAATGCGACGAACGTGCGATACAGTACCTGAAATATACAAAAAGTTATAATAATCTACGAAGTCAGGCATCATAGACAGAAGTCTCAAATGATAACTCAAGTGATTATTATAATAAAGTCCTTTTATAAGAACATTTAAAAAATAAGTTAAAAATAACTAAAACCCGACTACGAAAAACACGCACGCGTTCTTGTTTTATAGTTTTCAGTGTCCGTTTTTTTCGTAGTCGGGTTTTAGTTATTTTTAACTTATTTTTTATTTACACTATTTTGGGGTTATATAATCAATTATTTAATAAGTTATATAATAATAAAACCAAAGTAGCGAGTGAATTTCAAATGAACTCTGTAAGCCTTTTCATTTTGATACCTGTTAAAAACAGGCAAAGTAGCTAGTAAAAGCTATATAATGTACTAGCTGTTGCCAGCGGCTTCACCCGCTGCAACTCAAAAATTATCCCACGGGAACATAAAATCGGGATAAAAACTATCCTATGTGTTAATCCAGGTTATAAACTATCTGTGTACCAAATTTTAACCAAATCCGTTCAGTGGTTTTTGCGTGAAAGAGTAACAAACATCCATACATCCATACTTACAAACTTTCGCCTTTATAATAGTAGTAGGATATATTTCAAATGTGCACATCAAGCCCTTTAATTTGATACCCATGTCGATACTGTGCAAAAATATTTTTTTTTTCGGTTACGACTTTACATCCCCTAGAGGGCGCCATATTGGATTTGGTGAAATTTCACCTACCCTATAAACAGCGGACAACTGAGACGCTTCTAACGACACCTCATTTGTCATGTAATGATAAGTTGTTTAGAAGTTATGAGGGAACAGACAAACATACATACATACAAACATACATACCGGTCAAAATCATAACCCTCCTTTTTCTTTGCCGCAGTGGGGTAAAAATGATAAATCAAACATAATTATTTCATAAACTAAATCTACTGTACCAAATTCTAAAGCGTTGGACATAATTTAGTAGATGCATCTTCAAATAAGATCATAGTGAGAAAGAATGTCAACACAAGTAGCCTTGCTTTTTTGGTGGTAAAATCATCAAATGAGTCCTCCCACCCAGGACAGGGTGGGAGGGACTATCAGACTCGTACTGACTAAAATCCACGGTGTCCTTCAATAGCCCTTTACGTTCCAGGGTCAAAGTAATTGGAAAAGTCTCGCGACCAATGTAGCCTTGCTAAAATATATTTACTTTTGGACTCAGAGATGTCCATGCGACAGCACATTGACGCGACATGCAACAGGTCATTTCGCAATCTTGGTTTTGTTTTGAGATCTTGCCAACTAGTTAAAATAGTTTATTTTGCTTATGTTCGAAGTTTATTGGAGTACGGTTCTCAAATATGGTCTCCCTGTTACGCGATACATAAAAATAATCTTGAACGCATTCAGAAAAAGTTTCTCGATCACCTTAACTTCAAATTTCATCATTGCCCGCATGATTACCAACAAAACTGTCGTACATACAATCTCTTAACTCTACAGGAGAGGCGTATACTGTTGGATATGGGGTTGCTATTTGACATTTTACGGGGACGGATCGATTGTCCAATGCTTTTAAGCAACATTAAGTTTAATGTACCCAAGAAACGCACCAGACACACTACATTGTTTTGCACCCCATTCCACTCGACTAATTATGGTAAGAATAGCGTAATACCACGATTACTTGACTCTTACAATAAACACTTCAATAGCGTGGACCTATTCATTGGTTCCAAAAATAACTTCAAAAACCGAGTTATCCTTACATTACTTTCATCATAGGGTTATCATAACATCAAAAATTTTACATTCAGCGGCTGGTTTTCTAGGTAGGTACTATTTATTTTCTTTTGTATTTATGTAATTTTATTCTATAATTTATTTACTTCATTATGTATTTACTATTTATTTATCATTTATTATTAATAAACTATTTAATAAATGTTAATAAATGTTGTATTTTTGTTTCTTTACTTCAAATGCAGGTGTTTCTTAATATTGTTTCGTCTAAGTCTGCCAATCAGTTTAAATGTATTTTAGTTCTAACTTTAACATACTTAAATACACATCCACTATAATGTATCCACCGTGGATAACTATTATTGGCTACTCATGTAATTCTGTTAAGTACTTAGTTAAGTGTTGGAAGCTGTTGTTATCCCTAATTATAAATAAAATAAAAATAAAAATATTTATTTATCCTTGCGCTCCTTCTGCGAGGATCGCCCGGAGGACACGGTGGAGCATACGGTGCAGGACTGCGGCAGTCCTGCATCGTATGCCCAAGCGGGGCAGTCCGACTGCCCCGCTTGGGCAGAGCACCGCCGTGACCTCACGACGGCGATAGGCAGAGACCTCTTGCGCTCGGCATTGGTCGAGGCGATGCTGCGGGGCGAGACGGAGTGGGAAGCGGTCGCCTCCTTCTGCGAAGCAGTCATGCTCGCGAAGAAGGAGGCGGGACGCGTGAGGGGAAAAGACAGCGTCCTTCCTCCAACCCAGCCGCAAAAGCTCGTGAACTGTGTTCAAATACTTTTACTGCTAGCCTTTTTCAATTATGATGGTAGGATGGGCTTTCTGTCTTATATTATCAGCTATTGGAAGCTTTTCGATTAAACAGACTAATATTTCAATGAATTTTTGTTTAAGTAGCTGTTGTCAGCGGCTTCACCCGCTACAACTCGAAAATTATCCCACGGGAACATAAAATCGGGATAAAAACTATCCTATCCTAAACTATCTGTGTACCAAATTTTAGCCAAATCCGTTCAGTTGTTTTTGCGTGAAAGAATAACAAACATACCTACATACACATACACATACATACATCCTCACAAACTTTCGCATTTATAATAATTAATAGGATTTTGTTGTTGTCAGACTAGACAAAAAAAAAATATTCGATATTTTTTTTTATTATTTTTCTTTTCTTTTCTGTTAATGTTTTTATTCGACATGGATTAGCTCTTAACTCTAGTCTCTAGGCCCGAGTTTGATTAGGTAGATTATTGTAAGTGATTTCATAAATAATTCGTGTAATTTTGAACTTACCAATACCTGGAAAACTTCATTATACAACCTGTAAGTTTTTAATATATTCTCATAAATACCGAATAGTTTGAGGCATTCATCATTATTTTCGTTTCCATTACATATTGTCACGAGATCTTCAATCCAATTATTTAGATATTTCTTCAGTAATATTATAATTCGGATAGCAATTACAAAATTCAGATCAAATGGGATACACATAAGGTCGCTTATGTCATCGATAATTAAACCGATGTCAAAAGAATTTAGAGATTTATTATAATACATGATATTAAGTGCAATATGAATAAAGACCATTATTATTATTGAAATCCAGTTACAAATAATAAAGCTTCTGATACTTTTACTATAATGAATGCTTCTATTAATAGCTTGGATCATCAATACAAGTAAGACGTTGTGGTACTTATGCACATAGTCTAAAAGAAACATCATTGTAAACCCTATTACGTAGGTCACTAAGTTGATAATGTGAGAAATAGAGAAGACATTGTATTTAGATTGCATCTTATTCACATTGGTTTCTTCTACGATTTATGCATTCTGAAGAAACACAACGCATTCAGAAACAACATTATACAAAAGGCGAAAACGTGATACTTTTGTCCAGTTGCATGAATATGTCCATATTTCACTTTATATTTTGAAGCCAGAAAAAGATTGAGTGGATAATTAAAGGAGTACGCTACTCTTTTTATATCCTGGTCTAGTCTATTCAAATATTTCGAGACGTCTAGAATGTTACTTCGTGTTCGAGACATTTTGTTCAATAACAACTTCTGACCACGGTAACTTACTTTATAAATTACTTGTACTGAAAACACATTTTATAAATTACTTAACTTTAAGTAATTTATAAAATGCTTTTTCTTCGTCATAATTATAAAAAAAAAATTGTGTCAATACAAACCATTAAAAGCGATAGCGTATAAATGTTAATCAAACTGATTAAAAAATACCGACTTAAAAAACAAATACCAAAAAGTATAAAATAACTTTTCTTTCGGAAGTCGGTGGCTTTGTTTTTTATTTCATTGACTATTGCCACCGACTTCCGAAAGAAAAGTTACCTATTTTATACTTTTTCATATTTGTTTTTGAAGTCGGTATTTTTTATTAAGTTTTTATTTTAGCCTTTTTAGTTAGTTCAGATATTCAACAAAAATCTACGTATAATTGCCGTCTTTAGAAATCTACATAAATATCCAAGCGAGCAGCAAATACGAATCTATGCGGGCAACGTCACGAGATATCCACTCTTGTTATATACTGAAACCTTCCCTATAATGTAACAAACACTTTTCCGAAAACCGCATGAAAATCGGTTCAGCCAAACGCGAGATAATCGTGAACAAACATACAATCGACTTTGAAAATCTACAATCTAAGTAGCAAAAACTCCCTATCTCAAAAACTACTGAACCGATTTTGATGAAACTTGCAGTATTCCCTAAGTTGAACAACACCAGACCGAACAAACGGACGTGTAATTTCGGAGATATGCGAACACAAATATAAAAACATACATACACACATGCATACATAGTACATACAATACATACATACGCTTTCGAAATTTGGCACATTTTGTTCAGACGCTGATATAGACTATCATAATTATACGAAAACTGGACAGTTCTAGAAATATTACATAGTACATACGGGTCGAATTGATAACCTCCTTTTTTTTGAAGTCGGTAAAAATACATATACATCGTGTCCAGTAATAAATCGATAACCTTGGAATGGGTATTTTTTTTATTTTTTTTAGAGTGGTAAAATCATCAAATGAGTCCTCGGAACCCAGGGCAGCGTGGCCTCGACCAATGCCGAGCGCGAGAGGTCGCCACTTATCACCGTTGCCGTTGTGAGGACATGTGCGATGCTCTGCCCAAGCGGAGCAATTCTGCACCGTATACTCTAATAAATCAAATGAGTCCTCGGAACCCAGGGCAGGGCGGGAGGAACTGTCAGACTCTTACTGACTAAAATCCACTGTGTCCTTCAATAGGCCGTTACGTTCCGGGGTCACGGTAATTCATTAGTCTCGCGACCCCGGCAGGCTTTGGCCCTCTGTAGAGGGGCCCCGTCATAATGCTGACACTCTTTGAAGCGCGCGTGGAACACAACGCGCCGTCGACCCGGACTTGGTCCATGGTCGGACTGCGAGTCGCCCATTACTCGCCGCCCGCATGCCCGCGCCTACGGTGGCCGGAGATCGTCTGGCGCCGTCAGTCGGCGTGGGCGTCTACCATTGCGGCTGGGTTGGAGGGAGGACGCCGTCCTCTCCCTCACGCGGCGCGCCTCCACCCTCGCGAGCATTACTGCTTCGCAAAAGGAGGTGACCGCTTCCAATTCCGTCTCGCCCCGCAGCATGGCCTCGACCAATGCCGGGCGCAAGAGGTCTCCGCCTATCGCCGCCCTGAGAACACGGCGGTGCTCTGCCCAAGCGGGGCAGGTCTGCACCGTATGCTCCACCGCGTCCTCCGGGCGATCCTCGCAGTAGTGACACCCAGACGTTTCCTCCTTTCTCCTCAGATACAGGTACCTCCCGAAACTTCCGTGTCCGGTGAGAGCCTGCGTCAGGCGGAAGGTTAGGACGCCGTGACGCCTATCCAGCCACTCCTCAAAGAGGGGTCTTACCGCCGCGATTGCGGCGTGCCCGTTGGAATGAGTCATAGCAGAACCAAAGGCCATTCAGAAAATATAATTATTTATGAAACTAGTGCGGTAAGTTGGTTTTTACAAACGAGTAGACGAATGTAAGCCCGAGCGAAGCCGAGGGCTTACCATAGTCACGAGTTTGTAAATACCAATTTCTGCACGTGTGTCATACAATGTTTTTCAACACATTTGCGAGAAAACAGTACATTACGTAAATAAACAAACTTTTTCATTTGACCATTTTTAACAGCAAATGAAAATAACCGTTTTCTGCAATTTGCGCCTCATTCAAAATATCAGGTAAACTAGATTGCATACTTATAGTCCAGTCATTAAAGCCTAAACCCGAAAATAATTAGTAACTTGCTGAAATTTTAAGGGGTTCTTAAGGAAGGTAAAATAAGATACCTGGTGATTTTGCAGCGTTCTGGGGTGTACGGAAAGGGTTGAAAAGGGGTGAAAAGGGGTTTTTTGCTAATAACATTGCCAAAAAAATTAGTAACACGCTGCAAATTTGGAATAAGGTTGTTCTTACGGTTTTGTAACGTGTATTAAATTTGCAGCGTTTTGCAACATACGGAACATTGTTTTTTTTCAAAACAGTGCAATTAGTTAAAAACAGGGGTAAGAAAATTAGTAACACGCTGCAAATTTGGAATTAGGTTGTTCTTACCGTTTTGTAACGTGTATGAAATTTGCAGCGTTTTGCAACATACGGAACATTGTCTATTATTAAAAAAAACAATGAAATTATATAGTCACACGGGTGAAAAAAAATTGTAACTCGCTGTAAATTTGTAATTAAGTTGTTTTTACCGTTTCGTAAGGTATATCAAATTTGCAGCGTTTTACAACAAATTGAACATTGTTTATTATTAAAAAAACAGTGCGATCTACGTTACGAAACGGTAAAAACAACTTATTTACATATTTACAGCGAGTTACAAATTTTTTTCACCCGTGTGATTAAATAATTTCATTGTTTTTTCAATAATAGACAATGTTCCGTATGTTGCAAAACGCTGCAAATTTGATACACGTTACAAACCGGTAAGAACCACCTAATTCCAAATTTGCAGCGTGTTACTAATTTTCTTACCCCTGTTTTTAACTAATTGCACTGTTTTTAAAAAAAAACAATGTTCCGTATGTTGCAAAACGCTGCAAATTTAATACACGTTACAAAACCGTAAGAACAACCTTATTCCAAATTTGCAGCGTGTTACTAATTTTTTTGGCAATGTTATTAGCAAAAAACACCTTTTCACCCCTTTTCAACCCTTTCCGTACACCCCAGAACGCTGCAAAATCACCCGGTATGTTATTTTACCTTCCATAAGAACCCCCTAAAATTTCAGCAAGTTACTAATTATTTTCGGGTTTGGGCTTTAATGACTGGACTATTATTAATATCAGATTCCTCGCTTGAACTCATATTATTATTTTGTTTATATAACAGTGGGAAAGTCGCAACAATTTTTGAAGTTTCTAATATGAAAATGGCGCGAATTTGCAAATGGCGCCACATGCACGAGGTGAAAAATTGAACTACATCTCTCGTCTCATTTACTCTTTAGTATTAAAGTGAGACAACGTATTGAACAAAAGCGCTTCCAAGGAGGTTCGATCAGTCAGGTTGTTTATTCTCATAATGTGAAACTCTGGTGGAATTCTTATTTTTTTTAATGGAAATTAAAAAAAACCGTAAAGAAAACGCACGGTGCTATACAACGGGGTGTGCTGTAAAGTAGGTACTTAGGTGAGAGTACCTATTTTACCGCACGCTCCGTTGTATGGTGCGTAATTTTTAACTTTCGAACAATGTATACAGGCTTCGTAAATGCATTTTTCGAGCAAATGTGTTGAATAATATTTAACATGAAAAAACCGATGGAATTCATCAATTTGTGGTTGTATTTAGGTTTTGTTTGGTTATGTATAATAAGGTACCAAAAATTAACAATATTCTTAAAAGTCACATAATATCTTATGTACAATCTACAAAGTGGCACCATAACCCATTTTGACAGTAAATCGTTTGAATCCGTCAAATTGACAAAGATCAAAGTCATTACCATTGATATGTTAAATGTATGTTAACGCGAATGTGGACCTAATCGTATTTGAATGTCTGTAAGAAAATAGGCCTAGGGTGGGTCATAATTGCACTTTGTCTATCTATTGTACTACTCGTTGTTTTTTTTTCTCATTTTTAAAAACGTTGCCCCATTCGTATTTTCTCTTGTATCGTGGGTGTGTTTACAAACATAACTCACATACACAAACACCCAGACCCGGAACAACTACTTGTAGATCATACAAATATTTGCACCGTGCGGGAATCGAACCCGCGACACGCAGCGCAGCAATCCAATCGCTCAGCCACTGCGCTAACCGAGCCGTGGACTTAAGTTAAATTCTACTTTGACCCATTCCAAGGTTATCGATTTTTAACTGGACTGCAGGGTTAAGGCCCTGTGGCACAGCGAAAGCGTCTTTTGATGAGTCGGAAAAGTTGCCACGCACCGCCACCAGCAGGCGCCAGTATCGCGAAATTAACGCAATCCAAAGTTTTATGTATTTCATTTCGTCAACTTCGACATTTCATAAAGTGTTCCCTTTACGCAAAATACATTGTATTACTATAATAGAAATATTTTAATATAAGGATATCGAAACATTTACTAAAACAAAATGATAGAAATACTTATTGATGTGGATAAATATATTGTAAATATTTTTATCATTCACAGTCTTAAATTTATTTTAATATATAATACGCAGATTTTGACGTCCCGAGATAACGAAAAAAACTACTATCTGGTAGAAAATTAATAAAATTAGCATACCTTGCGAAAGTGACAATACCCAATTATCTATTAAGCCCCAAACACACGCGCGCACGGGCATAGGCATGTGAGTTGTGTTGTTTTCAGTATTCTTTAGAATACCGTGACCCTAGAACGTAAAGGGCTATTGAACGACATCGTAGATTTTAGTAAGTATTACGAGTCTGACAGTCCCTCCCGCCCTACCCTGGGTAGGAGGACTCATTTGATTATTTTACCACGCTAGAAAAAGCCCCAAACACACGCTCCTTTTATTAACGTCCGTTCACAAAGCTGGTTGCGTGATATCTTTATATCTTTATTATGAGAGTGGAAAGCTAAGGGTGCTTGACACCCTGTCCTCCACCACCTGGTGTTGGTACTAATTTTTGATGCATTTTGATGTAATGACAGACACTAGCGCCGCGTAAAATGGACATTAGTCGAGCCGCGGCGTGGATTTAGTGGTTTTTTACTCATAATTATGAGATACAGGTACAGTACAACAATTGTCAGTAACCTCTTTATAATTAAAGTAATCTTCATTCTATAATATCTTATCCACAGTATTTTTTTTTGGGACAAGGTTGTAATATTATCACTTTTCTGATAAATGAAACCCTTAGAGATAATTATCTATCGACTCCAAAAGCATGAGCCCAGTACTGATCTTTTTTGACTCCAAAGCAATAAATAGAGCGAGAAGCAACTTGTACCGAACACGCGGTAAGACAGCAATGACCACCGATTTTTCATCGTAGTCGCATCATTATACTATAGGCGATATTTAACAGGGTGGTGGGTGCTATGCCTTATTTGTAGTTGACAAGTAATTTTGAAGTATTCAAAATGACAACAGCAGTTTTCATTTAATTTACTTTAATCCTGTTTCTTCGAAATTGTTATAAATCTGTGACGAAACTAAATAAATAATAATAAAAGTGAAGTGCTTCTTATCCTATAGCGCAGTTTGATACGATTAGAAGTTGTTTTCAGTAACATATTGTCACAAATTGTTGACTGCAAATCAGTGCATTTATCATTAGTTCATGTGAAATGGTATTTAGATGCATAAAGATTTCATGGGAGGAGGATGGACACAGAGGAACCATCCGACAACAATAGTACGATATCACGATAGCATTGATATAATATCACTGTGAGTAATTTATTATATTGATAGGAACAATTCGTAATGTATAGTATCATACGTATTCTAACATTTGCCTTGTTTGCTCTGAAGGGGTCGTCAGGAATTTCCTGCGATGATTTTCAGTAAGTTTGGTTTATTTTATTCTTGATTTATTAATGAAAATAATGTGTTATTTAAAATAGAGAGTTTACGTGACTTATTTACAGTCATGTCCGTTTAATCACGTCCCATTGAACACAGCGAAACAGTTTTGAATAATCTATAAGCCTACGTATCATTCGTTTTTATTTTCTCGATCTTTTTATCCATTTCCAATTTTATTATTACGAAAATCTGACAGCCGCGATCTGAAAAAAAGTGTCACAGGTCTAGCCTGTAAGAGCCACGCTGGCTGACTGATTCGTCAAGGAACGAAAGTGATGACACTACTTTTAAAAGGCAAAAGATGAGAGGACGATAGTGAATGTGTGCTCAGAATAAAACGGCGTATGTGCCCAAACATATTGACGTCTTTTTATGAATTAAAATTGTTATTAATTGAAAAAATGTCTTTACAGAATGTAGATACTAGTATTTTATACAATTTAAAACAACATCCTTTCAATAACTCATAGTAGTTATTCCATAAAGTCCAAAAAATAAAAAACATAGACCGAACTTTGCATTTTTTTTGTATCGATAAAATTTCATTGAATCGTGTTTTCAACTTTGTGAGAATTTAGATCATATAGTCAATAACTATATTCCAAGTTGTAAGATCTGTAGTCCAGATATGTACGAAGAAAAGTAAAAAATAAAAACCGTATTTTTACTGACCAATCCCCTTAATGCAAATGCAGGGTGCATGTTGATTAATCCAACTGCAGCATTTCTCCTAATTTTTAGTGACAGTTCATCATCACCATCATCAGCCTATGTTTCTACTGTTGAGACACAGGTCTCTTCCCTGTGCCAAAAACCACCACGCTGGCCAAGTACGAAAAAAAGTGCCGACCGAATTGTGCACCTTTTTAAGGTAACCGAATCATGTCATATAAAAATGCGAAAGCGATCCGATACTCTATGTGACAGGCTTCAAACAGTTCCATACATTACAAACAAAAACGCTACGCCACGCATTCGGTTCGTCTGTCAGTTGACAAAGGCATAAAGTCCATTAAGCCAAGCGATCGGATCGAATTGAGGACTTCTTCCCTTTTGAAATCGGTTAAAAACAACTAATTCTGACAACTTTTATTTAGGCACACGTTGATTGTGTCATTAAGCTTAACTATGAACAAAATTATCATTGTTTGATTATAATTTTTATATATTAATCAAAGGGTCAACTGGAAATGTCCCGAAAATATATGAAGAAATTCCAAATTGAAACACAGTTCGTGGATGGAAACAACTCCCACCCATGTCATGTCTGTTGGGGCGCTATATTATATCTGTACGGCACAAGACATGTGACAAGACATAAATAATGTCAAATCTTGTTGACTCGGAGGACACAGTAGAGCATACGGTGCAAGACTGCCCCGCTTGGGCAGAGCACCGACGTGTCCTCACGTCGGCGATAGGCGGAGATCTCTCGCGCCCGGCATTGGTCGCAGCCATGCTGCGGGGCGAGACGGAGTGGGAAGCGGTCGCCTCCTTTTGCGAAGTCATGCTCGCGAAGGAGGAGGCGGGCCGCGTGAGGGAGAGAACAATGTCCTCCCTCCGCCCCACCCGCGGTGCAAGACGATCTCCGGCCACCGTAGGCGCGGGCATGTGGGCGGCGAGTAAAGGGCAACTCGCTGTCCGACCATGGACCATGCCCGGGCCGACGCGACGGCGCGTTGTGTTCCACGCGCGCCTCAAAGAGCGATCAGCATAATGACTGGGCTCTCTAGAGGGGGGGCCTTCTAGAGGGCCAAAGCCTGCCGGGGTCGTGGGACTTATCTCATTACCATGACCCCGGAACATAAAGGGTTATTGAAGGACACCGTGGATTTTAGTCAGTACGAGTTTGACAGTCCCTCCCGCCCTGCCCGTGGTGGGAGGACTCATTTGATGATTTTACCACGTAAAAAAAGACCTCCCGTTTATCCAATAATATCCAAGAGTTACGCTTCAATGCGCTTTATTAATAAGCGTTTTTTTTAAATTAAAAACTATACTTAAATTATAATCAAAAATGTTTATTATGAGATCACAAACTTGTTGACTTAAAAATATTTTCTAAACAAGCCAAATTACTCATCATCATCATCATCAGCCTATAATGTTCCCACTGCTGGGACACAGGCCTCCTCTCTGTGAGAGGCAGTGGGCCATAATCCACCACGCGGGCCCAGTGCGGATTGGTGGATGTCACATGTCTTCGAATTTTTGGCTCTAGGACATGCCGGTTTCCTCACGATGTTTCCCTTCACCGTTTTGAGAGCAGTGGTGATGAAATAAATTACACAAAGTAATGCGCCAGGCGGGGTTCGAACCCACGACCTACAACTCGTAAGTCGGGACCGATACCACTGGGCCACCACTGCTCAGCCAAATTACTAAATAACTTAATTTGGATTCTTTGTCATTAATTATACCTATGTATTTCAAATAAAAAAAAAACCGGCCAAGTGCGTGTCCGGCCACGCACAGTGTAGTAGGGTTCCTTAGTTGCCCATCAAAATACTTATGCGAACTAACTAAATTGATTCGCTGAATTTAATTTTAATAACCCTCCTGGCGCAGTCAGGTAAAAAGAAGACTTTTCAAAATCAGTCCAGACGTCTTTGAGAAATCGAGGAAAATACATAAAAAAAGATTACGACGAATTGAGAACCTCCTCCTTTTCTTGAAGTTAGTTAAAAATAGTTGACAATAAAAACCTACCTATCCCCAAAACATACCCACCCATTATTATAGCTGTAAAAATAAAGTTGACAAACTTACATTTGCAGTTGAAGAACATGTTCTCCGATACATTTTGTTTAGGAAAATATGTTATCCAAAAGTACGTTTTATAAGTTGGTCGACTATTACTCGTAAACTTGTAAAGCATGTTATAATAATTTTCTTTTAAATTTCGTTAAATATACTACTATTGTTAATTTTTTCACACCCCCAAACATAACCGTTTAGCTGGTAGAGGGGGGGGGGGACACTCGAGTCGAGCAAAAATTTGCACTTTAAAGCTTAATATTTCACAAACGAATCTTTTTATCAAAAAATTGTTAATGAAACTATCAATATTTTTAAAAGACCTATTTAATGATACCCCACACTAAGGGGTACGCGAGAAAAAAAAACATCCCCATCTTACGTGTACTGGTGGTACCCTAAAAAAAAATTTACCAGATTTTATTTTACCACTTTTTCGGCGCAATAAATCCATATACTTACACCAAACTACAGCTTTCTAGTACTGGGCGTCTCTGAGCTAAGCTGCGGACAGACGGACGGACGGACGGACGGACAGACGGACGGACATGGCGAAACTTAAGGGTTCCTTGTTGACTACAGAACCCTAAAAAGTTGGAACCTATTTAAAACAGTGTTTCACAACAATAATATTTGTTATTATCTAGCCATAAGTAACAAATACAATCAGAAATATGTTCATAGTAACAAAATCTTATTACAGTCTAGTATCTGCAGAAAAAAACGAGTATGTATTAGGTAAAATAAAGTTTGTATTATATTGAAAGGTACAATATTAATCTTTTACCAGGCGAATAAGTTGGTGCTGCAGTAATTATAAATATGAACTGATTTTGAGAAACATCATCATCATCATCATCATCAGCCGGAGGACGTCCACTGCTGAACATAGGCCTACCCCTCAGACCGCCACGCCGAACGACAATTCGCCACTTGCATCCATCGGCTGCCCGCGACCCTCACGATGTCGTCGGTCCACCTAGTGGGAGGCCTGCCTACGCTGCGTTTTCCGGTCCGTGGTCGCCACTCGAGAACTTTTCTTCCCCATCGGTTGTCAGTTCTACGAGCGATGTGGCCTGCCCATTGCCACTTCAACTTGCAAATTTTATGAGCTATGTCGGTGACTCTGGTTCTTCGCCGAATATCCATGTTCCGGATTTTATCCCGCAAAGAAACTCCGAGCATAGCTCTTTCCATTGCTCGTTGAGAAACGCTGGCAATCTATTATTGTTTCCTTTTATCTTAGAGCTTTGCTTTTTTGTGACAACATAAAGCTCATATATGGAGATATATATGGAGATTTTCTATATTTTTAACTAATTTTTGACCGTTTGTATGAGGTTCGCCCCTTTGCGGTATTGGCGAAGAATTTTGTCCATTCTTCTGTCGATAAAACTCGTTTCTACGTTGTTGTACTACGTGTAAAGGACAGAAATACCATTTTATCATGTTTATTCTTCGATTTTTACAAAACTAAGATATAAAGTACAAGTTAATGCTATGAAGATGTAATATTTTTTAGCCTTTTGTGTGGATAACTCACATTTCAACCTTTTCATCACTTATCGTAAAAAGACAAACAATTTTATTAAATACTAGCTGTGCCCGCGACTTCGTTCGCGTGGATGTTGGAACTAACAATGTGTTCTTCCCTATCGGTGAAAGTCTCCAGACTGACGTGAGAGGGCGTCATGCTCTCGGTCAAAGGCGCTTTGCGGTCCTCGCTGCTTTCGTGGGAGAGCAAAGTCGCGGTCAGAATTCTCTGCGAACTTAAGCGCGACTGCCTTTCGGTGAAAAGTCTCAGACTCACGTGAGTGGTCCTCCAAACTCTCCTGTGATCCAGAAACTGCCTTAAGAGACGACTGTATACTCAGTCGAGACTGACGTTGCGTAGGCGTTTCTGACGCTAGAGTTTTGACTTACCTTGCTCAAATTGCCCAAGGCTCACTTCACGATATTATGATTCCTGGGACTTCTCGCATTTAAGCTACGATGTGACAGGTTTGTTTTTTTCTAGAAGGGATTTAAAAAAAACTGAACCAAACAAATAAAATGTTTGTTGTTTCATTCAATATGAGAATGAAGACTAATGAAATTTCAAACTACGTAGTAAATAAAACTACTTGACTCAAATAGCAAGTTATTATTTACTTCGCACTTCAAAATCAATGGGCCTCGGTCTCGGTAACTCGGTCTGAGCTGACCCTAGATCGAATCTAACCAAAACATTTCGAAAGATGAGGGTCCCACCGAGACACGAAGCGACGCGCCGATGCGCGCACTTTTAAGAGCCATTCAAAATACGACTTTATTTTCTACGCGAAAAGATACACATTTCGTTGTGAAAATGTTGAATACGTTGAGCCACTCAGTACTGCGCCGCGTGTCGCCTCGCGGCGTAGACCGACGCATCTCCACGCAGATGCGCACCCCTGCGCCTGCCGAGGCCGCATGATGCAGAGTGTCAGACTCGTACTGACTAAAATCCATACTGTCCTTCAATAACCCTTTACGTTCCGGGGTCACGGTAATGAGATAAGTTCCGTGACCCCGGCAGGCTTTGGCCCCGTCATCTTGCTGATGATCTTTGAGGCGCGCGTGGAACACAACGCGCCGTCGACCCGGGCATGGTCCATGGTCGGGCGGCGAGTTGCCCATTACTCGCCACCCGCATGCCCGCGCCTCCGGTGGCCGGAGATCGCCTTGCGACGTCCTTAGCCTTAGGCGTCTACCACTGCAGCTGGGGCGGAGGGAGGACTCTGTCTCTGTCGTCTCCCTCACTCGGCCCGCCTCCTCCTTCGCGAGCATGACTGCTTCGCAGAAGGAGGCGACCGCTTCCCACTCCGTCTCTCCCTGCAGCATATGCATATGCCAAGCGCGAGAGGTCTCCGCCTATCGCCGTCGTCAGGACACGGCGGTGCTCTGCCCAAGCGAGGCAGTCCTGCACCGTATGCTCCACCGTGTCCTCCGGGCGATCCTCGCAGTGGTGACTCCCAGACGTTTCCTCCTTCCTCATTAGACACAGGTACTCGTACCTCCCGAAAAATCCGTGTCCGGTGTGGACCTGCAACGCCTATCCAGCCACTCCTCACTACGCAGCCCGGCTTCGTGAAGTCTGGATGCGCCTCGCGACGTCGCGATGAGTATCGCGGCACAGCGCGGCTCATCATGGCGCAGCGAGGTGCAGCGCGGCGCAGCGCGAAACCTCAGGCCTCTTCACGCATCGTCGCGTAGCTTCGCGTCTCGGTCTGAACTGACCTTGTATGATCCCTTGCTGGATCGTACATTAACGATTAGATGACGGTGGAAGAGAATAAAAGATGGTTTGGTACTGAACACTGATTGTATTAAAATTGTACCAATCGACAACTGTGAGTACACGCGGCGGTGACCGAACACGAACTGAGGTATATTGCGCACGCGGTACAAAACTGCTTGATTAACGTAAAAAGATACAATATTATGAATAATTGTACGGTTGGACCGTACAGACCCTAAAACTTATTATCTTTGCTAAAACGAATACGCACGCAGTTGATCGAGTAATGGCGAGAGATGGCGCTGGTTCTATATTCGGACACACTATTATAATTTTTATTAATTTACATTTTGTTATAAGATGTGAACTGATTACGATTAAATTAAAAACGTAATGTAAGTTTAATTTAATTTACTCACAAATTGTTGCGTATAAATGTGACGTGAAGTTGTGATACCAATTGCACATAATCCCAATAAGATTTTTTCTAAAATAAAAGTAGGCTAAGTTACTCCTTATTACATCAGCTACCTGCCAATAAAAGTCCCATCAAAATCGGTCCAGCCATTTCAGAATGTTACGTGAAGTTGTGATACCAAGTGCATATAATCCTATTTCTTTTTCTAAAATAAAAGATTTTTCTAAAATAAAAGTAGTTTAAGTTATTCCTTGTTACATCAGCTACCTGCCATTAAAAGTCCCGTCAAAATCGGTCCAGCCATTTCAGACTGTTACGTGAAGTTGTGATACCAAGTGCACATAATCTTATTTTTTTTCTAAAATAAAAGATTTTTCTAAAATAAAAGTAGCCTATGTTACGCCTTATTACATCAGCTACCTGCCAGTAAAAGTCCCGTCAAAATCGGTCCAGCCATTCCAAAGATTAGCCGATACAAACAGACAGACAAACAGACAGACAGACAGACAAAAATTTTAGAAAATGTTGTTTTGGTGTATGTATCGTATATATATTCATATGCAAGTTGAAAAAAACGGTTATTTCAATATTACAAACAGACACTCCAATTTTATTATAGGTATAGATTGTCGATGTCTGTTGCTACTTTTAATCTACAGTTCGTGTCTATATGTGACCCGATAGCTAGTTATTCTTTATTGAAACCACAATAAGACGTGCTTCCATCGTTACAATCCTTTCAAATTGATTAGTTTTATCAACATAATTAAAAAAAAATGTACTCTGGGACCGGTACAAATGAAAAAAAGAATTTCATGTTGAATTACGCGCTTGAATTGTGAGGTGAATAGAATAAAATGATAGTAGAAAGGCACAAAATGTTCTTTACTAACAACTTCCTGGATAGAGGGTTTCAAAATATGCTCTTCCCTTTCCAGTGTTTGCAACACTTGTTTTTCTTATCAAGTTTCTCTATCGAGAACAATTGTATTAGAATGCCAACATTTAATTATTACATCCTATCATTAATTGGGACTCTTGGATTCATTTTATTTCATACGGTATCAACCTGTATTACAGGATATGTCGTTGCATTTACACCAATCGTCGAAATCGTTAATAAATTAAACCTTACTTTTTTGTTGGTCACTTTTTTTGTTGTTTACTGCAATAATATTCTAAAAAGAAAGAACAACGTCAAAATGGTGCTGAAGATCCAGGAAGTTCTTAGAGTAATCTATTACAAGGAATACAAGACTCGTACTATTTGGAACTGGATCAACGTGTCGCTGCACTTTTCATTTTATTTTATTATATTGTCAGTGATCCGCAATTTGTGGGGATCATTTTTCTTCTACTCTTTGTTTTATTTTAATGTGACCGTAATATATGGCATAAGTATGCTTGCTTTGATAAAAGATGGAATGAAAACCTGGATCACCGAAGTTGAGCACTATGGTAAACTCGACCTAGGAGAAAAAAGAAATAAAGAAAACCTGAAGAAATTATTTCAAGCATATATTGATCTCATGGAGGCGTTTGATATTCTCAAGGATGTCTTACAATTTTCGGTAAGTATGACTTATACTCATAATCATTATGACTTAAAGCCTTTGTCAAACAGACAGGCGAAAATGCAGCTAACATTGAAATTCTTCCAAAACACAAAATTCAATAAAATATTTTAACTTACTTTAATCTTGTTTACTCTTTTGTTTCCAGAATTTGCTTGAAGTATTGGACACGTTCGTCAATATATTACTATTTTTTCAAGTATCAGTGGAGTTTGAAGACAGTCTAATCGCTAAGTATCGTTTTGTACGTTTTATTTTGCATATTTATTGTTTCACTAAAAATAAGTAATGCCGGATGTTCCTTAGGTTGAATCTTACACCCAAAACTAACTTTCCGTTTCTTTCATGCAACAGTTCTATAACGTTATAAAACATTGTGTACCTAGCACAATATCATTTTGTAAATGTGTACATAATATTTTGCTACAACTTGTTGAGGCGAAGTTGCAGTACTGTGTGTAAAATTAAACATGAGCGCACGACCTCACCCTGCGAGAGATAAATACTTACATTTTGATTGTTTGTTACCTAAGTAACCGCCATTTTTCGTTTTCACTTCTAGGTGGTCCCGCGCGGTAATGGCGCGCGTGACTAAAATGACGATGTCTCTTTAGTTTTTTATCTTAGCCAAACCAAATATTCCAAATCCTGTGTCTATCATTATGAAGCACTCGAAGATAATAATATGTGCAATTTATGTAAAATTATTTTTATACATAATTTTAAAAAATATATTATTTTATTAAATTTCCGGCTACTAACTGCACGCATTACTACTAACTTATTACTAACGCATTGGTTCAACTTGTTAAATAACATTCTATTACCATCAGTAGGTATTGGTCTGCTTTGATAATATTTTCAAACAAAAATTATAATTTGTTACATCATGTTGTAACTGTTAAGGCGCTCCCTCTTTTGGAGCATTCGCGTGTATGGTAACATTATAGATTAGACTTTGAGCATTACATTACAATACTACCTCGCTGACTGACGAGAGCATTACATTACAATACTACCTTCCTGACTGACGAGCATTCGTGTACATTTATTATAGATTTGATACAAGGTGCGCATTGTGACGCTCGGTTGTCTTTCATCACTGATGAAATGTTCGAATCTGTAACGTTACATTACAGGTGAATGCTCGCGGTGAGGGAGCGCCTTTTCACTTTTGTAACAATTTGTAAAAATAAAAAATTAACTATAACTAATGTTTTGTGACTTCCTCTAATATAACTATAAATGTGGTGTTATACCTTAGTAAGAAGACTGCATTAGCTTTACTTTTTTAATTGCAGCTTGACGTAGTACCAAATCAAATAGCCACACACATTTGGTATTTTAAAAACTTGATATTGATTATAACACTAAGCACTAGCTGTGAGAAGTTCTACATGACTGTATCTGATGTAGACGCTGTTTGCAGTGGAATGTTGAAGTCTACTCAGCAGAATGGTGAGACAATCATTATCATTATCAACCTATAATGTTCTCACTGCTGGCCTTTTCTCTTTGAGAGGGAGTAGGCCCACACGCAGAGAAATGTCTAGCTACCTGTACGAGAACTTCTGGTTGCAACCGTGACAGCAAGACTCACTAGTTGACTTTACAACATTTCTAGTAATAAATAAATACTAAGTAACTAGTAGAGATAACACGTGCAGTGTGGTTTGGTTCTAGGACTTACGGCCTTACGATGTTTTCATCATCTAGAAGAACTGCTTTCTGAATCAGGCCCTTGATCCAACTGTCTAACGAGGGCCTTGGATGTTGGTCGAAACTCTTGACAGTAAAAGCATTGGCCGACAAGGACTATCGGCACAATCATCGCTGAATTCACATCCCAGATATCGACAAGCGACGGTTGTCTCGCGAGCCAAGTCAAGCGCCTTAGTTTTGATTATCTTTCTCGACTTTCATAAGATTATCGTCATGCGGGACGACTATGTCTCATCTGATCTACTACATATATCAGGTCTATTCTTTTAAGTTTATCTTTTGCCAATAACAGTGTTACAGAAAATTTGCATAGAAAATATTGGGTAAAGTAGTCCTGTAAGTGACGATAAAGATATGCGTCCACAGGTCCGCATCGTACAAATCGGTCGCATCGCATCCAACGGATTAATTAGACTGCGTTCGGATTGCCGACGTGAGTATCAGCAATTGGATTGCCGATGCCACCTTCATTTAGATTTTGGGCATCGCGTCCACCGATCGGGATTCCGTATGACGTCATCGGTACGCATCGCATGTAGGCATTGCCGATGAGCAGTGCGTACCGTGCGGATCAGTGGACGCTGTTGTATGAGTTTTCATACAAGGCAAACTAAAATCCGTTACGTGCGATGCGTCCGATACGTGCGATGCGGACCTGTGGACACTTACCTTAAGTTGACACATTTTTTTGACATTGACATTATCACACTGTACTAGGAAGTACAGTGTGATATGGCCATCAAGTTTTCCTTATGATTACAGTGGTCGCGAAGAGATTTTGCAAGAACATATTGCGACTGAACAGGGCAGCTTTCCACAAGATGTCTGTTTATCGAATGTTTACGATCGATGGACGTCTGCCTCAGCAGTTTGCTTATGAGTTGATGGGTTATTATTTCGTGCTTCTACAATTTGCTGTAATGCAATGGATGAAACAAAGCACATTCATTGAGAAACGCACAATGGAACAAGTAACATAAATTGTAATTCTCATTTCAATATTAATACGCAGTTATTTCAGTGTGAATCAAAATATCTAATGATTCAGTCTAGATATTTTAAATGTAAGACATTTTCTTTTTCCTTTTCTCATGTAATTATCATCATTTTATGTCGTGTCTATTTAATGATAATTATTTTTCGGTTATTATCTTTTCAGTGTAACTTCTATTATAAGTGATAATTTTGTAAATCGGCACAAAATTTGGCAAGGATTTGTTTGCTGCTTCAGTTTTCAAATTTTTTTACTAATAAAAATGTCCACCCCTTTTATAAACCCCCAGAGAATAATTGCAATAAATTCATTTAGCATGCAGGGAGCCTTTTATTTTTCCTATCTTGTACTACTTCTGAGGCGGTAATGAAATGAAATGAAATTACATTTATTTGTGCAAGTGAGTTAAAACAAAAATACGTGTGCTACACGTATTTTTGTTTCCGGGACTGCCGCGGTAAAGCTATTGCGGTAAACGTATTTAAAAACAAAAAAAAATACTATCGCCTACCGCGAATATTTAACGAGAATATCATTTGTTTAAAATGTTTGTGGTGCACTACTGTAATAAATAAAATTAAATTATAATGAAGATTAAGTGGATCTTTTCTATACAGGATTCCCAGGTCTCACTTCCAAACTGGGTCAAAATTTTCAACAGGTTATGGGCCCAGTACGCTTCCAATGCGCCACTCCGCTTTGTTGTAGGAGAATTTTATAAGTAGGTTTCATTGTGAAGATTACCTACGAAATGTACGATGTTACGAGGTAAAGCATTTTTTACAAACAAATTTTAAAAAAAATTTTTTAGGCTACGCTGTGCCGAAGTCTACGGAATTGAAACAACGTTAGACGATGCGGGTTTACTTTCGTTACGGATTTTCTTGATTCGGTCGCCGCGCTCAGAGCCCGCGATAAAAGCTATGCAATAGCTTAAAAAGATGAAGAAAAAGGAGACAGCGTTACGTAACGCGTTTTTCGGATCCTGTAACGTTTTATAAGAACCCCTCTACCCCGAATTGCGTTACGTAATATTTGAATGCCCAGTAAAATGGTGTTTGTAGTTACTTTGTAATTTAATACTGTAGTAGATAATTTCATCGTAGAGCATATCAAGTGGGCATAAATAATATTCCGATAGAGCACTCTACACGGGTGATATAATGCCTGTAAATAACAAAAAATGTAAATACCTATTATTCAATTTGATGACACGGTGAGACAGAGCAGTGGTGGCCCAGCGGTATCGGTCCCGACTTACGAGTTGTAGGTCGTGGGTTCGAACCCCGCCAGGCGCATTACTTTGTGTAATTGATTTCATCACCACTGCTCTAAACGGTGAAGGAAAACATCGTGAGGAAACCGGCATGTCCTAGAACCAAAAATTCGAAGACATGTGACATCCACCAACCCGCACTGGGCCCGCGTGGTGGATTATGGCCCGCACTCTCTCTCACAGAGAGGAGGCCTGTGTCCCAGCAGTGGGAATATTATAGGCTGATGATGACGGAACAAATATTTGTTTGATCAGCAAGTACTTGTTCCGGGTCTGGGTGTTTGTGTACGTGAGTGTCCAAACCAATGTAAAGTAGGTTCATAGCAATTTCAAGAATAAAAGGCGATGAAATCGTGGTAGTAACACATTGCGAAATACAGACAGCATACGAAACTATTGAAGAAAATAACAGTAAGTATTGAGATCCAATTCCGTGTGTATTATAGGACAACGTCATTTTTATATTTAACGGAGAATCGTTATCAGTGGGTTGCGACATCAGAAATAACACTCACAAAACCTTCGTTAATACTTTTAATTACTTGCTAAAACACATCGAATACAAAATAATCAAGGATGCCCGAGATATGCCTCGATTAAAAACTTAGGAACGCGGGAAGTTTAGCATGGAGTAACGAAATGTCTACCCAGCCTGCCGGAGCTATTCAAAGTTGACAGTTGACTTCACTCAACTGTCACCGCCCACGTGGCCTACCCCCACAGGTTAGCCAACCTATCTATCAACGTCAGTACCTGTCAACTTCGAATAGCTGATTAAACTTCCGAACCGACTATTCGCTCGGTGTCGCCATTACTCCACGCTAACCATCTCCAAGTTATTACTTGACGTTCCTAAACGTTATCTGTCAAATCTAACTACATAGCTCCTCCAATGATTGATAGCTGACGTTATTCTAAATTAACAAATTATTGATTCTAATAATAATTGTGCTTCTTTGTTGATTCTGCGACTTAATGAACTATTTATTAAGAGAGGACAGTTTCTATTTCGTTGTAGCTAGAGAAAGGTCACGTCTTTTAGGCCTAGTTCAGACACGGCGGGAACCGCGCGATTTCAGAATCGCATGGAAATCGCGCGAGTCTTATTTGTATGAGTTATTAAGTAATCGTTCAGACATAACCGCGCGGTTAATCAAGCCGCGCGGTTACCGCAACCCAACCGCCAGAAAATAGAATCGCGCTGCTCCCGCGCGTTTCTATTACTATGGAGTCTTTACTTCGCGTTCAGTTGCGTGGCGGATACCGCGCGGTTAGCACATCACAGCTCGTGAGTTTGCCATGGATCGTTTCGACACTGAACTGTTTATTGATGAAGTGTAGAAGAGACCTGCAATATGGGATATTCAGTGTGAGGATAACTCAAATAAAACTATCAAAAACCAAGCTTGGCAAGAGTTAGTGGAGATATTTGGAAATTGTGAAGACACGTTGGAAACTTGGTTGGTCACACCCAACACCGCCTTTTTCTTTTCTTATTTTTAAGGAGCAACCACATTAAAATACACTTCTTCGCTGACCTCCATTTTCAAACGGACGTTATCCTAGCACGATAATCACATAATAACCTGTCTGAATAGCATCACAATTTTGCGGTTTCAAACCGCGCGATTCGTGAACGCGCGGTTCCCGCAAGTCTGAACTAGCGCTTACAAAATCCGCGAACAACACATTAATTTATTTTTTATATTAAACGCATTAACGCATGCGTAGCGAATTTTCAAAGATTTTCTTTGGAAAGAAAAATTCGAACCGCGGACAGGATTCGAACCTGCGACCTTCGGATTCAGTACATCCGACGCTCATTTCCAACCGAGCCACCGAGGATCGTAACCGCCACGGCGAATTCTTCATTCCATTTCTAACGTCTCATGGTGACGTTTAGCGCCATCTATTGCAGAGTATTCCAACTACTGCACCAACATGTTAACATTACAGTTAAATCAATGCTGTAACAGATGACGTCAACCATACTTAATATATTTTTTATATTAAACGCATTAACGCATGCGTAGCGAATTTTCAAAGATTTTCTTTGGAAAGAAAAATTCGAACCGCGGACAGGATTCGAACCTGCGACCTGCAACGTGGCGGTTACGATCCTCGGTGGCTCGGTTGGAAATGAGCGTCGGATGTACTGAATCCGAAGGTCGCAGGTTCGAATCCTGTCCGCGGTTCGAATTTTTCTTTCCAAAGAAAATCTTTGAACATATTAATTACTTTGTAACCACGCAAATTCACCATTTCAATACATTTCATCTTATCACTTGCCGCTCCGTGCTAAGTCAGTGCTCACAGGGGCTATAGGTCGTGAGCGAGCCATAAGAGCGATAATGGCTTTTACTAAACAGGCGTCTGACGTTCTTGTTACAGAAAAGCAAATTGAAGTAAAACAATAATATGACTTGTGATAATAGAGCAGAAATGTAGCATTGTCACCGCGTCGATTGCGAAAAATCCAGATGCATTCATTTTTAGTACATTAATATCCATCAGTCGTTTACTGTTCTTCCATAATTTTCTTGACGTCACTGAAAACATTTATACAATTATAACAATTTATTTATTTTATTTATTACTTGTACTAATTAGGCTATGGTTAGCCACGTTATTCAAGAAAAAAAATCATTCATTCAAATATTCATTCATGTTGCCATGAAAGATGTTATAACGACATTTGGTATGACTCAGTAGTGGCTTAAAGAGATAGAATCAGTTATGAGCAGTAAGCAGCTAGCAACGACGATATAATACTAGACTACGCATTGCACGATCTAACGAACAAAACTATCCTGCCAACTCGCTGAGGTACTACGTAAGCGAGGGGGACGGGGTACTGCGTTGTTATTGGCTAACCCAAGGTCTGTTCTGTCTCAACGTATGTTTACGGCTCACAGGATTGGTCGAAATGAGACGGATATAAGACTTTTTTGCCTAATGTGTTGGCAGACATCGGTCGCCTGTTATAAGGAGTCTAGTATTATATCGTCGTTGGTAGCTAGTCTCCACACACACATACGTCTAGTCGCACGCACACAAACACCGTGCCGAAGTCTGCCGAACAACGTTAGACGATGCACGGCTTTCAACGCCGCACCGCTGCGCCGGTCGGAGTGGGGGGGGGGGTTAGGTTTTACGGAATTTCTTGATTCGGTCGCTGCGCTCAAGGCCCGCGACAAAAGCTATGCAATAGTTTAAAATAAAATTATACCGTGTTGTGAGCGTTACAAATGGCAGAGGGAGCGATGTCGAACAAAACAAAAACGACCAAGCCCTATAGCCAAACGGCAAGCGCCAATCGTTAACGTTTAGCAGTTGCTAAAACATTTTCAACTTTATACCTTCATTCAACGACGATATAATACTAGACTCCGCATGTACGATCTAATAGTAGCCATACACCATCCTGCCTATCGACGATCGATTTGACGCTTGCAATTGTTTTGTTGTATTTGATGTCATGACATGCCAATTTGATAGGTCATCAAATCGATTTGACACAACGTCAAATCGGCAGCAGTGATGCATTTGGCTATTATTCGGTGACGACAGCTACAATTTTATAAATTTGTAGCTATCGGTCACCGAATAATAGCTACATCTAGCTATAAAGTTGCTAAGTTGGCATCGCTGCTGCAGATTTGAAGTTGTGTCAAATCGATCGTACGATAGGCAGTATGGTGTATGGTGTATATGGACGAACTGCCAATTTGAAACAATTGCAAGCGTCATACGATAGGCAGGATGGTGTATGGCTACCATTAAGAACAAAAATTATTCTGTCAACTCGCTGAGGTACTACGTAAGCGAGGGGGACGGGGTACTGCGTTGTGATTGGCTAACTCAAGGTCTGTTCTGTCTCAACGTATGATTACGGCTCACAGGATTGGTCGAAATGAGACGAATATAAGACTTTTTTGCCTAATGTGTTGACAGACATCGGTCGCCTGTTATTAGGAGTCTAGTATTATATCGTCGTTGCCTTCATTGCATAAAGTAAAAAATCTATTAAAGATGACAGATCACAGTTTCGTACGCTATTTCTCAGAAGTCTTTAATGGATGTTCAAGTTTATGCGCTGTGGTATAAAGTTTAAAATGTATTAGCAACTGCTGAGCGTTAACGATTGTCGCTTGCCGTTTGGCTATAAGGCCAAGAAAGAATGAATGTAGACCGTTTTGCCCACTACTAAACATTCTTCTAACCGCTGTTGGATCCGTGATAATGGTGCATACAAAATATTGGAAACTCAAAACAAATAAACACATGTTAAATAACCCGTTTTATGTTCTAAAGCCCGGTTTCCACTGCAAGCGGAGCGGACACATTAATGATTCAGCGGGTGAAAGGAGTAAAAATAAGCTCGCTCCAGAGACGCAAAAACTATTTGTTGGTGGAAATACAAATATGCAGTTAGCGCTTGCGAGTTTAACGGAGTCATTAATGGGTCCGTTCCGCTCGCGGTGGAAACCGGGCTTAACGATAGTCAGCGGGTAAATGCGGTCATTTGGCAATATTTCTAAAAATTCATTAATAATAATAGAAGTTCTCGTTCCGCACGACGAGAATCAAAATTGAATTGAAATTTCGTGGAAGCTGAAAAAGATAAGCAAATCAAGTATCTTGATTGGGGTCGCGAGGTTGTCGACATGTGGGATGTGGATTCGGCAATTATTGTGCTGATAGTCGTGTTGGCCCATGGCTTAATAGCCAAGAGCCTCTACCAACATCTAAGGAGGCTCTCGTTAGGAAGCTGAATCAAGGGCTTGATTCAGAAAGCAGTTCTTCTGGACACGGCGCGCATTGTATGGAGGTTCCTTTCTCTGGAGCCCTGACCGCCGTTAGCTTGGACCCTGTTCTCGATACCGGTGGGTTAAATATTTAAAAACGTACTTAGTAAGTGAAAATTATGAATAAAGGAAATAGAAGATTAACCAATGACGTTGCGACGTGAATTATTAAGTTGACCCTTTATTGTCCTTTTTTACCCGATTGCGCGACGCAAAGAAGGGTAATGTGTAGTCTATGTATGTGTGTTTGTTTCTATGTGGCGTTCTAGAGACCAAATGCGTAGGCCGATTTTGATAATTCTTACGTCAATCGATTCGTCTCAACCTTGCGAGTAACAATAAAGACATGTCAGTAATCAAAATTCACCACAGCGACAACCAGACGCCATATTGTCAAAATGACAAAAAAAAGTGGATGAACTTTGTCAAGTGGGGTATCGTTGAATAGGTATTTTGAAATCATCTTTAGGTTCCTTTTATCATTTTTCATTTAAACTTTTTAAACTTCATGAAATCTATTCCGGACCAATTCGGGCCAGTCCTTGTAGTATAAATCTTGTTCGTCTCGCTTCAAACTACTCTAAAAAGAAAGAATACTTACCATCTCGTGATAATTTTGTAATAATGTTGTCTCTGACTCTTGCGGCTTCTCTATAAAATTCTTCACAAACATAACACATTGTCCACTCGACTATTGTCAACTTGCACATACACATTGCTATTCCAAATACATGGCTGATTATTATGTCTTTATCCATCTAAAAATATAATTCTATGTTATTGTAACGATCACGGGGCCCCTCTATAGAGGGCCAAAACCTGCGGGGGTCGCGGGACTAACTAATTACCGTGACCCCGGAACGTAAAGGGTTATTGAAGAACACCGTGGATTTTAGTCCGACTGACACTCCCTCCCGCTAAGCCCTGGGTGGGAAGCCTGAGAGTCATTTGATGATTTTATCACGATAAAAAATATATTATTATTATACAGTACCAACCTTATAAGAATAAGAAAAATTAAAGATTAATATCATCATAATATACATCACAAACATGATGAACGTGGAGATGAAATGAAGCAGAATCTGAAATCAAATAAATGTTTTTATCAAAAGGTTCTTTGCACGTACATTTTTGCTTTCATACAAGCCCGTATTTTTGTTGATGGACTAAAAAACCCAGATACAACAAAAAAGTCGTCTGCTTGCCTGTTGGCAATAATCACAGTATGCCCCAAAACTTGTCTTAATGAATACAGTAAAAAAAAGGTTCAAAAATTATATTGAACACATGTCATAGCAAAGGGTAACTACAAAATGGAATTTTAACGTTGATAGGGTTCTTTTTGCAGTAACACTTTTTCTAGACAAATGATTAACAGATGTTCAACCTTTGTAGTAAGGTTTGATTGATTTGGGAATATTTTACGAGTACCAATGCAAATCTTTTCTTAATGTTATAAACGTGAAAATGAGTTTGTTAGCTATGTTTTCATGGTAAAGCCGCTGAAACAATTTTAAACAAGTTTTGTTTCAGTGATATCTGACACGTTTCGCAGTTTTCGGCTATACAAGGAAAATTTTAGAAGAAGAAAATTTAAGACCGTGGGCAAAGGCTAATAACGTGATGAATTGTTAATAATAAAATCAGTATTAACTTTGAATCCAGAAGTTTCGTTCAATAATTCCCATACTATACAGGTTTTCTCTATAACTTGATACATGTTCTTCATTTGTGCTTTTTTCTCTTCTTTTATTTCTTCGTCATCATTATCAATACTCATATTTTCTATAATATTGTTCCACATTTCCAGTTTGCGAGTTAAAATATAAATAACCATCAGTGTGTAACCCATTTCTAGATCAAAAAATGTAGATATAGAACCATAAACAGCTCTCACCCAGGACCAATATACGTCAAAGACCATTTTTCCAATCAAAGTTATTAACCAAAGAAAAAATATTAAAGAAATATATGTCCAAAAAAAGATTTTTATCTTTTTCAAGTCTCTGATGCTGTAAAGACAGTTGTTGATTTTTTGAAGCAAATAAATAATGCGCATATTCGAACAGTTCCTTTTTATGTTGATGTAGCATACAACTGCTAAGTTGAAATTATATAAAACGTAGAAGAATAAGTATAAAATTTTGAAAAGGATAGAAAGAAAAGGATTATATAAGAGAGTAGCCAATAAGAAGCAGAAATATACACCGTTACCGAAGACAGCAAACGTGATTTGCTTTTTGCTAACTTTTTCTACAGTACCACCAATTTCAAATTCTTGATCACAAAAAATATTTTTGATGAAGTATAAAGGAAAGAAGATATTCATAATCTCATGAATGAATTTTCTCTTGGATACAATCATTTTTTTTTGTAACGAACCAGCGAACATATTTTGTAAATGTTTAAATAGTTGCCGAACGATAGTTAGTAGTAGAATGTTAGTGAGTTCATTTAAGAATAAAATAATGACTCTGAACAAAAACATAATTACGTTTCTGTTGTCAACTCCATTTATACATCACAATAATGAGAGTGGGACGGGGGACTACTACTTACATGATAACTTATGAGGAAACAATGACATTTCCTCAAAATTTATCGTCCATTACCAATAAATTAGGTATTTATTCATCATCAGCCTATAATGTTCCTACTGTTGAGACACAGGCCTCCTCTCTTGTGAGAGGGAGTGGGCCATAATCCACCACGCGGGCTCAGTGCGGGTTGGCAGATGTCACATGTCTTCGAATTTTTGGTTCTAGGACATGCCGGTTTCCTCACGATGTTTTCCTTCACCGTTTTGTGAAATAAATTACACAAAGTAATGCGCCTGGCGGGGTTCGAACCCACGACCTACAACTCATAAGTCGGGACCGATACCACTGGGCCACCACTGCTCTCCATTACAGGTACTTATTAATCGATTAGATTATTATCAATAACTAGCTTCTGCCTGCGACTTCGTACGTGGATCCTGTTGCTTATGCCGGCGACGACGGGGTCGTCAAAATCGAAGATCTGAAACGTCGAATTCTAAGAAGCAGGCTGAACAACTCTTGCCAAGACGTCATTCCTATATATGTTATAGTGTAGCTGGAGTCTTGGAGTTCCACATCAGGTGTTCCAAATCTCAATTTTCATACGTCAACAGAGAGTGCTCATTAGGCTGGACAACTCTTGCTAAGACTTCATTCCTATATATGTTATAAAGTAGCTGGGTTGGAAGTTCCACATCAGATGTACCAGATCTCCAATTTTTATACGACAACAGAGGTTGCTCATCAGGCTCAACAACTCTTGCTAAGACGTCTTTACTGTATATGTTATAGAGTATCTAGGCTCTTGGAGTTCCACACCAGGTGTTCCAGATCTCAATTTTTATACGTCAACAGAGAGTGCTCATTAGGCTGGACAACTCTTGCTAAGACGTCATTCCTATATTCCTATAACATATGTTATAAAGTAGCTGGGCTGTTGGAGTTCCACATCAGGTGTACCAGATCTTCAAATTTTATACGACAACAGAGGTTGCTCATCAGGCTCAACATCTCTTGCTAAGACGTCTTTACTGTATAAGTGTATATGTTATAGTGTAGCTAGGCACTTGGAGTCCCACATCAGGTGTTCCATTTCTTTAATTTTTATACGTCAACAGAGAGTTGTTGTTTAATTGCAATAGCGAACGAACGTACTGATCGCGCGCGCGTGCTCTAGTTAAGAGTATTCTGCGGACGCAGCACAACGCCGTCGTCACGGTGTTCCTACGTCGACCTATCGCGGTCAGTGCAATGACCTAGTTACAAGTGACAAAATCATGAAGTGTTTATAATAATTTATTGTATAGGTGCACAAACTCGCCTTACAATTAAATAATGGCTTCACAGTCAATAAAGATAAAAACTGAACTGGAAAGACGGTTGTATGACTGTTACATCCAGGAGAAAAATGATAGAGAAAATCTGCAGCAAATGGTACGTAATCTAAATGAACATATTCATAGCCTGCAGGAACAAGTACAAGCCCTCCAAGGAGAATTAAATTGCTTTAAAGAAAAAAAAGATTCCAAAGAACCTTTACAAAAACAAGACAGCCAGACAATATCATTTTCCCAGCGCACTAAAAGTGACGTTGAATATTGCACAGATGAGGATGAACTCGCCAAAGAGACAGGGTGGATTAGGGCCAAGAGCAGGAAGAAGAGGAAGCTTAACACCTCGCACTCTCCAAAACAACAACCCGAATCAAGCCCCCAAAATGAAAATCTTAGAAAAACTGAGAAAGAGACTGCTGTCAAAAAGGTGCCCCCGCCACCGCCAATTATAATAGACGGAGTTACGAACTACCAAACGTTCTTTGACTGCCTAACTAAAACTATATCAGCTGAAACATTTAACGCAAAAATGTTAAATAGTGATTGCGTAAAAGTTAACGCCAAAACAGAGGACTCGTATAGAGTAATTGCCGGGCTTTTGACAGAAAAAGATTACCGTTGGCATTCGTACGAGAATAAGCAGGCTAGACCAATCAGAGTTGTTGTAAAGAAACTACATTCTTCTTGCCAACCTGATCGAATCAAAGACGACCTAACAACACAAGGTCTTAAAATTGAAAAAGTAGACAACAAATTGAGCTGGAAGAGTAAAGAACCACTCAACATGTTCGTCTTATCATTTAATAATGAAGAAGACGTCAATAAAATCTATGGCATAAAGTACATTTTAGGGTGTAAAATTGAAATACACCCACTCAAAAATCCCAAACTCATTCCCCAATGCAAGAGATGCCAGGCATATGGGCATACTCATAAATATTGCAGAAAAGAGCCAAGGTGCGTAAAATGCACTGGCAAGCATCTTACAGCCAATTGTACCAAATCTCCGCAAGAGAAGCCAAAATGTGTTCACTGTGGGCTACCCCACCCTGCCAACTATAGAGGGTGCGAAGTAGCTAAACAGATGCAAATATTAAAAAACAAAAATATTAAAAAAACTAGTGGTACCAACTACCCAGCCGTCTTTTTCACTAAGGAATTCTGACAAACAGCCACAGAAACCAAGCGGTGTCCAGTCAGCTGCAAAACTCATGCAAGTACCCACCACTTGTTCCTACGCGGAAGCTGTAAAACCAAGATCTCAGCCTTTAAATTTAGAGGACAAGATCAACCAGATTTTAAAATGTATTACATCATTTGATAAGAGATTAGAGAAATTAGAGTCTAGCTCTAAAATAGCCACCTTAAATAACTAAAAATGAATAACACCCTTAAAATAATGGCGTGGAACTCTAATGGACTCCTTAAACATCAAAATGAGTTGCAGGCGGTCCTGGACACAGAAAATATAGACGTGTGTTTGGTATCCGAAACACACTTCACCAAGCAATCTTTTGTGAAATTTAGAGGATACATTGTATATAATTCGCTTCACCCTGACAACTCTGCTAGAGGAGGCAGCGCGATTATAATCAAAGAAAACATTAGTCACTTCGTGCAATGTGTTTATGAAGAACAAGACATTCAAGTCGTAGCATTATCTGTTAAAATAAGACACTGTCCCTTGTCCATTGCGGCCATTTACTGTCCACCACGGCACATGATAAGAAAAGAGCGATATTTACATCTCTTTGAATTATTAGGTCAGAGATTTTTTATCCTAGGCGGTGATTTTAATGCTAAACATACGCATTGGGGATCAAGACTTACTACGACTAAGGGAAGACAGCTCTTAGGCGCAGTTAAAGATACACGTTGTGAAGTTATGAGCACAGGAAAACCAACATACTGGCCCACTGACCACCAGAAGATACGGGATCTTATAGATTTTTTTATATGCAAAAACATATCCGCCAATAACGTGAGCTTGGAGGAAGGTTTTCATATGAACTCAGACCACTCTTATATTATACTAATGCTTAGTCAAAAAATCTTACTCAAAGATAGCCACTTAAACCTGATTAATAAATTCACAGATTGGGAAAGTTTCTCGCTTGATCTCGATAGTATAATCGACCTTAAAACTCCGATAAAAAAGCAAGATCAGCTTGACTCCGAGCTAAACAATTTTATTGTTCACATTCAGCAGTGTGCGTGGAACAACACACCACAATTAAAACGTAAATATAAAGGGTTTACTTATCCTAAAGAAATCGTGGATTTACTATCTGACAAAAGAAAGCAAAGGAAACTGTGGCAGCAAACTCGTTGCCCGCGAGAAAAAACATTATTAAACAATTTAACCAAAAGATTGAAGAGAAAAATCCAACAATATGAGGAAGCATCTCTGAACACCAACCTTTTGCAGTTAACAAATGACAAATCAACAGATTATTCACTTTGGAAAGCAACCAAAAACTAAAAAAGGCCGATTAAGCAAATACCGCCCATCAGAGATAACGATGGAAAATGGGCCATAAGCAATGACCAAAAAGCTTCAAGGTTTGCTCAGCATTTAGAAGAAACTTTTAAACCCAATGAAAGCTTAATAGAAATACTTGAGACTGACAATGCACCACAAAATCAGAGAATTAAGCTTGTGACTCCTAAAGAAGTTATGAGAGAAATTCAAAATAATATTAGCTCGAAAAAATCTCCGGGCTACGATCTCATTACAGGCGAAATTTTAAAACACCTACCTCTCAAAGCTATATAGTAAAGCTGACCAAAATAATTAATGCTGCATTTATTTTAAAATATGTACCTGCGCCATGGAAGGTTGCTGAAGTCATTATGATTGCGAAGCCAGGGAAACCACCACACGACGCATCATCATACAGACCCATTTCTTTGTTGCCCGTGTTATCAAAACTCTTCGAGAAACTGTTACTGAAACGGTTAAAACCAATAATAGAAGATAAAGGCCTTATTCCAAATCATCAATTTGGCTTTAGGGAGAAACACTCAACAATAGATCAGGTACATGGAATAACAAACCTCATTGAAAAAACACTAGAAAATAAGGAAGTCTGCGCAACGGTATTTTTAGATGTCGCGCAAGCATTTGATAAAGTTTGGCATAAAGGTCTAATATACAAGCTCAGGCGCATGCTGCCAGAATTTGCAGAAATATTAGAGTCATATATAACAAATAGAATGTTCAGAATACGGCAAGAAGACGCATATTCCGAACTGAAATCTATAAAAGCTGGGGTACCACAAGGAAATGTGCTAGGTCCAATTTTGTACTTGCTATACACTTGTGACATTCCAGACCTGGAAAACAACACCATTGCGACCTTTGCAGATGACACTGCAATTATGGCAACGGGGGCAAGCCACAGAGAAGCAGTAGAAAAAGTCCAACTAGCTGTGAACAAAGTTTATGACTGGACACAAAAATGGAAGATCAAACTGAATGAATCAAAATCAATTCACATTGACTTCACAAATAAACATCCAGACTATCACCCAATCTACATAAATGGCATGCAAGTGCCTTATGCCGATACGGCCAAATACCTTGGCATGACTCTCGATGCCAAGTTGCGGTGGAAAGCTCATGTCAAAAAGAAAAGACAGGAACTCGACATACGTTATAAAAATATGTATTGGTTACTTGGAAGGAAATCTTGTCTATCAATATATAATAAAATGATCATATACAAGCAAATACTGATGCCAATATGGACGTATGGTATCCAACTTTGGGGCTGTACTAAACCAAGCAACTTCAAAATTATTCAACAATTCCAAAACAAAGTTCTCAGGGATGCTGTGAATGCACCCTGGTACATAAGAAATGACGACCTTCACCGTGACCTTAAAATGGAGTTCGTCACCACCATCATTCAAAAATTTGCTGAAGCCCACGAACACAGATTACACCGACACGTGAACGTTGAGGCTATTCAGCTCCTAGACAACACAGACTTAGTGCGTAGGCTAAAAAGAACTAAACCTTTTGAATTAGTGTAGTGTGCAAAGTGAGTGAATAATAGTAACAGTGTTGTGCTATACATGTAACACACGAACATAGTGTTTTTATAAAATGATAGAGACTCTAAGAAAGTGCTATGGACTTGTGTAAAAGTGCTAATGGACACTATCCTTAGTTTTAAAATAATATTATAACGTAGCATATCAAGTTAGAGTTAAATTACTTATTAGTCTTTTAGGCTAGATCGTAATTAATTTTATTAAGAAGTCTGTTCTTAATAACACAAGAAAAGTGTAGCTGGGCTCTTGAAGTTCCACATCAGGTTTTCCAGATCTTCAATTTTTATACGTTGACAGAGAGTACTCATCAGGCTGATAACTCTTGCTAAGACGTCATTCACTTATATGTTATAGTGTAGCTGGGCTCTTGGAGTTCCACATCAGGTGTTCCAGATCTTCAAATTTTTATACAGCAACAGAGAGTGCTTATCAGGCTGAACAACTCTTGCTAAGACGTCGTTCCTGTATATGTCATAGTGTAGCTGGGCTCTTGGTGTTCCACATCAGGTGTCCAGGATCTTCAAATTTATTCTCTCAGCAGAAAATGTTCATCACGTGGAACAAGTTTTGCTATGGCAACATTTCTGTATCTCTTATAGTTAAGCAGGTCTGTTGCGGTTCTGCATCAGGTGTTCAAGTTTCCAAGATAAATTATAGCCTATTATGTTAACGGGACTTAATACTTATACAACGAAAAAAAAATTATTCAAATCCGTCCAGTAGTTCCGAAGATTAGCGTGCACAAACACACAGACAAACAGACAAACAGACAAAATAAATTTTAACTACATTTTCGGGTTCGGCATCGATATAATAACAATCCCTGATACTTTTTTTTTATATATTTCCATTGTACAGACACCACTTTTCTACTTTATTATATGTATAGAAGATAGTAGGTAATAATAATGAGAATGGACAATGAAGACGTCGTTGGTAAAAATTGGTTAGACTGTGGATGGGTGACCATCTATGATAGCGAGTTTCCTCCGTGTCTCGGGAAGGCACCTAAATCTGTTGGTACCGGCTGTCATTTGTAGTAATTTGACAGTCGTAGCTCTAGGGATTACCCATGGCGCGATTTGACCGATTCTAACTACAAGTGAAAATCAACCTTGCTACCAAGAAATAATGATGCAATTCGATTGACTTGACGTCGTTGAGGTGTTCGTGTTTTGTTTTTCATCTATCCGTATACAACCGCGCATTTTATTAATTGGTCGAATTGCATTTGCATCGCGCCAGGGGTACGCTCTAGGCAGCAGCTTTAAAAACTGACGAGTCTTTGATACATTGATTTCTATAAGACAAAAGGATAAATATTAGTAGTAATTTCTTTACCCGTGGTTTTCTCCTTGTTGTAAAGTCCTATTATGCCCATTGGCCTTGTTTTGTTCTATCTCCTGCTTGATATGGAGGGAAGTGGAAACTACGTATTTTTCCTACTCCTCCATTATTCTTTTCTGATTAATTTCGTGGCTGGATCTAATAGTAGCCATACACCATCCTGCCTATCGACGATCGATTTGACGCTTGCAATTGTTTTGTTGTATTTGATGGCATGACATGCCAATTTGATAGGTCATCAAATCGATTTGACATAACGTCAAATCGGCAGCAGTGATGCATTTGGCTATTATTCGGTGACGACAGCTACAATTTTTTAAATTTGTAGCTATCGGTCACCGAATAATAGCTAGATCTAGCTATAAAGTTGCTAAGTTGGCATCGCTGCTGCAGATTTGAAGTTGTGTCAAATCGATCGTACGATAGGCAGTATGGTGTATGGTGTACATGGACGAACTGCCAATTTGAAACAATTGCAAGCGTCATACGATAGGCAGGATGGTGTATGGCTACCGTAGGACGGGTATATTCATTCTCGGGGACACGTCGAGCTTCATTGAATTGGCACTTTTAGGGTGGTTGCTACTGTTGATTCTGACTTCAATCAAATCATCAGTTGCAGTGGTTTGGGAACAGGGGTTCGGGTTCGGCACAACAAAAAAATCAGACTAAAGGAAGACCAAAAAAACGATAGACAGAATGTGAGAAAGATAAAAAGAGCCATTGCCAGAAAAGAGGTGATGACTGCTGAAATTGTATTAATATAGAAAGTAATAAAAAAATTTAAAAAAAAATGGTAAAAGAATGGTAGTGATCAAAATAAGGATAAAATAGGAATGTTTTATTAGTCGAAAATATTTTAACACATAATTTATAAAAAAAAAATATTATTCGCAAAATAGCCAGCATTACAGAAATGAAAACTGTAGCAATACGAAAGTGTAGCCAGATACTAAAGCCAGCAGTTTTAATGGAAAAGTTGCATCAATGTAGAACATTCCACAGACATTCATCTTGTCGAACGTCCCTCGATACCGACTACGGTAAATATTTTTAACCGACTTCAAAAAGAAGGAGGTTATCAATTCGACGGTATGTTTTTTTTCCCTCCCGCCTTGCCCGGGGTGGGAGGACTCATTTAATGATTTTACCAAGATAAAAAAAAAGGTAAGTAATGAAGGTTATGAAAACGATGATACGTTTAAATGTAAGTCAGGTTAACGCTGAATGCTACTTGGTCATTGGTCATAGTATAAACGACTTGATCAAAATGTCAACATAGTTTGAATGAATAATTGAGAACTGAAATGATCTTGAATGGTCAAAACACACAGCATGAGGTACTTTAAGTATTTCTATTTTATTCAACTGCGTCAGAAGGACACTGTGCCATATGTTCATACTTCGATCGGAACAACACACGTCGTAAGTTATACGTAATATGGGGAAAGGTAAAATAAAAGAGGCACTATAGATTGATGGTTTTATAATGCTTGAGTACATACTAATATAATGTATGACATAATACTTGAGCCCTAAAAATGTATGGATCTTTAAATATTGTTCGTCTGCGACAGTTGTGCGTGCAATCGCTATTTGTTGTTCTATCCTTAAATATTGAAAAGACAGTGCAAAAGTGTTTGGAAGTTCCGTAAAAAGTGTAAACTGCATGGAAATACTTAAATGCTATTGACTTGCAACAAAAACTGGTTGGTTTAGTGCGTGCTTTTATAAAATCTAGACTAAATTAATATAATTGAAATCCTATCTACCGTCAGTGTCTCGAAAACAAAGCGCCGCGATCGAACGCGTAAGCGCCCCGTATCACACGGCGCTTAAGACATTCTTCTCGCGAACTCACGGCCCTCGGCGTAGACTCACCGCGGGCCTTTTTTAGTGTGCGTTTTTGATTCAAGAATCGTGCTGTCACTGTGAAGGCCTTTTTTAGTGTGCGCTTTTGATTCAAGAATCTGTCACTGTGAGGGCCTTTGTTGGTATTCAAAACAGCGAACTGCTTGAGAACTCATCTGTGTGGATACTGGACGGTATACTACAAGCTACTTATAGATATTATAATAATATCAACTATTGTACACTAAAATTAAGCATGACTACTACAACACGATCGTGGGGTTGCAGTACTAAAAATGATCTTTCCGAAGCTGTCGATAAACTCATTGATTGCATAAAATGCAAAAAATCTTTTCATTTTGTGTGCCTGTCTATCCCGGTAATCCCGACTGACTCCGAAGATTATTATAAATGGAAATGCCCGGGTTGCATGTGTATCAATACGGAAACCTCTACAAAAAGTGGTACACCTAATCGAAATGTTTCCACGACAAGAGGAAACAAACGACTCGCCTTGAATTCTCCACCTCATTCGACACCTGTTACCTCTGAGGACGTGCGAACCATTGTACAAGAGGTTATAAAAGCCGAGTTTGCGTCTATGATCCAGCAAATCAATAGCACCATACTCAGAGTCGTTAACAAGGAACTCGAACCAATAAAGCATGAAATCAGTGAGCTGTCAACTTCATTGAATTTTCATACTAAGGAATTTGAAGATCACCAATCCGATTATAAGGCATTGAAAAACACTGTAAAAGACTTAACGGAAGAAAATAATCAAATTAAAACCTCAATGGTGGACCTACGCCTCCGCATAAATTACCTGGAACAACAAACTCGTTCAAATAACCTGGAACTGCAATGCTTACCGGAAAATAAACTTGAGAACCTTCATTCTGTCGTTAAGCAGCTAGGATCAGTTGTCGGATGCACACTAAGCGATAACGAAATTCTTCACTGCACACGTGTAGCCAAACTTCAAGCTAATAATACACGCCCGCGATCTATCGTTGTCCAGTTGGCCTCTCCAAGAATTCGCGACAACCTGCTAGCCTCGGTTATCAATTACAATAAGGAAAGGAAAAATATTACTGAGAAACTTAATACTGCAGATCTTGGAATCGCAGGCGACAAAAGACCTGTGTACGTACTCGAACACTTATCCCCTTCTAATAAAGCGCTTCACGCAGCCGCTAGGCTAAAGGCGAAGGATAAAGGGTATAAATTTGTTTGGGTAAGAAACGGCAGGATTTTTGTGAGGAAGACTGCGGAAGCTGACCACATCCTAATAAAGAACATAGAATCTTTGGATAAATTGAAATAGCTCAATTTGCCTTTTAAAGTTATTTTTCACATAAAAACTAATGGTACATGTTGTTTAAGCTACTATTCGTTTTAAATTCGACAGTTTGCAAATACTGTATCAAAATTGTAGAGGTTTACGAACAAAAACACATATCGCTTATCGCAATGTAAGTTGTAATAACTATGATGTAATCATACTCTCAGAGACTTGGCTTAACAGTTCCGTTTTAAGCAGTGAGCTATTCGACGATAGATACGTAGTTTACAGAAGAGATAGAGAAAGCACTTGTCAAAATAGTTACAAGGAGGGCGGGGGTGTATTGATAGCTGTTAAAAATAAGATAAATTCTAAACGCGCTGTGCATCTCGAGAGCAATTGTGAGGACCTTTGGGTTACATTGGATCTTCCTGTAGCTAAATCTTACCGACGAATAGCTTTCTGTGCAGTATACCTACCACCACCTGTGCGCATGTCGGTTTTGGAAAATTTTCTGGACAAGTGTAATGCTGCCTTTGAAAAACTTAATGATACATGTGTATTTATCATTGGTGATTTCAATTTAGGTAATATAGATTGGGAAAAAGTTAGTAATAATTCTTGTGATGGTTTCAAACTACCTAATACTTGCGAAGCGTTAATAGATTTTGTGAATGTTAATAAGCTCAATCAATTTAACAATGTAAACAACGCGTCTGGTCGCACACTTGATCTTGTACTGTGTAATTATTGCTTATGTAATGTAAGCCAAAGTGTGAGTTCGTTATGTAATATAGATCAACACCATCCGCCTTTAGACATTAACATTTCTTTAGTTAAGAAACCTAGACTTCCTTATAATATTGTGAACGGAATGCCTAATTTCCGTAAATCAAATTACATGCCGCTTCGAGAGTACCTAAAGGAACTCAACTGGGAGGAATTGTTTGAGGGACGGCACGACGTCAATGAGATGGTGCAGGTATTTTACGACATCATTAACACAGCAATACACAGATTTATTTCTACCAAAGTACCTAAGAACAGCAAATTCCCACCGTGGTTTAACCGGACTCTTATTAAAATGTTAAATTCAAAAAACAGGACGAGAAAACGATATAATATTTATAAAAATCCATTAGATAAAATTGAGTTAAAAATAATTAATAAACGCTGTAAAGACCTTGAAACAGCTTGTTACAATAATTACTTGAAAAACTTAGAAGAGGAAATTACTAGTAATCCTAAATTGTTTTGGACATATGTAAAAACCAAACGTGGAGGTTCAAGTCCGTATCCTTTGTCCATGACAGATGGCGTTACCACATCTTCTGATGGAACTGAAATATGTGAGTTTTTTGCATCTTATTTTTCTTCCGTTTATAGCCCTGTTCAGGATGGTTGCGACACAAATATTGATTTAAACTTGCATAACATTCACAATAACAGTCTATGTTTATCTAACCTAGTTATTGATGAAAAGGTCTTATACAAGAAACTAAAAAACCTAGATTGCAACAAAGGTGCTGGACCTGATGGAATACCACCTATATTTTTTCACGAGTGTGCGGCTGTCTTGGTCTCGCCATTATTGCTAATCTTTAACAAGTCATTAGCTACTGGAGTCTTCCCCTCAAAATGGAAGATGGCGAAGGTTGTTCCCATCCATAAATCAAAAAATGATGACATAGTCTCTAACTACAGGCCCATATCGATTTTGTCGACCCTTGCTAAAGTTTTTGAGTCTCTGATATGTCCCTACATTCAGAATCACCTTAAGCTATACCTGAGTGAAGAACAACATGGATTCGTGGAGTCTAGATCCACAAATACTAATCTAGTACTATTCACGGAACTGCTTACAAAAGCAATTGACTCAGGTTACCAAGCTAATGTCATATACACGGACTTTAGTAAGGCTTTCGATAGAATCTCACATGGTATACTTATTTCCAAATTGAAGGCATATGGTATCACAGGATCGTTACTTTCATGGTTGAGCTCGTATCTCAGGGATAGATCATTCTATGTAGTTATCAATGGTTTTCAATCTACCACACGTTTCATATCCTCTGGCGTGCCACAGGGCACTCATTTGGGACCTGTTCTGTTTAATTTCTTTGTTAACGACATTCCTAATTGCTTTCGTTACTGCGATGTATTTATGTATGCAGACGACTTAAAGTTCGTCAAGGTTGTAAAATCAAAAAATGATGTCTTTCTCTTACAGAGTGATCTAGACAGACTTATACAATGGTGTAAAACTAACCAGATGCAACTTAACCCTGATAAATGTTATCACATAAAATTCACGCGAAAACATAATCTTATAGAGCACGATTATTACATTAATGAAGCTAAGGTTGCGGAGCTAGACACAATAAAGGACCTCGGTGTAGTATTCGATCAGAAGTTAACCTTTATACCCCATATAAATAACACGATAAAAAGGTCCTCTAGAATGTTGGGTTTCGTGTTGAGAAACACTAAACAGTTTAGAAGTTGTAAAACTAAAATAATGCTTTACAATAGTTTAGTTAGAAGCACTTTAGAATATTGTAGCATCATCTGGCGGCCACACTATTCCACTCACTCGCTGCGTCTCGAACGCGTACAGAAGCGTTTTCTTTGGCACCTGGCATTTTCTGGTGGAATAGCCAAAAAAGTGCGTTCGTATAGTAACAGACTGAAACATTTTACTATGGTTTCGCTTGACAGTCGCAGACGCATTATTGATGCAATGTTCGTGTGCAAAGTTATGGCCCATAAAGTCGACTGTCCTCAATTATTGCACCTTTTTGGTTTCCGTGCCCCTTCAAGGATTCCTCGCAGTCAGATAACACCTCTGTGCCCCCCACAGAGAAGAACGGTCTTAGGTGCAAATTCCCCATTTGCGAGGTTCTGCAAGGTCATTAATAACTATAGCGATGAAATCGATTTGCACTTTGACAGGTTAAGCAAACTGAAAGCCAAATTTCATGAAATTATCAAATAATGACCTTTCATTGACTAGCGTGGAGGGAAATGTTCTGTTAGTTGTAAAATTAAAATTACTCGTCAAAATGGTTTTTGTTGTAAGCCTTATAACTGTCAATTGTTTCATGGCTCAAAACTACCCAGTTTTGAGTTATGGTTCAATTTAATGAACTTATTCATTATTTTTGTTTTATTAACTTATTGCATTGTACAACTTCTTTAAGCATGAGGTGTTTACCTTTAAGTGATTGTTGCACTAATGAAAAATAGGTTATTGCATGATGATCTTTGTTATAAACCAGTGTGAACAATTGTTGGTGAACCAATAAATAAATAAATAAATAAATAAATAAATAATAATATAATCATAAATTCTCGGTTACGCGGTTACCTTCGTGGGCTTTATTAAGATGCCATTCCTCACTATTTACCACCAAGAGAGCATGTTTCTGTAGAATCTAACCTTTTGTGGCGCAAAAGGAAATCCCTGAACCATATCCGGACCTGAGTGGAAAGATAACTCCAACCGCATTAAGTAAGCCCCTTCGTATACAGGGTGCAATCTTAATCGTGGGCAATATTTTATTCTAATGCTCTACTAACGATACTGAATGTATAACGCAACTCAAAAGCATTATTAATGCAAGTATGTAAAACCTTAAAAAAAAAATCACAACTGTCTCAAAGTATCAACGCGGCGCGTAGACGCGTTAAAATTTGAATACTTCAAGACTTATTGGGGATTAAGATTTTTTTAAATTACTTTTAGTGTTTATTTGCAACATTATGCCTTTGCAATGTGACTTAAAACATTTTTAAGGTTTTCCAAACTTGCATTAAAAATATTTTTGATTTGCGAATTATTAGCCCTAATGCAATCAGTATCGTGACTAGAGTCTTAGATTAAAGTATTGCCCACGACTAAGATTGCACCCTGTATAAGGCGACGCTGAAACCGTATAGACTTAAAACTTTCCTGCTCTACTATTTGTAATTAGTAATGTAATAATCTTAATGGACCACACTTCAGTCACACCACAAATATGTACTCACTTCAATTTTAAACGTTTTATTTGGTCTCGATTGTATTTACTGTATCGATGAAACCAACAATTCATCAATTTCATTCGTGTTCACATTTCCAACATTAATAGACGTTTAAGAATTAAAAAAAATGGGCTCTTATACTCGTGAAACAAACCTGTTTCATAATTTCGTGGACAAAGATGTTCAGTTATTTTTTTTACCGTTTAATCTTGTGCAAAACTTTTTGTTCTGTCCAAAATATCGTATCAATAATAACTTAATATACCCAAACAGCATTTTTTCGAAGTCGGTGTCATTTTGTGTCATAATATCATATATTATCTGGTATTGTTATCAGGTCTATAATTTGCATATCAATGATTTTGATGTATCGCACACAACTCCATACATGAACTTGTTATTTGTCTCCAGCGGATTTATCTTGAGTTATATAACCAATGTCTTGCAAACGAAAAGAAATATGTCTTTTGTGTTGAAATTTCAAAACGTTCACAGCTTTATTTTTGACGATTCTCATTTCAAACACTTTATTATTTGGAATTGGATCAGTGTCATTGTTATCTTTGGATTTTTTATCGTGAGGATCGCTTATAATTTAATTTATATTAAACATTCCCTTACCCATTGTTTCATTTGGATTTCCCTCTTTTGTTATGATTTAAACTATATAAGCGCTATCAGATATATCATACTTCTGGGCAGTAAAGTTGATATATGGAACACACGCACTCAAGATTTGCTACAAATGGATCGTACCGAAAATAAAATTTGTTGCAAAAAAATGTTTCAAGCATTCGTTAATATTTTAGAATGTTACGAAATATACAAGAATTCCTTCGAGTATACGGTATGACTAATACTTATGTTTTAAGGTGTTAATTATATGATTCATTGCTATTAATGTGTAAATGTATTACAATTTGTTTTAGATCGTATTTCAAAGCATTGAGCTTTTCTTCTTTAGTATAATCAAGTTGCAAACTTCAATTAGAATGCTTAAACTATATGTGAGTATTTCTTTTTAATAGAACCAGATAAAATTGCAGTGTTAGTTTAGTTTTTTTCACATTTGTACTTGTATGCTTTTAATTAGCACGACCATTAATTGTTCTGTGTCTGGGTGTAATTTATCTATAATATTTATGTATTTAGAAATATATAAGTATGTTTATCAGTTGTCTAGTACCCATAACACAAGCTCTGCTTAGCTTGGGACTAGATGGCGTTGTGTGATAGTTGTGGAATATTATTATTATTATCTTTGTTACAGTTTGTGGCATGGTACTTCATCATCCGTTTGTATACCTGGGTGATAAATTCTTTGATTTATGCAATTATTTTGAGCGTGTATTGTGAAAAGTTTTACAAAGGAATGGACAACGTTCTAACCTCATGCACATTGGTTTTGAAATCGGATTGTACAGGTAATATAAAAAAAATAATTTTACGATAGCAAGTTGTATTGCCTCACTGAGACTCGTTATCATAAAGGTGCACCCTCACCGGGGTGCATTCGCGTGTAATGTAACATTATAGATTCGACTTTGAGCATTACATTGCAACCTCCCTGACTGACGAGCATTTGCGTACATTTAGTATAGATTTGAATCAAGGTACGCATTGTAATGCTCGGTTCTCCTCCTTCACTGACGTAAACTCGTTTTGTATCTTTACAAGGTGCGCATTGTGATGCTCGATTTTCTTCCCTCACTGATGAAATGCTCGAATCTGTAACGTTACATTACAGGTAAATGCTCGCGATGAGGGAGCGTCATAATAGTATTGTAGTGATAGTTTTATCCAGTCAGGATCAGTCAGTGTCTTTGAATTTAAAAATTAATTTAGAATTATGTTGTAGAAGCTGAGAAAAAAATGTACAAGAATATAATACGCTTGCATCGAGCAAAATTTGAGAAAATTAATGCCTGTAGAATGTTCTACATTGGTGCTTCTTTTCCATTAAAAATGACCTCTTTAGTTACTAGTTATACCATTGTTATTCTTCAGTTTGCGTTTTTATAGATAGATAGATATAGAGATAGATAATGTGCTTTTATGTAAATGATGATGAGCTGGGTATCCCTTTTCGTCACCTAAAACTGTGTGTCCGAAAATCATTAGCCATAACACGTTTGCTATAAAATTCAGTAACCATAATCATCAAAAAAACTAAATTTTGTTTTACATAATTATCTTCACTTCTAACGCTGTTCTGACATAATATCGAGTATCATAATAATTGAATCTCCTAATTTTGTATAAAATAAAGTCATTATGTCCTAAGTAGGTATTGTATTACTTAATGTGTATAATTCCGAATGTTCAAGTACCTATAGTAAAACTGATATTTCATTAAATGTTTAGAAACCGGAGATCTTGGGATCCAAGAGCGAGCGAAGCAAGCTCGGGACTTGTGGGCACCCCGACACGGACAGGTTAGGTTCGAAGGGGATGGCGAGGTCAAAAAGACCCCGCCATGCCATCCCCTTCGTGTTAGGTTACTTTAAACCTTGCACGCAGAAATAGGAGCCCCGCTAAGCGGGGTTCCGTCGAGATTCCTTGTTGAGTAGTAATGATCTGTAACAAAATAAACAAAATGTTGAAACGATGATGACGAGATCCCTAATTTTTAGTTACTTGATGAAATTTTTAATAATTTTGATTTAGAACTTATATATTTTATGCCAATTGGTTTTATGTATTTTGTTTATTATAGATTGTTAAATAATCATTCGAACAAATGATGATTAGATCAAAAGAAATTATGGCACATTATTAAATAGATAAAAAAGTTAGGTAACACAATAGAGAACCGATGAGCTGGATGTTATATGACTGTATTCCCTCCATTAATTGGTATGTTGGATCCGGTCAATAGTACGGACAGCAAACGAATCGTAAGCGCGCCATTTTGAGTATCACGTGGTCTGCGCGCGCTTATACAGAGTCGTGATGTTTCATCGGGGCTGCGAGGAGCGGAGCCAGTGAAAAACAAGTTTTTATTGCCGGAATTCGACCCCGACAAACCGGATTCCGATGCGCGGTCGTGGTGCGCCACCACCGACTTTTGTTTTAACGGGAGTGCAGTGGAGGGATGCCAGCTTATTTTGACGCTGAGCAAGGCGCTAAAGGTGAAGCATCAACCTGGCTATCTCAAATAGCCTACAAAGGAACTTAAGGTACTTTTTACAACAAGATTTATTTCGCAAAGGTGGGTACCCTCATTAAAAAAAAAATGAGTGGTGAAAAACCAAGTGATAAAGAAACATTACCCACGTTCGCCAGTCGTTTCATATCTGATGCGAAAAATGAACACTATCTGTGAATCATCGAAAACAAGTGACACCAAGCGAGGAAAAATAACGTCAATTAAGTGTTATAACTGTGCTAAAACGCCCATAAGCGATGATACGAAGGGAAGACCTACAGCATCAAGTCAAGTGACGCAGCAGCCGGCATCGAAGACCTTGGTGTGCTTCAAATGTGGCAAGCCAGGTCACATAGCCGTGCGCTGTACGAGCAGTAGTGGCGGCAGTGGCAACGGACCAGTCCAAGGCGCGGTGCGACGCGTCGATGTCTGCATCGTGCAACCACCATCAGACACGTTACAACACAGGTGAATCGTTTCATTTTTACTTACGCCTCTGGTGCCTTGTGTTCTTTATGTTGACTATCGCTGGTTAAGCGTTAGTGAGTTAATATCGCTGGTTAAGCTTTTATTATTATTACTGTCTAAGTGATAGGATTTGTAACGCTGGTTAAGCGCTACAATGTTAAGAACTGGTTAAGTACTTCAGTGATTTACACTACTGCGTAAGTAGTGAAGCATAGTGCTGGTTAAGTGCTGTGGATTTGGGGGGAATGCCTGAGGTTCAAGTACCATTTTGAAGTAGAGATGTTGAGTTGGATGATAGTGTGGAATCTTAGGTCGGCTGGTCGGACCGTACCAGTAGCTATTTCGTAGCCGTAATCCGTATCTTATTGACATCCCGGTGTCCATGGAAACGCGGTGTGCGGATGGCACTGGCGGAGGTCGTGTATTGTGCGTTCATGGTGAACGGTGTGAAACAAACAGAGGTTTGTCAGTGGGGCTAGTGTTAGCCTCAGGCCACGAATTTGATTCCTGCTGTTTTGATTATAATTGCTGCATTGTGATAATGCAATTGCAAAGGTACTTGAATGCTCTGGGATTTCCGATCAGTCTTAGTTAGATACAAAGTTCAAGGGTCTGTTTAGAGTGATAAAGATTTTGGGATGGTGACCGTTACACATTGAAACCCCTTGAACTCTAAGTGTACCTACAAACATGCCAACGGGTCATATACCAGTCGAAGTTACCGTAGATTCTGATTAAGTTGTGGTGAGAGGTTGAGTAAAACGGTCTATCGGCCGTATTGTTTTCGACCGTACCAGTAGCTGTTTCGTAGCCGTAGTCCGTATCTTATTGACATCCTGGTGTCCATGGATGCGCGGTGCGCGGGTGGCTCTTGCGGAGGTTGGTGGGGTCTTGAGATACCATAGTGTGTAGTCAGCGAGTGATGCACACGGGCGATCCACGTGGTGGATGCGCACAGAAGTTCTGATCCATGCGTTGGATGTGTGAAAGCAATGTGATTGCTGGTCGGCTAGAGAGCCGTGGCGTTAGAAGTTTTACTCGAAAGTCGATGATCACTGGAAAATTGGTAGTTTTTTTGCAATAGAGTTGTGAAAGTATATTCGAAATTTCGAACGACTGTGGTACATGGCCCAGGGAAGTTGTTAGTGGCCTAGGGTATTTGTTGGTGGCCAAGGGTAGTGATTGACGTATTTTCAATTGGCTATTCCCAATGTTTGATTAAGTTAAAGAGTATTGATTTTAATGATACAGTAGAGTTCTGAAATTTTATTATTTTCACCAAAGAACTCAATTATAGAGTTTGGTCAGGAATGACCGAGTGGAACAGTATTCTGTCGTGGACTATTTTGTGTTATAGAGTGATTATTACACGAGGACGAGTGAAAAGAGTTGAAGGAGGCCTACATCAAGATGGTAGAAAGAGGCTGAAGAAGAAGAAGATCACACGAGGACGTGTTAATCGCAGGATGGCCGTGTTGGATCCGGTCAATAGTACGGACAGCAAACGAATCGTTAGCGCGCCATTTTGAGTATCACGTGGTCTGCGCGCGCTTATACAGAGTCGTGATGTTTCATCGGGGCTGCGAGGAGCGGATTCAGTGCCTGACCGCAGCAGTGTGAAGACATCCCGAAACTGTACTCGATTCGTTGTGCCCATTATAAGTGTAGTGAGTGATTAAATTAAATTGTGTTCGATTTAATTTGTGATTTAAAATTAAAATAACCAAGTGAACCGCACCCAGTGTATTTTCATTGCACGAGACCCAAACTCTGCCCACATGATGCCTGAATCTGACGGAATAATACCGGTGGCTCCGACAGGTATATCTACATTCCTTCCATTGTCGACATTACCCTATTCGCTATTTCATATTTTCAGTTAGCTTTTGATGCACGAAGTTTCAAATTTTGAATATACGTTTTCAAACGTACAGAGATATACCTTTTCACGCCAAAAAGTAGTACTGTTTCCGAGAATCCAACAAAAAAATTATGAACGAATATCCAACATGTGGCACCGTCTGTATCAGATAGTGCCACATGTTAGGTAGGGCCCGAATGGATTGCGGGCAAAACTAGTAATTAAATAAAAATTAAATGAACATTATCTAAAGAACTAAAAAGTCTAGCGAACAAGTCCTTATTCTCGAAAAGGTAGTATTTTAAACATAATCCGTCTTAAATAAATGGAGTTTAACTGATAACCTAGGTTTAAAGCTCGTAAAACTACGGCTTACAAACATTTTGTTACCAATTGTGGTTTTGCGTTAAACTGTGGTCTAAAAGTCGTAGCTATCAAAGGTGTGAAAGTTTCTCATAGCGACTTTTACATTGTGTTTATGTATTTTTGTTATTTTCACCCAATATGGATTTAAACACGGTCAATTTAATTGTTACTACACATTGTGGATTTGATAGTTTAAACAATGGTTCAAATGAGATGGTACTTAGGTAAAAGTTTTATATATTTTTTTTTTATACGGAGAAAAAAACCATGGTTCTGCAGATAGGCTTAGACTTGATAGTTGAGGTTTAAACCAAGGTTTACATGATTTTGTAATAAAACCTTATTATGAATAGTAAAATACATTAATCAAAAATATTGTGGAACATTCCAAAGTTTACTTTATTACCTTTCAAAAGTGTGTCTGAGTGGTCATGGAACACTATATCAGCACTTAACCTGTCATTCAAATTAGAGCCTTAAATCATGTGTTATATAATATATTTCATAATGTCAATATGAAAAAGTCAACATCGGGGAGTCGGCGCGCTTACAGCTACCATACAACTCGCCTCGCAACCCGCGCGCTCCAAGCGAGCAGACAGCGTGCGTACAGCGCGCTGCAAGCGTTCTTACAGCGGCAGCGGGCCGACTCCGCGTTGCTAGTGAAACAAATGCCTCATAACAATTATGTACGGATCATTCTCATGTCGACAGAAACGCAACTCGTCAGATTCGCAACTCGTCAGAAAACGCATGTAGACAGAATCGCAACTCGTCAGAACTGCATCTCGTCAAAAACGCAACTTGTCAGATTCGCAACTCGTCAGATTTTCAAAGACGCAGCTCGACAAACAATAAAATTAATGAATAGGATTTTGTCGATGAACGTCATATAAATACAAGTAATAAATAAAAAAAAAAACTGACGAGTTGTGAATCTGACGAGTTGCGTTTCTGTTGACACGAGAATGATCCGTTTTGACGCATCTACGGTTAAACTTTTTAAAATCGAGATGTAAATGGATCTTACATGGTTGCTGTGGTTAAGGGAGTTCCGCAGGGATCGATTTTGAGCCCTTTTTTGTTTATTCTGTACAGTGATTTATTTATTAATATTTTGAAAATTTATCAATTTCATATATTTATGATTTAATTGTGTGGCGGGTTAGCAGTGGTGGCCCAGTGGTATCGGTCCCGACTTACGAGTTGTAGGTCGTGGGTTCAAACCCCGCCTGGCGCATTACTTTGTGTAATTTATTTCATCACCACTGCTCTCAAAACGGTGAAGGAAAACATCGTGAGGAAACCAGCATGTCCTAGAACCAAAAATTCGAAGACATGTGACATCCACCAATCCACACTGGGCCTGCGTGGTGGATTATGGCCCACTCCCTCTCACAGAGAGGAGGCCTGTGTCCCAGCAGTGGGAACATTATAGGCTGATGATGATGATGATTTAATTATACATATATTTCTTTTAAACCAGAACAATATAAAGACACGGTGAGATTAGGGTAACGAGAATTTGGAGAGGAACGTGGACTGGTCAAAACAGAACTCTCTATTACTTAAACTTAAACCAACCAAAACTAAATTTATGTTTATTGGTTCGGGCACGCCGCGTCCGCGGATAAGACCCTCTTTGAGGAGTGGCTGGAGAGGCGTCACAGCGTCCTCACCTTTCGCTTAACACAGGTCCTCACTGGACATGGAAGTTTTGGGAGGTTCCTGTGTCTGATTGGGAAGGATGAAACGCCTGGGTGTCAATACTGCAACGATGGCCTGGAGGACACGGTGAAGCATACAGAGCAGGACTGCTTCGCTTGGGCAGAGCACCGCCGTGTCTTCATGAAGACGACAGGCGGTAGGCAGAGATAATTTAACAGCATCAGTAAATTGTATTTGCAAGTTGAAGTGGCAATGGGCAGGCCACATTGCTCCCAGAACTGATAACCGATGGGGAAGAGAAAAGTTCTCGAGTGGCGACCACGGACCGGAACTCGCAGCTTTATGCAGGCCTCCCACTAGGTGGACCGACGACATCGTGAGAGTCGCGGGCAACCGATAGATGCAAGTGGCATATTGTCGTTCGGCGTGGCGGTTTAAGGGGGAGAGGCCTATGTTCAGCAGTGGACGTCTTCCGACTGATGATAATGATGATGAATAAAATGGCCACGTTAACTAGTCCGTCAGTTAAAGTTTTGAAAATAATAGCGGCCCATTCCACTAACGTTCATTCCTGCCAGAATCTACAATCCTTACGGAATGAACGCCAGTGGATTTGCAAGAGCGAGAAAGAATGACGGTATTAAATCCGCGCCACTCCTCCAGTCGCGAAGGACGATGTACGTAAACGTGTGTTTGGTCACTGAAGGATTGTTTTTCCTGTCAAACTGAACAAAACTTACTGAAAAGATTGTGGTTTAATTAGTGACTTCAACGGTTTTATTTAATCCTGTTGCTTTTCTGTACAGTTTGCACAACGGGACAAGTCGGAAGGAATGAACGTTAGTGGATAGGCCGCTAATGAACAAGTATTTTTTCTTTTGCAAAATTCGAGAGTTGGGGCTCGTGACGTCGTAATTGTATTTGCTTGTGATGTTTTGGAAATTTGAAAAGGGTCGTAATATCCTCGTTGATTTTGGTTCAGGTTACGAAAATAAAATACGTGTCAAGTATTTTTTGATACTGACGGACTATTTAGTTTTTTTCAGTCAAGTAAAGTAGTTTTCTCTTTGGTATTGTCTCTCGACCAAGGAAAGGTGGGTCTTGACCGTTGTTTCGGACGATAATGTACCATCAGCAGCGAGCAACGAGCCGCTTGTTGATCGTTGCGAGCACCTTGTTTCCCCGAACTGACTGCATGATTGCTCATTGTGTCGCAGTTACATTAGGCATCGTAATGCCGGTCAATACCCACCTTTAAAGACCACTCTTAGCACAACATACCATTATTTATTATTAATTACACAGTATGTGTGATGCTAATGTAATTATCAATATTAAACTTTAACATTCTTATATTGTCACAGAATTTTGTATCTTTCATAACTTCCTTTATCTACCACACTTATAGACTTCGAAATTTAGAATGTATAATAATTTATGCATCCAACCTCTTTTTTTTAATTATTATTTTGATTCATAATAAAATTAATATCAGTTTTGTACACTTCTTTGGAGCGGGATCTTTTTGCCTACTTTTCAATTTCTTTTATAACCCTGAACATCTCAACTGCATGCGATTGACTTTCTTATTTACCGTCCTTCTGATGCTGATGATTATTATCACCTCAATTGGGTACACTCCAATCGTAAATTGAGGCAAGTTACCTCACTAAGTGGTGGTAGATACACTCATCAAAAATATATAGTTTGTGATCACTAGCAGAAGCTTATAATGTCTTTAAAGAAAGAAAAAAGAAGAAAAAGACATTTATTTGGCGCAAAGGGACCACGATAGACACACACATTCAAAACAAAAATAAACATAGAAGAAAAAAAAATCCTTGTATATCTAACACAAGAAGAAATAAAAGAATAATTTTTGTGTCTCACGGCTGCGCCAAAAAGGCTCTTAAAATTTTATGGAACCACAGTTATTGATCTGTTTAGACGATTTATAAAAAAAAAAAACTGTTATTTTGCACAAAAGTCTATCGCATGAAAATTACATGCTTTCTAGATATAAATATAATTAATATCTTACTAGTCAATATTGTCATAGTATTCTTAATGGATCAGACTTTACACTTCAATAATAACCGTTCCATTTGACATGATTATGTCAATTTAATCGTTGAAATAAATTTCATTTAATTTTCATCATTTGTATTCACATATCCGACAAAAAATGACGTCCATTATAAGAATAAAAAAATATCAAAACAAAATAACAGACTATTGCAAAACTGACGCGTTGGATAACTTTATTGACAAAGATGTTCAATCATTGTTTTTACCTTTTCACGTCATACACAACATTATATTCTGTCCAAAATATCGTATAAAGAATAACTTTATATATCCAAACAGCATTGTTATAAAGTCGATGTCATTTTGTTTCATGATATTATGTATTGTTTTGCATTGCTACTACACCTATGTGATGCATTTAAACGACAAAGTCAGAAGTTATTTGAATAGAGTTTACATTACTTCATACGTCGACTTGTTCTTGTACTCCATCGGATCTGTCATAAATTTTTCTATCAATGTCTTGGAAACGAAAAGAAATATATCGTTTCTCTTGAAAATTCAACACGTTCATAGATTTCTTGACGAAAGATCTCATTTCCAGCGCTTTATCATTTGGAATTGGATCACTGTCATTGTTATGTTCATATCTGTATTTGGCTGTATCGGTTATCTTGTTCTCAAATTAGATCTTTCCGCTTTCTATACTTTCTATTGTTTTTCCATCATATGTTTTGAATTAAACTATGTCATTCCTATAAGACTTATGAAGCTGATAAGTATTCAAGTTAATTCATGGAACTATCAAGGACAACGTTTGCAGGAAATTAATCATAACAGCGACGAAATTTACTGCAAGAGAATGTTTCAAGCTTACGTTAATATTTTGGGTTGTTACGAGATCTACAAGAATTCTTTCCAGTACATGGTATGAATTATTATGACTGTTATTGATGCGAGCTAAGAGATCTCTGCTCAATAATTTTGTAATGTGTTAAATTTATTTCAGGTCGTGTTTCATAGCATAAATCTTTTCATTCATTATTTAATTAAATTGCAACTTTCTATTGAAATTATGAAAATTGCTGTGCAAGTAGATCGAGCGGAACCCATATTTGTGAGTATGTTTTGTTAATACAAGTTATAATGAGGAGATTTCAATTTAAGTTCTGCCCAGAGTCATTGTACGGTCGATGTTGTACTTCAAGTAAAGTGAAAATATTATAAGACATCGTTTTATTCCTGTCTTGCGTGTGTGTGTTTTTATCTTATTTCATTAAAATTGGTTCAATCGTTTCGAAAACTGGACATGGACTCGACAGTTTGTACAGACGCCAACAGGTCAACCTACCCGAATGTGTCAGATTTTACCAATCAAACATTAACCTTCCACTATTGATATTTAAAAATCTGTTTTGAAAATCTGTTAAAGAAATTTGACACATTCTGGTAGCTTGATGTGCTGGCGTCTGTACAATAGTCTAAATATTTATCGTTGTTGCAGGTATTCGCATGGCATTTCTAAATATTTATCGTTGTTGCAGGTATTAGCATGGCATTTCATAATTTCCTTTTGTGCTTGGACGATGGCAAATCTGCTACATGAAAGTATTTTGTGCATTAATTGTGAAAATTTCTACACAGAAATGAACAATATCCAAACCTCATGCAGATTTATTCTGATATCAGACTGTTCAGGTAATTTTGACTTTAGAATAATGTGATCCAGCCTCCAAGTTAAGAGGAAATAGCATATTGATCCAGTAGCTGGGTGAGGCTTTACTGGATTGAAAAATAGGAACGGTCTTTGTTATAATCAAGCACTGGTTACTAGACGCTGTACATGAAACATGTTTCAATAGAAATTCACTGGCATAATAATGTCAGTGCCAATCCAGCCTTGGAATTCAGTGACACTGAATCCGGCTACCGGATCAATGACATTAGATCCAGCTTACTGGATGAATATAATCATCATCGACCTTACGTTACAGATGCTGCAAAGAAAATGTGTAAGAACATTCAACGTGTACATCGAGCGACTTTCGACAAAATGAATGTTTGTGGAATGTTTTACGTTGATGCTAGTTTTCCATTAAAAATGATGTCTCTAATATGTACTTACACTGTCGTTATTCTGGCGTTTGCATTTTTGTAAAAGTTACGTTCTGATGTCATGATTGTAGTGGAGAAGATAAAAACCTACGCTTTGGATTTAAATGGACAACCACAGTTTTACAAGTTTTTATGCCCTATTGTATTTTTGTCTTTAACAGTAAATGCCTGTTACTAGTATTATCAAAATAAATGCTTGTATTGTATGTTTTTTTTTTTTTGGTTTAGTCCACGAATAAAGCCCTATCTCAAGTTTTTAGAAGAGTTCTTGTCTTACACCACCTCTATTCAGCCCTCAGTTTGATTAGGTGCGTCCACATAGAGCGAGCAGCCTCGCGAGGCATTTGCAACTCCTCCACCGTGTCCTGCGGGCGATCCTCGCAGTGGTGATACCCAGGCGTTTCTTTCTTCCCCATTCCACACAGGAATCTCCCGAAATTCCGGGTCCGGTGAGGACCTGCGTCAAGCAAAAGTGAGGACGCCGCAACGCCTATCCAGCCAATCAAAGAGGAAGCCGGAGCTCTTCCCGCAGCGCCTCGACTTGTTGAGGCAGCGGGAATTCGCCCCGGCCTTACGTCTCCACGCGCCACTCATAGACGCGCTAGAAGACTGTCGCCTCCAGATCCCAAGGCGGCAATCCGGCAATGAGATTCGCCGGCGATCGTGCGGTATCCTCGGATCTTCCGGATGGTCATAACCCTCTGGTATGCGACCAGCTTTGCCGGTCGCGTCCGCATGCCCAGAGCTCATACAGGGGCCATACTGTTAATAAATAAATAGTCTCCTGGCAATTGGGATTGAAAAAGCTGTCCATTTTTGTATCTGATTGATAAATAGTGAAAGTCGTTAGACTCCATCCAATTACACTAACCCCATTTTATTGAATATATACGTAAAATATTGTCTTGTTTGTCTTTCTGCTCAGATTCCACAAAAAACGTACGTTTTTTCGGTACATTTTGTCCAAATAAGCTAAGTGTTAGCAAAGCGAACCAGACTAATCAAATAATTATGTAAATTCAAGATAATTATGATCTTTCTTGATTTTACACTCCATAACTAACACGTTTGAATTAGTTGTTTTCCTAAAAAAATATATCTTACTGGTACAGATCATTCACAAGCAGTGAAAAATAACTTAGGTAGTAATTATTTTTCCTTCAAGACATTGTTCACTTACGTCAAGTTTGATGGGTACGTAATTACGTACCTACCCATCAATCAAAACTATTGACAGGAAACTTATTACTACTGCGTCAGTAAAGGATTACCCGCCTTTTGCATTAAACATGTTTTCTTGTTTCAAAAACGATGCTACATCAAAACGAAATATTCATCCATTCCAAATGGTGTTCACAAACGCAAATCAAGAAATCTTATTCAACAATATAATTGATGACGATCTACTATCAATTCTAAGGCCATTAAATCTAATGCAAATATTCTATATTCGTAGACAGTATATTATCCGCGACAACCGGGTTTATTGTAACAGTCGTACGTACAACTTTATAGAATTCTGTATTACAATGCTGTTCGTAATCATGTGTGTATTTCGAAGTGTTTCTGGATCTGGTGAAGTCTGGGGAACATCGATCTGGTGGTTTGCAAACACCAATATTGCTACAATGATCACCTGCTGCGGGCACTTATTGATAAGTTATACGAATATTGTACAGAGCCATAATATCATGTTGCTGATTTTGAAAATCCGAAATGTAAACAGAATTCTCAAAGTCGATACACAAGTGTTTAAAAACTTGCTCATCTATAACTGGATAACCGTCACTGCTTTGATTATATACGTTGTTGTATTTAGTATCCTCCCTATTGTCATCATTCGTTTGACAATAGATATATTTGTACTCTTAGAAATTGTGGTTAATACCTCTTTGGACCTCAGTTTAATGTACGTTAATATGATCATCAAATTAATGGAAATAATGCTACGAGTGTGGATAAAAGAATTCCAACGCCCTAAAATTAACGAAGCAGGTGAAAATTATTGCGATACCATGAGTGATAGTTATATCAATATTATTGAAACATAATATATGAGACTTTAGAAAAGGCGTTCGGGGTATACGTAAGTATCGCTTCTTATTTCATTAAAAAGTATAATATGATACTTTTATATTGTACGAGCATCATAGTTCCTAAAGATTCGTGGTGAACTTTTGATTTATATTTCCTCTGACAACTTTCTTAGCTAACTGTACCCTTATCACGAGTTTTCACTATTTTACTTTACAGCGTCTTTCCAGTATTTATAGCGTTTCTTGTATGGAAAAATCGAACAGCGCCTCTGGTGTGCGAAGAAGGTTCTAATTTTTTCCTTGAAATTTGACAATTTAAAAATGTCAAAGTTCCATTTTACTTTACGTCAGAATAACTGAAAACTCATGACAAGGCCTCTGAAAGATTCAATTTTAGCAGCTCGACCCCACAGTAAAATGCCATAAGACATAAAAATGCTGTAAAGCCTTCAAAAGTTAACCAAATGCGTTGTTTCGGTATGACATGTGTGTTAATTATTTACTTTTTATAATACTTCTACGACTGAAAATCAATCAAATTATCCAAAGCTACTACAAGCAATATAATTTATTTGCCTTTATTGCGTTCCTATTTGTTTTCAGATATTATTTTATATATTATACGCAATGTTTTACAGTTTAGTTCTCATTGCGTGTGTATTGGATATAAAAGATGTTATGACAGATTATGATGTAAGTATCTGAGCTTTTTCTTATGTAATTTTTAAACGAAGTACGGCAACTGTCTTAAGGTCATGGCACACTATACCGGCACGGCAACGGCTCTAACCCAGCACTTTACTTGTAATTCAAATTAGAGCCTTAAATCATGTGTAGTATAATATATTTCAAAATGTCAATATGAAAAAGCTAACGGCGGCGGCGGGGAGTCGGCGCGCTTACCGCTACCATATAACTCGACTCGCAGCCCGCGCGCTGCAAGCGAGCAAGCTAGACGGCGTGCGTAAGTACAGCGCGCCGCAAGCGTGCTTACGGCGCGCTGACTGCGAGTTGCTAGCGAAACGAATGCCTTATAACAATTATGTTCACGGTGACAGCAAGCTTGCACCTCGCAGACGGCGCGCAGACTGCGAGCTTATACCTCGCAGACGACGCGCAGTTAGCACGCTAACGGCTAGCCGTAGCCTAAATTCGAGGTGACGCAGTGCTGCAGCTGTGCCGTTGCGGTGCTGGTATAATGTGTGTGAAGAATATAGTTATGGCATTCATACAAGATGAAATAACTGTTAGTAGTAAAATTCCTTGCACAAATCTGCTGAATGTTTATTTTAAACGTAATATTTCGAAGTGAGGTAACTCTTCACTTTTCTTGACACACGTAAAGGTCATGCTCAATGACCGATGGTCAAATGGTCATGGTCATGGACCAAAGCTGTCTGCTTTCGTCTTCCATCCGTTTTGTACTTTATTAATCGTGAATAGGCATGATGAAAGCATCAATAAATTGCAAAAAGTGATCCGTCTATAAGAATTTTGAAAAACAATTATATGTACCTTTATTATTTTTTTGTTGAGTTAATGCATATTTACAAAGACATAAAGTATCTGAATTCGAGAGTTGGGGCTGTGATGTCAGAAAGAAATAAAAACTGTGCTTGTGACGTATTGCGAATTTTTAAAGTGTCGTATTAATCGGTCGTATCAGTCGATACAATTTTACAAGCGTTTGGCGTCACAAAGCTCCCATTCCAGAATTTGGAAGCGTCTTATCTTTGTAAACCACCACACTTTGTACCAAAATCGGTCTCGAGATTCCTTTCAACGTTTTTTGATATTCCTTATAGTTTCGGATATAGCCATCCACGCCCAGTTTAAAAATTCACCCTGTATATAAAAACGTGTCGATTATTTTACAATATTCTAATTGATGGACTAAACAGATTTTCAATTTGTATGCAGTAAAATACCCTATTTATGATCATTTTAGATTCTCATGGTTATAATTTTTACTCAATCATGGCTATGGAAGAGCATTATTCTTCTGGTCATATTAAGTGTAAAGTGTGAAAAGTTTTATACTGCTATGAGAGATGCCAGGGACACCTGCTTGTTGATTATGACTTCATCAGATTGTTCAGGTAAATATGAATCTATATTACATACCTACACATATTTCATGTGAATAAGCACCATAATGTTCCATCATCAGGCTTCAACAGTTAATTTATTAATTACTGTAATTAATACTTAACATTATGTACAACATCACGGAGAAAGACTAAGAAATAGCGCACTTAAAATAATGTTTATTTTTACAATGTTATAAGGAATAATACATTATATCTGCCTATGCCTTTTTCCAACTGTGTTGGGATCTGTTTCCACTCAAACCGTCTAAGGCTGAATATTAACCCTCCATATTAACCAGTTACTGGGTATACCTGGTTAATAGGGTACTCATTGAAAAGACTGATTCTCAGATTTTCGAGCTTCTGAGTAACAGTAACGATAGCCATTTTTTTACGTAGAAAAATAGAGCGTCAGCATAATGACGCCCCCCCCCCCCTATAGAGCGCCACAGCCCTGCTGGGGTTGCGGGACATACGTACACCGCGACTCCGGTACACAAAGGGCTACCGAAGTACACCGTGGATTTTAGTCGGTACAAGTCTGACAGTCCCTCCCGCCCTGCACGGGGTGGGAGGACTCATTTGATGATTATACCACGAAAAGAAAAACAAAAAAAAACTTTTTCAAAAAAAATGTAACTGCCTTCAAAAACAACCACAAAAAAGTGTAAAATAATCTACAAAATAACTTTTCTTTCGGAAGTCGGTGCCTTGGTTTTTTTTCTTTTCATTGTCTTTTTAGCCACCGACTTCCGAAAGAAAAGTTATTTTGGAGATTATTTTACACTTTTTTGTGGTTGTTTTTGAAGGCGGTTAAATTTTTTTTGAAAAAGTTTTTATTTTGTTCTGCTCTTTTTAGTTTAAATATCCAATCCGAATTCTTGTCAAGAACATCTTTCTCTTACATGTGCACTATTTTGTAATCCTTCGCACCGGTAATTACATCGCTCATGTACACAATAAGATAATAAAATTCCATATCTCAAAAACTACAGAACCGATTTTGATGAAACTTTTAGTATTCCCTAAGTTTAATGATACCTAGAACAACAAAAAAAAGAATTACTTAAATCGGACTGGTAGTTCCAGAGATATGCGAACACAAACTAAATCAATCGACGCCTACTCCTTACTGTTAAAGAGTTGTACCTTCCATCATCAGCTCATCCACCTGAGATGACGATAATCAGATTCAAATACCTGAACAGCTTTAGAAAATATATTAAATTGGTACTATGTGCCTATAAAATTTGAAGGTTGCCCTCGATTTCCCTGGGACCCCATCATCAGATCCTGACCTGATGATCATGGGACCACTTGTGAAGTATACCCTTTCAAACAAAAGAAAAAAAATCCAAATCGGTCCAGGCATCTTCGAGAAATCGGGGAACATACATAAAAAAAAAAAGATTCCGACGTATTGAGAACCTCCTTTTTTTGAAGTCGGTTAAAAAGAGAGGCCCGTGATATTGCTGACAGCTCTTTGAGGCGCGCGTGGACCCGGGCACTGTCCACGATCGGACAGCGAGTCGCCCATTACTCGCCGCCCGTCCGCGAGTAACGACTGTCATAGATCTTCAAATGGCAGCCAGGACTAACTACTTCAAGCTTCTACAGCATACCTTTTTATTCTTACAGGTGCACAACGATTGCTTTGCAAGAGAATTGAACGGAAACAAAGAATTTTATTTCGGAAGATGAGCGCGTGTGGCTGGTTCATCATAGATGCTGAGCTACCTCTGCGATTGTTGGACGTTATTGCTTCTTACACTATTGTGCTTTTGCAGTTCAAGTATCTGTAGCTCATATTCTTACTATCATAAGTACGCAATGCAAAATAGCAAAAATAAGCCTTGCTGTCTACTATTCAGAAAAAGGGCTTTATAAACTTATATAATTATGTTTCGTCACTGCGTGCTGACGTGTCCTTGCAATGTTTTCTAAAGTTTTGAAATAAATGTTCTAGCACAGAGCGAATTAACAATCCCATTTTTGTTCTTTGATAGCGGATTATGTGATACCCTACCCAAGTTGTAAGCCAGTACAGGTGAGGCATTTAATAAATGAATAAGAGAAATTCATATTGATGTACTTTATCCATCACATTAGCTGTTACCAGCGGCTTAACCCGCGTCTTACTAAAAAAATATACCGCGGGAACGTAGTACCGAGAGAAACGGTATCCCATCTAATATTTTAGACTACCTATAACCTATCTCTGAGCCAAATTTCATCAAGATCCGTTCATTAATTCTGACGTAATTGAGTAATAAACTAACATCCACAGATTCCAACAATCCCATTTATATTATTGTAACGAGCTGGTTATGTGATTGATTCATCATCATCAGCAGGAAGACGTCCACTGCTGAAAATAGACCTCCCAATATCTTTTATTGACACAAAACACTAATAAATACGAACATATAAACACTACTGGCCCTGTAGCCATGTAACAAACGATAAACGCTAACGCTGAGTAGGCTTTATTAGATATTCAACCTTATGTGCTTGGGTGTAACGTTGAAGATCTAGTGAAGATCGCTCATCGTTTTCGATCTTTCCGGTCGCTAACGCTCAGAAATCTTAAATAGATTTTCAACTTTAGGCTTTAGGTTATAAAGTTGACAATCAATTGGGGAGTACCGAGCGTTTACGATTATCGTTTGCGACTTGTTGTGACTTGGCTAGGGGGGCTGAACCCTATTCACCACTCAATGACTCTTGAAAGTCACCTTTAATTCACTTCGATTACTTGGACTTCGACTACTCACTTTCGAATCGCCTCGATCGTAGACAAAACCAGACTGGGTCAGGTGGCCTCGACGGGTATTATAATACCCCAACCGGTCACAGTAGAAGATGCTAGAATATAGTGGAAAGGTCTGGAAACATCCTCCGACTTCCAGATTCATGAAGAAAATTCTAGACCGTAGAAACTTCGAGAACCTTTTAAATTGGTCTCCCAATACGGTCGACGTCACAATATTAGTTATTAAACGATACTGTTAGTTTCACTCAAATTAATACTAAATATTATTACAAACAACATTATTAATGACCAGGATGCCATAACGCTACAATTCATTTTCGACATCAAACTCCAAAATATAACAGACATGTTTTATTACTTCAAATATTGTTCAATAAAAACCAGAAGTTCTACGTACTGAAATGGAAGACAATGTATTAACAATCGATTCAAGCAATAACAAAATAAGTAAAACCGTCATTCAAAAAGATTTACAATCAGTTCTAAGACCATTGAATTTAATGCAAAGTCTTTTCATCTGCGCGAAGTATTCCATCCGTGACGGCATTATCAGTTCTAATTCTGGTGCTTATAACTTTTTAAGAATACTTTGCACGGTCATCTACCGATGCTTCTGTTTGTACTATCTGATTGCCTTGATCAATCAATTGCGTAATGAATGGTGGGAAGCCCAAAGTTTCTGTATCTGCTTGAGCTTTTCTATTGACTTCATATTTTACTTGGTCGGGGATGTAATGAATTGCTTATCAAACATCGTACAGAGTGACCTAAATATCTTGTTGGTCTTAAAAATCCAACACGTACTCAAAGTTCTACAAATAAATAATAAAGGCCTCAGAATTATCATTATCAGTAACTGGACTTTCGTTATTATCCTTAATATTCTTAGTATCAGTTTTATTATTTATTACGGAACTGTTCTGCATCAAAGAAAATTAATTCTTACTTTTTGTGAAATGACTGAGACATATGCAAGTATCGCATTTGATGTGAACATCGTGTACGCCTTGATCCTGTTGAAATTGTTGAAGAAATTACTTCATGTGTGGATTGAAAAAGCTCAAAAGTCAATAAACAAGCCAGAATTTGAAACAGAAGAATACTGGAATACAATGTTGGATGCATACTTAAATATACTGGACATTTACATAATTATTGAGAAGACTTTTCGACATATGGTGAGTTTATTTTCAAATAGAAGGAAAAATTATGCAATCATGTTGAGGGCGCGTCACTGGGGAACAAAGTAAGTTGGGTGGAAGGGTCACCTCGGGCCTCCGTTCCCGGGAGGCTCTGAATGGTCTAAACGGGACTTATAAATATTCATATTATTGGTCCGATAGGCAGTCGCTCCATGTAAAATAATGATATCCCGCCGCATCTGGTTCGACTGGAAGCCGACCACAATATAGTTGGGAAAAGGCTAGGCAGATGATGATGATGAAAAATATCAGTGCGGGGCAGTGGTCCAACTGGTCTATCCGGCACCATAAAAGATGCAATTGTGGTTTTTAGGGTTGGTATGTAATTTTTAAATGAATTGGACCACGGATCTCTCAAAAGGTGTTGTGGTCCAACTACTTTTAAAGTTGGATAAATGCCTCTAGTAAAGACCCATGTTCCAATTAGTTGGATAGACCAGTTGGACCACTGCCCCACACTGAAACATATTAAGATGCAGGTTGGAGTTGGAGCACCAGTATCATCATCTACCTGCCCTTATTCCATTTTACTTGGAGTCGGCCCAATACGTTTTTTTCTTCGTGTTTCGCCGACCTCAAGTAAAAGTAGAAAAAGTAAGTTGGAGGCCCAGTAGAAGATGCAAATTATTATATTACCTACTACTATCTTATTGTGGTAAAGAAAACTTCACACTAGATATTATACACAAGGGTTTATTATTATAATACAAGCATGTTTTCACTAGATTCAGTTTTCATATTCTATCTGAAAAGTATGAATTCAAAGAGGTGGCCGTCCGTCGTTATATCTTATTAGCTTATTGTTAAGCACTTAATGGGGGATAGGTGGGAGATTTTTGAAAAATGTTTGGGGTTCGATATCTCCAAAACCAATCATTTTGGACCCCATGTTGTCTGGTTAAAATTGTTGAAAGTAAGGTCTAGTATCACCGATTGCAACGAATGTACCCAATTACAAATCACCTTGTATTGGATTGTCAAATGCTTACATTACTTGTGAGAGTAGGGCCTCTTTCGCAAATGGGGAAGTAAGACCTAGGCCACCGGGGGTCGCGGGACTGTCCTAACGGGTACCCGTGATCCTGGAACGTAAAGGGCTATTGAAAGAACATCGTAAATTTTAGTGAGTACGAGTCTGACTGACGCATGCGTGGTGTAGGGTGGCATAGAAGAAGGGGTTAGGTGGCAGGAGAACATTCCCAGTTCACACATTTTTCTTTTCGTTCGCAGGTTCTATTTTACACGCTGTACAGCGCCTATCTTAGTTTGCGGAACGTGGCCGTGATGTTAACTTTAAACAATTTAATGAATTATTCTCTTGATATTAGTGTAAGTATCAATGTTACCGGCCAAACCCAATTTCAGGACAAACTAGTTTGGCCTAGGCTAAACTAGTTCTTCCTTCACAGGAGCAAGTTGACAGAGCCCCGCCTCGCGAGGCTTCTACTTCTGTGTGGTTTATAAAAATATTTCCACTCTTCTAACCTAAATTGTCCGAGTCGGGGTGCCAGCAAGTCCCGAGCTCGCAAAGAACTAGTTTAGCCAAAGCCAAACTAGTTTTTCCTGAAATCGGGTTTGGCCGGTGACATCAACATCACTATGTGCTTATACTGCTTGATTGGTATAAGAATAATGAGGGAAAAGGGTGCCTATCTGGTTGAAAAGAGAGAATTCTGCGATTGGACGGGTTACATTCATTCTTCTGTTTGTGAATGCACATTTCGGACGAAAGGTTTCGCAAGAGTGGGGTCGCCGTCGACGGATACATGCTGAAGGAATCATAATCATGATTGTGTCAACTGCGATGTTGATCATTTGCAACGTAATTGGCGCTCAAAAACTTCATTTAATGTAGTACTCCCAGAATCACTTATCACTCTCTTAGTCACATGAGGGATGACACTCATGTGACTAAGAGAGTGATGAGTATTAATGTTGATGGATGGAGAGAAAGAGGAAGGCCAAAGAAAAGATGGATGGATTTTCTAAGGAATGATATGAAAGAAAAAGGAGTAAATGATACTGTGACGTCTAATAGAGGAGAATGGAAGAAGAAAACGTGTTACGCTGACCCCAAGTAAAATGGGATAACAGCAGGAAGATGATAGACTCCCAGAATTTGGTCATTGACAAAATCGGTTCCAAGGGACCTTTTACAATAAATAGCCCTACGCGCCCTACGCGCCGCTTGTCCTTGAACGAGACTATACTCATAGCTTAGAATTCACTCTCCATTAATTATTATTGACATGTGATCCATTATAGAATTTTATTTTTTCAGATATTGACAGTGAATATAGTGTCTTATGTCTGGAATTTCAAGAATATTTACGTTCTTACTTATTTGAGCGTCGAATGTGAAAGATTCTATACAGCAATAACTGATGTTCAGACTACCTGCGTAATCTTGCAATCGAGGAATATTCCTAGTAAGGGTCCAATGATGTAGCGTCGAGGCAAATTTTATTTCCTTTAAGTTATTGAGGTGATTGCGTACTTGCGCAAAATTCAAATTTTCTCAAATCAAAATATGATTTCTCTTACAAAAAATTGTGCAAAATAAGTTACATTTCGGTACCAATTTCAATTTTACATAAATCTATGTGAGAGCGAACATTATGATCATTCTTATAATTAAAATTATACTTGTTAATGTTGCTTTTCAATTATTTTGATCAAGTTACAATTTGTCACTGATAAATATGTAAATTGCAAAAAAAACACAAGAAAATTGGAACTGGGTACTACACAATCACCTTCAGACATTTTTTTTTTGTCTCGTTTTTAGTTCTTTTCTATTTGTTGTATGCCAAATAATACGGTTTTTTTTTTGTTTTTCTTGAATTTCTTCAATACATAAACAATTGTTTTGTTTACAGTTTTCACTCTTTTGTTTACAGAGTCAGCACATAAGGTCTGTAAGAATATCCAACGGAAACAAAGGAGCTCATTTAGGAAGATGAGCGCATGCGGCTTATTTCTCATAGACGCCGATCTACCTATAAAGTTATCATGTTTTTTATCTACGTACACTATAGTTTTTTTACAGTTTGGGCTTCTGTGACAATAGGTTAGTTTACAGCATAAATAAATTGTATAGCTGTACCCTTAGCACGAGTTTTCAGTATTAGGGACGTAAAGTAAACTGGAACTTTGACAATTTCAAATTGACAATTTTCAAGGAAAAAATTAGTTCCTTCTTCGCATACCAGAGGCGCTGTTCAATTTTTTCATACAAGAAACGCTGTAAACACTGGGAAGATGCTGTGCTAAGGGTACAGTACCCTTAGCACGAGTTCTCACTCTTTTACTTACTCCTTGAAAATTGTCAATTTGAAATTGTCAAAGTTCCAGTTTACTTTACGTCTCAAATGCTAAAAAACTCGTGCTAAGGGTACTGTTTAGTGCGTCAGTTAAAGGATTGAAAAATAATGGACACGTATTTTCTGTTTCTTGACAACAATGGCAAAGTTATAAGGTATCAAAATTCAAGAGTGGCTAGAGATGTCATAAAGCCAGTACCTAAAATTATACAAACGTGAAAATTTGTGATTTTAAAAAGCGTTCAACTTTCGTTAATTTTGGTTTAAGTACGTAACAAAAGAAAAACTACTGGGCAAATAATTTTTGAAAATCTAACTGAATAAAATAGCCTTTTATGAAAACATTTGTCTCTTTTTTATTATTAATATCATTTTTTTTTTAAGTTTAGATCTAGGTTGATACTGTCACCAACTTTCCATTTTTTTTTCTTGCTTTAATTTTTGGCTCAGAAAAAATTGTTGAGGTGACCTGGACTCGTAAAGTAAGGGTTAATTCAAGGTGGCTTGGGACTAGAGCTCTTGGAAAAGCTAGCTTAGCAGCGGGACATCACGTAGGTATAAAAATCCCAACTAATTTTGGTTTTTGTATGCCTGGATTAATTGCTTCCACAAATTAAACTGTACTAAAATCGTCAAAAAGAATACAGAAGAAAAAAGAAATGAAGAGAGTAGTTGGTCGTTCATACGCTTGAAGAAAAGCCCTTGTTATGGTACCGGTTCGCGCGCGAGACAGCGACAGGAGACAGCGACAGGAGACCGCGACAGGAGACAGCGACAGGAGACAGCGACAAGTGTCGCGGCCTGCTGTCACGGTCCCCTACCGTGACAGCAGACGATGTATATCGTCGAATGAAGGTCCTAGAACGAAAAAATCGAAGAAATGTGACATTCCCCAACACACACTGAGCGCGCATGGTGGATTATGGCCCATTCCCTCTCACAGAGAGAAGGCCTGTATCCCAGCGGTGGGAACATTTATAGGGTGATGATGATGATATTGGACACAAGTCTGAAGACCTAGGTAAAGGTAGAATATTATGATAAAAAAGAGTTGTTCCTTTCATATTCAATATTTCTGGTGATAACTCTAGCTTGTTTTTAACCGACTTCAAAAAGAAGGAGGTTATCAATTCGACGGTATGTTTTTTTTTTTTTGTGTTTGTTACGCGATTACTCCGCCAATTGTGGACCGATTTTCAAAATTATTTTTTTTGTTCGAAAGGAGATACTTCAAGAGTGGTCCCATTGTCACCATGTCAAGATCTGATGATTGGATCCTGGGGAAATCGAAGGCAACCCTCAAATTTTATAGGCCCACACATCGTTTTTCGCAAATTTTATGAAGTAATTTAAGTATTTGCGTATGGTAATCATCATCTTATGTAGCTGAGCTGATGATGGAAGGTACAACTCCTCTAGTAAGGACTTGGCATCGACTGATTTAGTAAATTATGTTTGTGTTCGCATATCTCCCGAACTACAAGTCCGATTTAAGTAATTCTTTTTTTGTTGTACTAGGTATCGTTCAACTTAGGGAATACTGCAGTTTCAGTTTCATCAAAATCGGTTCAGTAGTTTTTGAGATAGGGAATGAATACAAGAGATTTTAACGATGTCATTACCGGTGTTACGGATTACAAAATTCTAGTGCTCATGTAAGAAAATGATGTACTTATTCGTATTTGACAAGAATTGTGGTTGAATATTTAAACTAAAATGAGTAAAATAAAAACTTTCTCAAAAAAAATGTAACCGCCTTCAAAAACAACCACAAAAAAGGGTAAAATAACCTTCAAAATTTTTCTTTCGGAAGTCGGTGGCAAAAAAAGACGATGAAATTAATAAAAAAAAATCACCGACTTCCGAAAGAAAAGTTTTGATGGTTATTTTACCCTTTTTTGTGGTTGTTTTCGAAGGCGGTTACATTTTTTTTTGAAAATGTTTTTATTGAGTACTGTCCTTCCAAGTGTAATCTGATGTTCCCGTCATTTATCCCACCTCAACATTTATTGTAAGACTATAAGAGGGCTTTGAGAACAACAATGCAACCATACAAAACAAATTGGATACTTGGTAACTAATAAAATAACATAATGACGTTTATTTACTAGGTAGGGTCAAATTTGACCCGAAGACCGGTGGACGTAAAAAAAGTTGTAGGTCGAAATATAAGAGATATTTTGAAAAAATAATATACTTATTTTATTAAATTAAAAACTTTGAAAAAAGTCATGAAATATCAAACCTCAAAGGAAATTAGCTATAGAGAAAACTTAGTTTCATTCCTTAAATGGGTCAAAATTGACCCGAAGCCGACGAAAGACGTCAATCATTATCATTATCGCGATTAATGAATGTTAAGTAACTAGCTTATACTAGCAACATTGTCTACTTGTAGTCCGGTAATTATCCTGTAAAAACGTCGTTCTAGGTTATAAACTATATTATTTGTACCAAACAGTCATTTCTCTTCAGGAGCTTTTGTGTGAAAGAGAAAATTTGCGCATTTATAAAAAAAAAAAAAAAGTTGAAATAGCATTGTCGTAAGATTGAGGTTACAGTGTCGTATTCGTAATAACCGGAGAAGTAAATAAAGAAAAATTGAAAAGAAAAAACGAAAATATTTAAAAAGAACTAGTAAACAAATCAACGTTACCAGAAGGATACTTATACTTTCCACTTGACCACGAATCAATGTCAGCTATAAAAATAATGGTCTTCAACCGAACGCGACATATGCAAGCGTCACCGCCGCTTAATAATAGACTAGTGAAAGATATACAAAGACTTGTACATCCTTTCAACTTTACTCTAAGCCTTTTTTTGTGTCCAAAGTTCAAAGTTCATAACAATCACATTTTTCCAAAGGAAAGGCGATTTCAAGTATTCTGTTTTCTGTTAGTTGCAAGTGCAGTAAGTGTATACAGAGCATTATCCGCAGACGTTGAAACAGCATTATCTCATAGTATTATGTCTTCTTTGGAATACGATTTCTCCAAGCTCTTTGCTGGTCTTTATTTCTTCCTTTACTTAATTGGTTTTACCATGGTGTTCATTCTGGACTTACGGCATAAGAATGACAGCGTTCGACTTGTCTTAGACATCCAAACTCTACACAGAAGCTTTGATTTCTCCGACAAAATCAGGAGTTTTGTTATGTGGAATTGGATCTCCATTGTATCAGTCACCTGCATTGATATTGTGATAGTTTTCCTGTATTTTGCATCATCAAGATATTATATTGTTGATCTTATTTTAGACTGCTTTTGTGATATTATATCCATCGTGTTAGATATCAATATTGTTATGGCCATCCGCATTATAATATTGTTAAAGTACTATCTCGACGAATGGATTAATGAAACTCTCATAATGTCTAGTGAGGAGGAAGACCAATGTCATCGTCTCAAATTTATTGGAATTTATCAAAACATTTTGGAAGCTTACAGCCTGTTCAAAAGAATTTTCCAAATCTTGGTAAGTTCTTCTAGTAGTTCTTGTGCTAGAACTGTTAATTACTATGTGGAAAAAATATTACTGTAATTCAACTGTGATTGAATGCATGCAACATTACTCACCCAGCGATTCTGAAATGTCTCCGTCAGACGTAATAATTATTTTGTTTTAATTCTTACTTTTGTTTTGTTCTAGATTCTTTATCATGCGTTGGTCGCATTTTACCGTAATCTTCTATTTTTCTACTTCATACTTACGGCACTGAAATATAATACAGAATTGAAATTCTTAGTAAGTATGACACTCATTTCAGATACTTAGATAGAATACACGTTACTGTACACCAAAATTGTTGCAAAAAATGGTTATATAATATTTCTAATTTTAACTATAAAATTGAAATTAAAACGTTGTAACCATACAACGGCGGTCTTATCGCTCACAATAAAACAGTAATATCTTCCAGACAAACTTTACTCCTCTTTCATTGGTATTTCAGGGAGTGACTGAAGTCATTAGAATAATCGTAATGACAACTTTACTGTATTTTAAAAACAAGGTCGAACTTTAAAGAAGATAGAGTTAAGTCATTATCTGGAATACCAGTTTTATTGAGTTCTAGTTTGTTATTTTTATTAGGATTTCATTGGATGGATTCATCTAATGAATTTGAGTTTGCATTACCAAGACTATGAAAACAATTTCATTTTAAAAATTGTCATGTCGAGGGAGTCACGAGCAATTATAATAAAATTATGATTGGTTTGACAGAATTCAATAAGCGATGTTCTCCTATCATATTGATCAGCCTTTTGCGTTTTCATGAAACTTCTATTTTAAAAGCCATGCTATTACGAAACAGGTCTTATTTCAAAGTAAAAACCACTATTTCCCGAGAAAATTGCGATTGAATTTTGTTGAGTGTTTACGTTTTATTGCTCTTGACTGCACAGCTGAACGGAACAATTGACTTAAGACGGGTTATGAAATATCAGTGTGCGACTGTCTTTTGAGATTTTTATTACGAAATTTTTATATTTCAGTCTGTTTTTCACATTATAATGATTCTTATATGGCTGATAAAGAATACAGTTCTCATATTTATTCAGAGTATAAAATGTGAGAAGTTTTATATTTCTGTTGAAGAAGCTGAGACGGTGTGTATACAGTTTTTGAAGAACAAAAACTGTCCTAGTAAGCATCCTTTTCTATTTTAGTTGACATAATAGTGACGACTTGGTTCATTAGAACAAACATTTTTATTAATTGTCTCACAGCTTCAGTACGTTTTGCGGCTGAATACTGAAATGTCCTTTATTTTTCGATGTTTGGTTGTATTTGGTGTCGTTCTGAGTCGAGCCTTGCACTGACTGGACAGGTGCACTCTTTGTTGGCTTTTTTCTTTCTATAACCATCACACACACCTGCGTGGTTCTCAAATGACTTGTGCAAATATAATGTCTGGACTTTATAAGAAGCTGTTTGAAGCATGTTTCTTTTCAGAATTGTCAGGCACGAAACACTAGCATTATAATTATTTTTTTTTTACTTTAAAACCAAATTAGAAAAGAAATGTCATCTATCAAACTACCTCGCTACATATAAGGTGACAATGGGTAGGCCATATCGCTCGTAGAACTGATAACCGATGGGGAAGTAAAGTTCTAGAGTGGTGACCACAGACTGGAAGACGCAGCGTAGGCAGGCCTCACACTAGGTGGACCGAAAATCGTGAGAGTCGCTGGTAACCGATGATGGATGCAACTAACGAATGGTCGTTTGGCGTGTCGATCTAAGGGAGAGGCCTATGTTCAGCAGTGGACGTCTTCCGGCTGATTATGATGATCAAACTACCTCTACAAGTGTCCCTCTTAGATATCAGTTTCATACATACCCACAAATACCCTGATATGAGTACAGAATACTTCTTTATTTACAGAATTTCAAGAAAGAATTTGCAAGAACGTGCTAAAGGCGAACCGCTCGTTCAGTAAGATGACCGCGTGTGGCCTGTTCTATATAGATGCATCGCTGCCGCTGGTTTTTACAGCAGTTATAGCTCATTATTGTATCGTGATTCTGCAATACTGTTTTCTATAATAGTAGCAATGTTTTTAGGCTTTAATTTATTGTTATTTTAACTTTATTCAATATCTACTTACTAAATTGTTTTAAAAAGGCTAGACTACGAAGTAATTTTCCTATCAAATTACGCTAATGATATTATTCCGCCCTTACACATTACATCGGTTTAAATAACACCCGCATTATTGATATTTTTGCTTTTCAATTTCTTTCAACTCGGAGGAAAGTCGTCTCTAAGTATTTTATGATATTAAACCAATAATTATGTCAAGCAAAGTATTATTTAATGACGATCTTAGCATCTTTTATCCTTTTTACTGCATAAACACTATATTCTGTATGCGAAAGTATAACATCTTTGGTAATCGTGTGGAAGTCGTGAAAAGAAAAAATGTTATTTGTGCTGTCTTTATGAATTGTCTAATGATTTGTTTTTACTGCATGGTTATAATTTTCACCCGTTTTGGTCTGGGGAACAAAACGGCATACTGTTTTATTTACTTTGAATATGCGTTAAATTTTACGATTGTATGTTTCCTCAATTTGTACTTCAGTAGCAAAAGCGTCCGTTTGCTTTCGATTCTTAATGAGATTAACAGGAGCCTTAATAGTGACAAAAATATGAAAAGAATCAGAATTTTAACTTGGGTATCCACTGGTTTCATCCTATTCAATTGTATTACACTAACGCTCTTCAAACTCATTTATGACTTGCACTGGTCTTTCATGAGAGGTATTTTCGTATCGGTGTCTGCACTTCTAGACATTGAATTAGTATACATCTCGACTACTGTTCATATTTTAAGTTGCCAAACTGGAATCTGGAACACCATTGTGGAAAAAACACAATTTGACATAATTAATGAGGGCGAAATAACGGTAGACAATGAAACAGTATTAGAAGAAATGAAGAATGCAATAACTTTTGTTTACGAAGCTTGGGATCTTATAAGGAATTCTTCGGGAATTATAGTAACTAGCACTTTAATATTTTTAATAATTTAAATTTTTTGGCCTCCATCTAGCTCAGAAACAATTATTTTTTTAGATCTTCATTCACTATGTAACAACGTTTATACAATCAATGTTTTATGCTGAAATTTTAATAAAGTATGGTCAAATACTATTTTTGTAAGTATTTATTGGATTTCTACTTTTTTTATAATATTTTTTTTAACGGGACGTGTTTCCTCTTCTTTCATGAATTTCTGAAGTCATGAAGTCACTTTAATGTATCATGATGAGTTATGCTGGCTTCTCATGGGGCGCGTGAATTTGCGAGCCTCGCTGATACACTCGCCTGCCCGCGCATCGCGCATACTCGTGTGTGAACCGTCCTCTACGGATCTGGGGATCAAGGAGGGGGGCAAGACGCATAATAATATGCGAGGCCCTTTTATTTCAAGACGAAAATTGTAGGTAATTTGCCTCCGCTGCTCGCGCGAGGATTGTAAGAAGACATCTTAGGGCTCCCTCAAGTCATCTATACCATGATTGCCATGTGACCGCGACATGGGTTTCGCGCGGCCTCTTGGAATCTTTCAGCTCCTAGTAACAAATAAAACGTGACCAAGTAATTTTGCAACATTGGGCTTCACGCGAGCAGTGGTGGCACTTGACCTAAACGTGATGTCGGCCGGTCATGTTAAGTTCTTAATAAAAGTTAAGTTGCAGTGCAGTACAGTTAGTAAAAGTTATGTTGCAGTGCTTTACAGATTTTTTCTCTAAACGTAAGACCCCTTCTGGTTCCCTTTAGGTCGCGCCCCCACCTAGCTACGTCACTGTTTCTGTTGGGCAAAGCTTGCCAATCACATTCATAATCCCGCTTTATCTTCCAAAAGTTTTATTTTTTAACAGACTTCAAAAAGGCTGAGGTTCTCAATTCGGATGTTCCTATTTTTTATGTTTATTTAAAAACTTATCTACATTGTCTATATCGATTACTCCAAGGTTTCTGGTTCGATTTGTGTGATTAAAAAAAATGTAACCGACTTCAAAAACAACCACATAAAAGAGTAAAATATCCTACAAAATAACTTTTCTTTCAGAAGTCGGGTGCAAAAAAGTCGTAGTATAGTGAGGTGAAAAGTTGTGTGTTGCGCTCGGCAGCAAAGTTATTCTGCTACTCTCGTACTCTTTGAAAACTGAGCAAGCGAAGGATCTTAGGATTGTAATAGAATCCTGAACGTGCTCAGTTTTCAATTCAAGTACTCGCGCCCAGAAACAACTTTGCAGCCTTCCATAACAAATAACTGTTGTAGGTTATTTACCCTTTTTAACCGACTTCTATTTGTGTTTGTTTTTGAAGTCGGTTACATTTTTTTTTAATAAGTTTTTTATTACTCATACACATATAGGAGGATGACTACATGGTTCTTAGTCATGCCGTTGGTATGGTAATGTTGCTCTCCAAGGGATTCTTCGTGGAAACGCAATTGTGTATTGTTTGTGAAAGATTTTACAGTGAAATCACAAGAGCTCATTCTAACGTGATTTTGAAATTATCTCAAGACTGTAAGTAGTGATTCTTTAAGTAAAATTTTATTATATAGGTACTAGCTGTTGCCAGCGGCTTCACCCGCTACAACTCGAAAATTATCCCACTGGAACATAAAATCGGGATAAAAACTATCCTATGTGTTAATCCAGGTTATAAACTATCTGTGTACCAAATTTTAGCCAAATCCGTTCAGTGGTTTTTGCGTGAAAGAGTAACAAACATGCCTACATACACACATACATCCTCACAAACTTTCGCATTTATAATATTAGTAGGATTATTATCCTGGCACTGGGAGGCACTCATAAAACAATATTATTTAAAACACTCGGGCCGCCAGCTTCTCTTTTACCCCCTATCCGTCTTTCTACAAAAAAAAGTTAAACATCGGTTGAACACTCTTCTAAAAAAACTGTCAGCTGCAAAACGGCATTTGACGTTGATATAAGGGCCGTTATATAATTACACATATAATTACACCAGACAAGCGTTCAACAGGTGCCTAATTTTTTGTGGTACAAACGACAGTATGTACCACAAAAAATCTATGAATTCAACGATCGTTTCTTTGATTTCAGTGCCATCAAAACGGGTTTGGAAGAACTTGTATCGCATTCTGCGAGGGGATTTTGAGAAACTCAATGTTTGTGAAGTATTCGTCGTGGACGCGGCAACTCTATTACATTTCTGTAGTCACCACTTATATGATAGTATTGTTGCAGTTTGCATTTCTGCAATAACATTATCAGCCTATAAATTATCAATTCAAATCAAATTAAAAGAAATCACGTCACGGGGATGTTTTTCTTCGCTGTTTTGAGAACAGATGATGATGAACTAAATTAGATAAAGTAATGAGCCTGACTAGGTTCGAACCTACGACCTATAACTCGTTATACAAGGCCCTACCATTAAGCTATTGTCAAAAAGACAGGCGTGACGAACGCGAAGCGAGGCGTTTTTGTTTGGAGTGTATGCAGTTGCTTGAAGCCCGTCCCATAGACTGCTATCGGATCGCTTTCGTTTTTTTAAGTGACCGGATTCGTCACGCCTGTCTGTTTGACAATAGCTTTAGGCCGTCACTGATTTGCACCACTGTTTCTATAATAATAGTTTTTTTTTTTTTTAAATTGGAAGCTCTTTATTATGAAAATAAATCACAATATTGTTTGAATATTTGTTTTATTGTATAGAACATTGCTGGAATCATTTTGATTGCAGTTTTTGATGTGGCTGAGTGTGGAAATTAAATTACTATTAGAGTACTAGAATATAATTATTATGTCAAATAATATCGAGTAAATGCAGGATAAAACTTTAATGAAGAAAAAATTCTCAGGCAACTAACACAAAGAATTTGTAAAGTAGGTGTGAGTGGTAACGCCGAGAAAGGACGCCCGGGACTTTACCCATGGCGCGATGTGACGCGACGCGATTTGTGTGATATCGAGTCGATTGCCGATTTAATTCGCACGTATTTACTAATGGAGCGATGCGATGCAATTCGACCGTGAACTTCAAAAATCCACCTTACCACTACGACATAAAGGCGCTGCAAACCAAAGACAATAGATGTTGCCAGTGACGAGTAGTTGCGCAGTTGAATTTTGAACAGAGAATCATGTGCATTGTCATTTACGTACGTACATGCAATTCTATATCGAGCAGATCTGTGACCGATATCGTCAATCGATGCAATTCGATATCGCGTCGCGCCATGGGTAAAGTCCCTTTATTGGTAAAGTACTTCAAAGAGATCGGTTTCAGTAAGGCCCTTCTTACACAGTGCGATGCAAGTTTCCGATACCTCACGACTTTGGTATCCATTGAGGCGTGCCTATGTACGAACCTCTGTGGATTTGTATTTACGATAGTCGCCTGGATACCAAAGTTGTAAGGTATCGGAGACTTGCGACGCGTTGTGTACGATGGGGCTAAGAGATGTAACTTTCCTCACTTCATATTAGGATGATTTTAATTTGTTTATGTAATTGTAATGTTAATTTTATGAGTCGTCTAGTCACTCAAAATAACTGCATTATTTTCCTTTTGCTTTGGAAGGAAAACGTTAAAGCTACCAAAAAAAAAAAGTAATTTAAAATTAATAAATAATAAACACTTATAACATCGGTACCAATAACATACTGTGACTTCTACTTATGATGATTGTTGATAGTTTACCTACATACGTATCAATAATGCGTTACTACTTTTAGTAAAAGTTACAGTATTTACACTTTTTAGGTCACTTATCGATATTAAATAGTATCTTAATTAAAAAATATTGTCGTTCACTCAAATCAAGGGCCGACCGACGCCTGTAGAAGACATGTCTTCGTCATCTAATATTATTAATTCAAGTTACAGACATGATCAAAAAGTACATGGAAACGACTTCATTCTTGAAACAGAAACTACAACAACCCCAGAAAGTAATAGATCACCTAGCAATTTACTTGGAAAGGAATTACAATCAGCATTAAGGCCAATAAATATAATGCAAGAAATTTTCTTCTGTGCAAAATACAAGATTCGGGACAACATAATCACGACAAATAGTGTTTTCTATAACATCATATCTATTGTTGTGTTCATGTTAGTGGCATGCGGTTCCTATTATTTCACCTATGCAACTGTGTCGAATCATGATGCTAGAGGGCCTACTTATTGCCGTCAAATAATAAAAACCTATGTCTTTTTTACGCTTTCTTTCGGTAGCCTTCTGAACAGCTGTATCAGCATTTTTCAAAGTTTTAGCAATACCCTGTTTGTTATCAAAATCCAGGCTATCTACACTTACTTCGATATTATTGACTATTTGAAGCGTATAGTCCGCCCCAACTGGGCTTGTGTTCTGTCACTCGTCTTTCATCATATCGTTTGGATAATTTTTTCCTTCTGTGTCATTGATTTTATGGATCTCAAATGGGGCTTATTTTTTACCACGTACGTTTGGTTGAGCTTCGATATGAATATTTTGTATGCAAAGAGAATTTTGAAACTCTTGACAAAGTCTCTCAAAAGTTGGGTCGAAAACGTAACGATGCCAGAAAACGTACAAAATTCAGAAATCGAAGGTTATTGGAGAACTATGTTTAAAATTTACATGGAAATAATGGAAGCCTATAAATTATTTGAAAATAACTTTCAGCACTTGGTATGTTTACGCATTTATAAAAAATATTACTTTACCAATTATTATTTATCCTTCCTTAACCGGCTTCAAAATAGATGGAGGTGAGAACCTCCATCTATTTTGAAGCCTTTGCTCAATGCGTCGTTTTTTTTTAATGTAAAGGCTTTCCCTCACCTGGAGCATTCTCGTGTAATATAACATTAAACTCGTAGATTCGACTTTGAGCATTACATTACAATACTACCTCCCTGACTGACGAGCATTCGAGTACATTTAGTATAGATTTGATACAAGGTGCGCATTGTGATGCTCGATTGTCTTCATTCATTGATGAAATGTTCAAATCTGTAACGTTACATTACAGGTGAATGCTCGCGGTGAGGGAGCGCCTTAATGTTCCCCGATTTCTCAAAGTTTCTTAGACCGATTTAGGAAAATCTTCTTTTGTATGAAGGGGTTTACTTGCCAAGTGGTTTCATGATCATCAGGTCGGAACCTGATAATGAGATCCTGGAGAAATCAAGGGATCAATGAATGACAGCAAATCAACTGCACACTTATACATAATACATAATAGCACGCCTATAGCCTTCAAAAAGTGTTAACCCTAGAGTGGGCGCGCTATGAGCATTTTGCCGCCCCCGCTAAAAAAACGTTAATAATTTTTAAAACAACTGGCCGTTAGGCTTGCGCTTTTTAGTAGCTGCCCCTACTCTCGTTAGCAACGTGTGCCTAAAGGCTGGACGCTGTCACTGCGCGGGATATTGCTTGAGGAGAAGGTTTTTACCACCAGGTGTCGCCAGGCGGCAAATTGCTCACCGCGCGCCCACTCACGTAAGTAATATTGTGTTATGTATTTTTTGCAATCTTGAAATGTAGACTATATTTTATGGTGCATTTATTGTTAAAACTAAAAAAGAAACATGTTTGTTTATGATTTGAAAGTATCGATTGATAATATTAAATAAGAACGGACAAAATGGAAGCTCAAATTATGTCTTGGCTAAAATATCTGATTTTGAAGATGCTAGTGCCCAGATTGTTGATGGAAATGTGTCAGATAGTGATCTAGTCAACATAGGAAGCACAACACAGAAACAGAACAGTCAGCAGACAGCGACGCTTCTAAGAAAAAAGAACCTTCCCGAATTGTTGTGATTTCCAAAATACCACCTTTTCGACGGCAACGGACATCCACTTCACATATAAGTAGCCGTTCATCAGCGACTTTAGTATGCCATCAGCCTCGATCTTGTCGTCGTACACATAGAATAGAACCAGGTGGTGATAAATCTCCAACACGTACATCCAGTGATGATGATGAACCACTGAACATTTGATGCTACGCAGAGAGTATTTGAAAGAAATTGCCATGGTGCTTATCATGCAGTATATGACCACAAGGTCTTCTAAAGACACTTTAAATATTTCTTTGAAGAACCAAATTGCTCGCTTTGTACCAGCAGAACAAACATCTTCTTCAAATAAGGAGGGCAAATGCAGTATGTATCAATCACAGAAAAACAGGCGCACGAAAAAAGGGTGTTCTGGATGGATGCCCAAAGTTACTGTGCTACGAACATTGCACATACCTTTGTGAAAACTGTTTTGATAAAGCATATCCTGTAGATTTAGAAAATATATAACTTTGTTATTTTTTATTTTATTTTTTAAATATTATAGAGTGTTATGTAGGATCGGGGAAATAATGACAGTTAAAATATTAAGTTTCTTAAAGATTTTTGTAAACCTAAGTTTTTAAAACGGAGTTTAATAAATATGTTGATTTATTATTATTTATTAGTGTATTATTCAAATCCTTTTTTTTTTTTTTTTTTTTTTTTTAGGTGGTAAAATCATCAAATGAGTTCTCCCGCCCTGGGTGGGGCGGAAGGGACTGTCAGACTCTTACTGACTAAAATCCACCCGTGTTCCTTCCTATACCCTTTACGTTCCGGGGCCACGGTAACCTGGGTTAAGAAAAAACCCGCGACCCCAGCAGGCATTTGGCGCGAAACACGACGCGCCACCGACCCGGGCTTGGTCCTTGGTCGGACGGCGAGCTACCCATAACTCACCGTCCGCAAGCCCGCTCCACCGCTGTGCCCTCTGCTAATCAGAGGGACACGCGTTGGAGCGTCCACACGACAGGCTATTCGCATACGGGCAAAGAGACCCCTTAGGCACACAGTGCCTAAGGAAGAGTTTTTGCCCGCATCCCAGGGTGCACCGGCCCGAAAAACTGGTCTTCCCCCCGGACGTATCCGAGAGGGAACTCCAGTCCACGGGCGCACGTGGAGGTTTCCTGTCATAGCACCCCATTATTCAAATCCTTAGAAAAAAAAAACGGATTAAATTGCTGTATTACTAGTTAAAATGGTCAAAGAAAAGGGGCGGCAAAACGCTCCCCACGCGCCCACTGACGTTTCGCTAAAAGACGCGCCCACTCTAGGGTTAAATAATAATTTTATTTCTTGAGTCAGTGGCACAAAATTCAATTACATGAAAAACAAACTCACCAACGTCTATGCATTTTGTTTCAGATTTTGTTTAATGTGGTAATTTTAATCTCAAAATCTTTGGTCTGCATATGGATGCGAATAGAGACGAAAAAAGTTACAACTGCGAGTGATGGTTATGTAAGACTGACTAATAGTCATATTAATGACGTTAATTCTTAAACTATTAAGGGATATCGCACTAAAGGTCAAACAGACTGTGGTTTTATGATAAATACGGACATTATGCTGCACCCAATCCCAACATAGTTTGGAAAAGGCTGGGCAAATGATGATGAGTATACCAAAATGCAGCCCAACATTCACAACATGTTTTTTCCCTTCATATTATGCAAGTAAAGCCGGAAACACATTATTAACACCCGACGCCACCCGATGAAACGTGATGCGTGTAGGGACAAATCAAATGTATTGTTTTCTATGACCAGAATCACACTATGAACACCCGACGCGACGACACGCGCTCACTGCACGGTGTCGGTGCGGTGTCGACACGTTGCGTCGCGTGGCGTGTTAAATAATGTGTTTCCGGCTTAATAGTGCGGCCTATAATGTTTCCACTACTGAAACACAGGCCTCTTCTCTCTGAAACAAAGCGTGGTCTAAAACCTGCTCTACACTACTCGCGAAGTTGGTCGAAGTTGACCGAATACGATAGTGTAGAAGGGCACTTCGCTTCGCTTCGTGCAACTTCGGCTCGCTTCGGGCGACTTCCATTTGTTTTTGCGACCGAGTCAAAGGGCTCAATGAGCTCCTCGCGAAGTTGCACGAGTGTGTAGTCACATAATTCGGGACTTCGATCAACTTCGACGAGTACTTCGTCGAGGCAACTTCGCGAATAGTGCAGTTTGGTGGATTTCACATGACGATTTGTCACTGAAGTGAAACAAGATTGGTCAAATTGAAGGCGAGGAAGCGCATCATAAGTATTAACCAATGAACGCGGTGATAGAATTACTTCCCAGATGATAGCAACGTTTGTCTAGGTCTATCTATTTATGAATGGGTCCCATTGACGAAGTCGGAGTAAAAGTCAAAGCTAAGGTGTTGATTTATTTTCGTCTGTTCCAGTTTGCATTACTGTCATTTTTATCTTTAACGTGGATTATAAAGAACATGCTGCTGCTCATACTATTGAGCGTGGAGAGTGAGAAAATCTTCTCGGCTTTGAGAGAAGTCCAGAGTATTTGTACACAACTAACAAACTCCAATAACTGCTCAAGTGAGTATTTTTTTTTAAATACTATCGTCTCACTATTTCTTATTTCTCTTTATTATTATGTTAATAGACAAGATGAGCAAAAAATCTAAAAAGTCCGTCAATAAGATTTATGTTAAATATTTGGTCTAATTTTTTTGCTACTCTAACCAAAATTGAAGAAGATATGCCGCTTTTAAAATTCGCAATATATCGTCACTTACCGTAATGAACTCTCGAATTTTAAAGTTTTATACCTTGGTCGACATTCATTGATAAAAAAGTTATAAAATGCGGGTTATTTTTTTTTTAATTTGACTGACGGACTAATGACATTTGCAATTAATGATGCTGTCATCATACAATATTATCATTATTAGTGGAAGCTCAGTGGTCGAAATTCGAGCACTTTTTTTTGTGGAAACTTTAAACTTTGACAAGAACTCATAAATGCGTAATGTTCAAACATTTTTACGTATTAACGCTTTACAAGTATAATGTTCAAAAAAGGTGATAAACTCAAAATCAACGCTCTCTTTATCTTTATCGAATAAATCTTAATCTTATAATGGAGCTACTTACAGTCCCAGTCATAAGGCATACTTTAACTTGTGAAAGTAGGGTAGTTGCGATCACACATTCCAAATCGTAGATGTCTAGATGAAAAATAATGGGCAAGATTTTTGTCATTTTTCTATACTTCATCATTATCATCATCATCATATCAGCCGTAAGACGTCCACTGCTGAACATAGGCCTCCCCTATAGACTTCCAATAGGACCGGTTGGAAGCGGCTTACGCTCCAGCGTGATCCTGTGGTATTCATAAGATCGTCCTACGCTTCGATTGCCGGTGCGTAGTCTCCATTCGAGAACCTTACGGCCCCATCGGCCATCAGTTCTTTCCACACGTATTAATATCAATATTTTATTCACAGTTACGCAAAAGAGAGTCTGCAAAAACATCCAGCGATTTCAAAAGACTTCGTTCAAGAAGATGCATTTGTGTGGATTGTTCATCGTAGACGCCGCGCTGTCGTTGCGACTGTGTGCTTTCATCACTACTTACACTATCGTTATTGTACAATTTGAGTTGCTTTAACTCCATCTTCTTCGTCGATTCACTCTTGATCATTAAATACCGTGCTGCTGTTATTAATACCTTTTTTTATCCTGGTTAAATCATCAAATAAGTCCACTTAGAGTCGGACAGACTCGTACTGACTATACAATACACGGAGATCCTTTAATTAAAAAAAAAAAATTAAAAACGTTTATTCAAGGTAATAAACATGGTTTACAAAAAATATTACTTCTGCCAAACTGTAAAACAGTTTGTTGGCAGATGTAGCTCCCTTATATTATAACTAAATCTAATTAATAAAAACCTTTGACATCATAATTCACACATAATAGTTACCAGGTAAGAAGTTTAAGTAGGACATGAATTTAATCCATATTATCTCCATATATTGTCAAAAGGACATGGATAATCCATGGCTTGGGCCCGGCCACAGACCTGATAATGTCCAAAAAACAGCTAATAATATTAGAAATCCCATAATGATATTCATTGTCCCGTAACGGTATGTGGGAATAAATCAATTATTAAAAGTATTGTTATGGTTATTTTATGTTGGCTAGAATCCATAAGCTTTCAGGAAATAACTAGTGTTGCAATTGTTGGAAATAAAATGGTAATAAGTAATCTTTAATCTTCATTGCAAAATTATTTTTTTACCCACATTTAAGATGGTAGATCAATTAAAAAAAAATATGATAATGTAGTTTTAGTGAAAACTAAAGTATAAGGAAACTATACGTAATGTATGCATGTCTTTCATTAAATAAGGAATAGATTAAATTATTTGTCTATGTAATGGAAACATTGTCTTCTTTATAAAGTCAACTACACATGAAGCAATAAAATATGTAGACATATTTTTGGTAGGTGTATTTAGTTACATTATTAATATTCGTTAAAATACGTCAGCCAAACGAGTTTATTCGGTTTAGTGTGCTGTTCCAGGAACTCTTTTACTATCGTGAAAATCATCAATTGAGTCCTCCCACCCATGGCAGAGCGGGAGCGACTGTCAGACTCGTACTGACTGAACCAAGATGTCCTTGGATAGCCCTTTACGTTCCGGGATCAAGGTATTTCCTTAGTCCCGCGACCCTGGCAGTCTTTGGCCCTCTAAAAGGAGGCCCCGTCATTATGCTGAAACACTTTGAGGCGCGCGTGGAACACAACGCGCCGTCAACCCGGGCATGGTCCATGGTCGCCGCCCGTATGCCCATTCTATTGCATGCTGTTCCAGGTACTAGAGGAACTTTTTAATGAATACAGCAATGGTCTTAGCAGTCACTGCTTATCCTCAAAGATCGAAACCGCATGTTTCTACAACGATATACTTATCTGTGTTGTTAAAACGACAAAGTTGGATTTAAAAGAAAACGAGAACACAACAATTCTATAGCTTCTGCCTAACACCATGGGAAAAGTGGTGTGTATAAGTATGTATATACATCCTTACTTAAAAAAATATGAAACACAATCCGTTGTTCCTCGCTTGCCTCCCACCCATAATATAGCCTATAAGCGTCAATAGGAAATCATCTATCTCTGTACCAAAAGTCACCAAAATCATTTCAGTCATTTTGTCGTGAAAACAATATAATGATAATATAGAGATATACACACTTTCGCCTAAATAAGTTTAGCTAAATATATAATATTATATTAGTCCATGTGCTACGGGTTTTATTTCCAGTTAAGACATTTCTGTCATAACTGACATGACATTTAAAGTCATTCATGATAAAATTACTTTGTGCAATCATATGTTATTGTGGCTCGCACGTGAATTTATTCTTGCTGTTTAGTTGTTCCGACTGACGCCCATTTTCTTGGACTCTGCATTTTCTATTGTGTCTCTACAGTTACTGACTCTCTGCTATAAGTTGCTCTTCCAACTGCCCTCTGCTTACCTGTACTCTGATCTGCTCTCGACGTTTCGCTTAAGAAGCCTTCTAGCAGATTCGGATGAAATTCGATTTGTTCTAAGGCGGTGGATTTCTCCGAGATTGGTTAGTCTTAGTATTTTTATACCTATTTAGTATACCTACCAACAATGTTCACTTAGCATGTATTATGTTAATTATCTCGTCCCCAACGAGTTTTAGAGTAATGAAACATATATTTGGCTATTAAATAAACTTAATCCTTTACGGTGTACGTTGTTTAATTTTTGGCCATGCCTAAGCCAAACTTGTATGGGAACGATATCCATCTCCTTTGTTGAGAAGAAACTTCACCATTTTGTTTTTGAAAGAAAGTTTTGTAGTACAGCTATTTTCCAAATCGACTGGTATGTCATTAAATATTGTTGGGACTAAGCATTTTCTACATCTTTGCCCATAATAGTTAACAGTAGTAGGTACTATGAATCTTCTAATGATTTTCTTTCTTTGGGGTCTTATGTTTACCCCTTTGATTTTGAACTCGTCTTTACCATAATTATCTACGGCCAGTAACAACACCACCTTTTGATGGACCGGCAACATCTTACATACTAAGAATAACTCTTCATAATCACTATTCTTGCAACGTTTTTTTGTGCTTTTGTCTACTAACAATTTCATAAATCTAATTTGTAATAATTTTATTTTATCCAGATAATTATGATTTAAATGCCCTTTACGTTGCAGCTGAAAAAGTTGTCTTAGCAATTAAGCCATTGGAAGACACGACTATGACTGCTGTATTCACGTCCCACATGTCAACAACCTCGCGAGCCAGATCAAGATACTTGAATTGTTTGTCTTTTTCTGCCTTCACGAGGTTCTCATCATGCGCGACCGTTATATCAACAATCACTGCGCGACGCTTAGTTTTCATTATTAGTTGCCATGTCAGTTTAAAAATCTATACCTAAGTTTTTAAAGAAAAACAAAATAACTTGCAGATTTTGGCAGTCACTGTGTTTTTTTTTTCATAAATTCAAGACTCATGAGTAATTTGTAAAATAATATTGCAAGCCGTGATTTATGCATACTTTCTGAAATTACCGAGTAAGTCTGACTTGACATTATTACTGCACTGTCATCATAAATAAACACGAACTCTAACTTTATTCTTCTTTTTTTATTGGAATGCAGAATTTCAACTCCTTACCCTACTTAATGAATAGTGATTCATTAAACAATCTTTTTGTCTCGTTCCAATTCGTGTAATTTGCATTCGTAGCATGATACTAGTACTTTTTATTATAAATAATATTCATAAATTATGGTATTGCATTGCTAAAAATTGTTATTCCTACTGTATTTCATGAATAATTAAGAGGATTGTATAGCGGCTGCCTTTTCAAAAAATTGGTATTTAGAAAAACTCGTGCTGTCCCTCTCGCTCGTTGAAAAACCCCCGATCGTGCGATAGAGAGCGTTGCAGCTCGCGACTGACTGTGAGTATTTTTTATATGAAATTTGTCTCTCGGGAGAAAACGTTTTTCACATACTAAAACACGTCCAATCTCTTAGATTCTAGTGTCAATCGTTTCAGCATATTATATTCTAGGTTTGTAGGTTTTGCTTTTTTTCTAAAACTTCTTTGTTTTTAAAATACAAAGGTTTTACTTTAATGAAGATTTTGTCATAAAAATAGTAACTTTTAGGCGCCTGTTACTTTCAAACTATTATAAATTTTGAAACAAAGAAAACCTACAAACCTAGTTTTTTACTGTGTAAGAAGTATTCTAAAAAATCATTGAGATAGGATAACATTTAGGGGTAGGAAAACGTTTTCTCTTTTAGTATGGACGAGCGGTCGGTAGACGACAGTCTTAATAGGAACGCGATTTCGTCAACTGTACCATTAAAGTACTAGTCATTTGGGACGAAACGCAACTTCAATAGTGATAAATGGGCCGAATCCGATAAATGTGTGTTTTTACTAACCGACTTCAAAAAAAGGAGGAGGTTATCAATTCGACTGTATTTTTTTTTTTTTTTTTTTTTTATGTTTGTTACCTCATAACTTGCGACTGGGTGAACCGATTTTCATGATTCTTTTTTTATTCGAAAGCTGGTGCTTCCCGTGTGGTCCCATTGTCACCATTTCAGGATCTGATGATTGGATCTTGGAGAAATCGAGGGTAACCCTCAAATTTTATTGGCTGACACATAGTTTTTCGCAAATCTTATGAAGTAATTCAAGTATTTGCGTATGGAAATCATCATCTCATGTACCTGAGCTGATGATGGAAGGTACAACTCCTCAAGTAAGAAAACTATGTTTGTGTTCGCATATCTCCGGAACTACAAGTCCGATTTAAGTAATTCTTAGGGAATACTGCAAATTTCATCAAAATCGGTTCAGTAGATTTTGAGATAGGGAATGAATTAAAGAGATGTTAACGATGTTGTTACCGGTGCTACGGATTACAAAATTCTAGTGCACATGTAAGAAAATGATGTATTTGACAAGAATTTTGGTTGAATATTTAAACTAAAAAGAGTAAAATAAAAACTTTTTCTAAAAAAAATGTGACCGCCTTCAAAAACAACCACAAAAAAGGGTAAAATAACCTACAAAACTTTTCTTTCGGAAGTCGGTGGCAAAAGAGACAATGAAATTAATAAAAAAAGTCACCGACTTCCGAAAGAAAAGTTTTGTAGGTTATTTTACCCTTTTTTGTGGTTGTTTTTGAAGGCGGTCACATTTTTTTTAGAAAAAGTTTTTTAGATAACCGAAAATCACTTTTCTTCTGAAATGTAGGTACACAATGTTGTCTTGGGATTCAACGAAAGTAAGAAATGGGACCCATCGGGAATAACTAGAAAATGGGATCAAAAACTGTGATTCAAAGAGAATAAATCGAAACGTGAACTATTTCGGCTTGAAAACTGAAGCGCGAGACGAATGTTGGAAACACCGTGGACTGCTAAACGCACCAATACGTCAATCTTAGTTCTGCTTCTAAATAAAACCTGCTTGTCGACCACAACAACAATGCATTCTTTTCTATTTCGACCATATTCGCAGAGCCGATAAAAGTTTGAAACAATCGTGCGGTCGTTCACTAACTCGTTAGACCGATCATTTATAGGAATCACTGTCCTCTAAGTTCTACATGGTAGTAAGGAAAGCGTTGGACAGAAACTGTCGGAAGTCGATCATCCGCTCCAGATACAACTACGAAGCAGACCACAATCCTCAGACATGAGGGACCAACTACAGAGAGAGACAGAGACAGAGCGAGTGATAATATTATTATCAACGAAACACAACGTATCAAATGTCACAGTATTATTACGCCGGATCCACACGTTGGCCGTGTTTGCCAAACAGAAGGAGACGGCGCTATACCAGAAAGCAAGACGCAAATAATTCTATCTCGTTTCTTAGTATAGCGCCGTCTCCTTCTGTTTGGCAAACACGGACAGCGTGTGGATCCGGCGTTAGCAAAGCCACAAACAAAAAAAATGCTGAGTCATAGTGATAAGTTCGAAAATATTATTAACACTTATTATTACGTAAAGATAGTTAATACTGGCTACGTATATAACATAAACACAAATCGTTGTGTTATGTGACACTGTGTGTAAACTAGCCAACGATGGTACAAGTGAGAGTGAGTGAGGGCCTGTTGGAGGGAGAGTTGGTGCACAATGAGTACGGAGGCACGTACTGCAGCTTCAAGGGGATCCCGTACGCGCAGCCGCCGCTCGGGGACCTCAGGTTCAAGGTACTTAGATCCATGGTCACTGACCTATTTGATTTTTTAATCTTAGCAAAGTGACCAGAAGCATAAAGGGGAGCTCTTCGCTAAATTATACATAGGTATAATTCATTATAGGTTTAATCATTTCATGAGAATTTTGTTGTTTTTCTCGGAGAAACTTTGTTTCTGTACACTTGAACACGTATGTTATCCAAAACAGTTTGATTTGTTCAGTGGTTTGGACTTGAAATGGTAGCAACTAAACAGAACAACTAATTTCCACATTTTTAGGGTTCCGTAGTCAACAAGGAACCCTTATAGTTTCGCCATGTCCGTCCGTCCGTCCGTCTGTCCGCAGCTTAGCTCAGAGACGCCCAGTACTAGAAAGCTGTAATTTGGCGTAAATATACGGATTTGTTGTGCCGAAAAAGTGGTAAAATAAAATCTCGTAAAATATTTTTTTTTAGGGTACCTCCTGTACACGTAAAGTGGGGATGTTTTTTTTTTTCTCGCGTACCCCTTAGTGTGGGGTATCATTAAATAGGTCTTTAAAAAATATTGATAGTTTCCATAAACAATTTTTTGATAAAATGATTCGTTTGTGAAATATTAAGCTTTAAAGTGCAAATTTGTGCTCGACTCGAGTGTCCCCCCCCCTCTACCAGCTAAACGGTTATGTTTGAGGGTGTGAAAAAATTCACAATAGTAGCATATATAACGAAGTTTAAAAGAAAATTATCATGACTAAGTAGGCTTTACAAGTTTACGAGTAATAGTCGACCAACTTATAAAACGTACTTGGATAACATATTTTCCTAAACAAAATGTATCGGAGAACATGTACTTCAACTGCAAATGTAAGTTTGTCAACTTTATTTTTACAGCTAAATAGGTGGGTATGTTTTGGGGATAGGTAGGTTTTTATTGTCAACTATTGTTAACTAAATTCAAAAAAAGGAGGAGGTTCTCAATTCGTCGTAATCTTTTTTTTTAATGTATTTTTCCCGATTTCTCAAAGACGCCTGGACCGTTTTTGAAAATTCTTCTTTTTAAAATTAAATTCAGCGAATCAGTTTAGTTAGTTCGCATAAGTATTTTGATGGGCAACTACGGAACCCTACACTGTGCGTGGCCCGAAACGCACTTGGCCGATTTTTTATAACATCAGTTAGGATATAACTTTAATTAAGGTTAAAAATAGAATTAATAAAAACAACACTTTTTTCTTTTCAGAGTCCAAAACCCCCTAAACCATGGGAAGGTGTCCGCAGTGCGAAGGAATTTGGCCCGAAATGTTTGCAGTTAGATATGTTCAATAAAGGAAAACTGATTGGCAGCGAAGACTGTTTGTATCTCAACGTGTACACACCCGACGTGAAACCAGACAAGCTTCTACCTGTCATGTTCTACGTTCATGGAGGAGGTCTTAGAGTTGGCAGTGGTGATGACGACGCACATGGTCCTAAGTTCCTTGTTAGACAAGGAGTTATTGTTGTCACAATTAACTATCGCCTTGGAGTACTTGGCTTCCTCTGCTTAAACACAGAAGATGTGCCTGGGAATGCTGGTATGAAAGACCAAGTACAAGCCCTTAGATGGGTTAATAAGAACATCGCCAATTTTGGTGGCAATCCAAACCATGTCACCATATTTGGCCAAAGTGCTGGTGGTGTTAGTGTTTCGTACCACTTAATGTCACCAATGACAAAAGGTTTGTTTAGAAGAGCTATTTGTCAAAGTGGTGTAAGTCTTTGCTATTGGGGACAGGCATACAGACCTCGTGAAAGAGCCCGAGCATTAGCGAGGAATTTGGAATTCTATTCTGAGGATGACAAGGAGTTGTACGATTTCTTTAAAAATCAACCAGCAAGCTCTTTAGTCCAAGCATCAGTACCGATTACTTTTTCAGAGAAAATACATCCGCCTACAGAAAGTTATTTTAACGTTGTAAATGAAACTCAGTTTGGGAGTAACGAGAGGTTTTTCCACGGAGATGTGGCCGATGCAGTAACACATAATATTCACGATGATGTAGATATTATGACTGGATACAATTCCGATGAAGGTCTGCTGGGCTTAGCCATATTAGGCGATGTTAATAAAAATTTGGATCTAGCAAGGAACTTCCCACAATTTTTTGTATCCTTTCCAATGTGTCTTGATTTAACAGTAAATCAGCAACTAGAACTTGGAGAAAAAATCAGGAATCTTTATTTTAATAATCCGATTAGAATACCCGATGACTGGGAGCAACTTGGTAAATTTTATGCCATGGATATGATTGTATACCCTACAATGCGATGGGCTAAAATGTGCGCCCGATCTAGAAGTAACAAAATATATTTGTATAAATTCACTCTCACAACAGAATTAAATATTATATCTCATTTGATGGGGTTAGCCAGTCTCGTTGGAAATAAACCAGTTGTTGGCCATGGTGATGACTTAATGTACCTGTTTAGCAAGAAGAATCAGCCTGTAATTGATGTCAACTCTAGTACTTTTAAACATGTTGAGAAAGTTACAAAACTTTGGACTAACTTTGCTAAATACGGGTAAGTGTATTCTGATTGTTGTTGGTTGAAAACCTTGCACGGCACTTTTTAAACTTTAGCTAACGTATAAAAAAATTGTCCTTGAAACATCCTAGAATCAACTACGATATTTTAACCGTCTTCATTTTTAAAAACTTACATTGAATTACTATTTTTTTTACATTTCTCTTTAAAACTACCTATTTGATATATTTTTTTAAAATTCTGATTTGCTTTACCAGGAATCCTACACTTAGCGGCTCATTAGGTGTCAAATGGAAACCATATTCTTCTGAAAATCAAGAATATTTGGATATTGGCAACGAGTTGCAATCAGGCAATGCGCCAGATGCAGTAGAAATAGAATCCTGGGAAAAAGTTTTAACAAAATTTGGAGCATAAGAATCGTTAAAATTTCTGCTTTATTTTTTAAGTATTTCTTATTGATATGACGTTTGTAAATAAATACGGATGAACGATAAGATTTTACCCAAATGTATTTTTAATTAAAAAATCCCATGGACATTCCTACCTAGGATACTTCCTTGGAGCTGGCGAAGGCGTCCGATGAACGTGCACACAAAAAAAAAAAAAAGTTTGCAATCGCTTTGAAAAATCGAAATCATTTTTGTTACGTAGATTATATTATTATTATGATTTCTTCTTCTTTTTAGATTCATTATTTAAAATAAAGATTTAGAATATAAAACAAAACTTCTTCTTTTTTATTTTTTAAAAATATCAGCTTATGCTAGTAATCAAAAACTTTTATTGATGTGTGAATACGCAGTGTAGAGGCCGCAACAACGCATCGATCATCACATTGTCGCGGCGCTTTTGCTGACGCTGGGCTACCGTCGCCAAACGCTACGTGTGAATGAACGGGCTATCAATTTTGAAGATCAAATAACCTGTCTGCTATTTAGGCCGAGACTCCACCAAAGCTGTGCGAGTCGAGACGTGTTTTGAACAACCAATAGAATTGCGTTGCGGCACGGGTTGCTTAGTGGAGCTGTGTCAATAACGCAATTCTATTGGTTGTTCAAAACACGTCTCGACTCGCACAGCTTTGGTGGAGTCTCGGCCTTAGCCACGAGCTCAACACAAATATTTGCAATAATATAAATATGCAACCCATAGGCGTTTCCACGTGTTAATCCTAACTTATTTGATGATAAATGATGACTAATGACTGTGCTGTTCTCATATCATATGTACGAATTTATTACCGCAAAAAACACGTATGATTATCAAAAGCTTTCTTTTAATAGAAAATAAAATTGCAACTGGATAAATACGTAATGAGCGATGAGTGCAATCAAACGAAGTGGCAGCGAAGCGTCGACGTAGAACAGGCCACACGCGCTCATCTTACTGAACGAACGATTTATTTGCAACACGTTCTGGCAAAGCCGTCCATGACTTTCTGAAAAAAAAAGTATGATTAATTACTATATACGCCAATGTTGACGATTTCTGGGATAGATTTGAACAGAATGCAATTCTGCAGGAAGTATTAAGGAGGCAACGTATTCCCACAGGAATCCGCACAGAAACTTATTCGAAGTTGTAATAACAGCTAATAATTTTGACTCGGTGGACATTTCAAACTGTTGTCACGACGACTGAGTCTCGACGAACTAAGAAATTGATTTAAAATAGGTCTTGAAATATCAAATTTACTCGTTTTATTATTAAAAAAAAAAAACAGTGGTAGCCCAGTGGTATCGGCCTCGACTTACGAGTTGTAACGAACCCAGCCTGGCGCATTACTTTGTGTAATTTATATCATCACCACTGCTCTCAAAACGGTGAAGGAAAACATCGTGAGGAAACTGGCATGTCCTAGAATCATCAAATTTGAAGACAAATATGACATCCACCAATCCGCACTGGGCCCGCGTGGTGGATCTCACAGAGAGGAGGCCTGTGTCCCAGTAATGGGAACATTATAGGCTGATGATGATGATGATGATGATGATGATGACTATTCAAACATAACCATGAGTAATCATGGTATACGTATAAATGCTTACTTGGACAGTTCCTCTTCTTCAAAAGCTCTATACACGTCATAGTAGCTTCTTCAACAGTTATGTAGAACTTCTCATTGTAAAAACTATGTATTATTACGAGTCCTATATCCTTCATTATCCATAACGTTGTTCCAACAGCTCGAAACAAAGCCTAGAACGCCAAATGTATGAGATATTATGATTCTCGTACTCTTGAGAGCCAACGCAAAGGTAATTTTAGGTATCTAAATGTTATTGTCCAAAAAATAGGCAAAGATTTCAGAAAACTATTCAAATTTTAACTTCTTATATTAATAACTTTAGTCAGAGTAAAGCTCTAACTGAAAAATGGATCCATGATTTAGTCCCGGATCTGAAAATAAATCCATTTCAGCCTTGTTGAAAACATTAATGTCCATAATACTCGTAATATTTTTGAATTGTAAGAAGAATACATTTGGTTTCATACTTACTTCTTTGCCTTCAGCTACTTTCAGACCATACAAAACTAAGTTGACGTAGCATAGTGTGCGAACAAATGAGTTAAATGTGTGGTATAATGCCTATGGAAAACAAAATAAAATCATATTAGACGTGGTCGCAAAATTGTCAGCACCGCACGCGCCGTACACGCCGTAATTTAGAATTTGTTATACGAAATTGCAAGATGCTGTCAGCATCCGAATGATGCTGATGACTTCATAATGTTAGTTAATGCGGTGGTGCGGTACGTATGATTGCTAATATTTACGGTCGACCACCTTTATAGGGTGTAATCAGAACAGTAACGAAACCAAATGGTACTTGTTCTTTCTGTCACACAACGTATTCCTCGAATATTTTTATCCGGGATGGCATCATTGTTTGGTTGACAGTTACTACGTCTTCTAATATAAGTAGTCTCTCTAGTAACTTACCAATGCCTGGAAAACTTTCTTGTACAAATCATATGTCTTCAAAATATTTTCATAATTTTCAATATATTTGAGACAATATTGGTCATTATCACGATCATCATTCGTTGCTAAGATTTCTTCAATCCACTTCGATAGATATTTTCTTAATAAAATTATTATTCTGATGACTATAGCAAAATTGATATCAAGAGCGATGCAGGATGCATCACAAATGTTGTCAAAAATCAACCCAATATCATAAGGATTAAAAGTCATGTAATACATGAAGAGTAACATGCTGTTAATACAAACAATTGTTATAGCTAAGATCCAATTGAAAGCAATGAAGCTGTTGATACTCTTACTAATGTCGATGCTCCTATGTACAGTTTGGATCCTCAAAATAAGTAAGACGTAGTTCTTCTTGTGTACGAAATCTAGAATGAACATCGTCGTGATGCCAATCGAATAAATGATATAGTTTACGATGGAGAAGAATTGAAAGAAAAAAAAGCTTATATCGTTTTCACTTACGGAATCGAAAATGAATATTTGAAGAATACAAAGCACATTTATGCATATCATAAAACAGAATACAAGAACGGTATACTTTGTACTGGTCGGATAAATATGACTGTATCGTACATTACATTTTGAAGACAGGAACAGGTTGAGTATGAAATTAAAAGAATACACTAATCTTTGGATTTCTATCTCCAAACGATTATTTAATAAGATTTTGAATGGGATCTCACAAGTGATTTCTTGAGACATTTTCATACATTATGTTATTATGCCATGTTTAACAAGTTATTGAATTTCTACCGAGTGTTACGAGTTTGTTGCGACCTGAAACTAGCTTCTCAATGTTTGTTTGTTGCTTTACGCTGACTGTCTGACTGTTACTGATATATCTATTCGACAGGTTGATGGATGTTTTCAAGTAGGTTTATCTTTGTCATCAAAATTATAATACGTACGCATTTAATATTTCTTATTGCCTGTTTTAATTTTTCTTTACATTTATTATCAGGAGTGTCATTAATTATTTTGAAATTTCTTTTTCTTTTCTTTTCTTTTTTTAAAAAACGTTAAAAAATGTATGCTTATGGTGATGATTTCAATAGGTGCTGCAAATATCTAACATAATACTAAGTATAAAGTACTTAGTAGTTTATAGATAAAAAATTAAATTTCAATGTCATGTTTTCGTTTAACTTTTACTTTGGACAAACTCCGGCACTGCTGACGTAGTGGTGAAGCGATTGACTGCTGCGTTGCATGTCGTGAGCTTAAACCTACAGAACAAATTTTTGTATGAACTACAAATATTTCCGGGTCTGGATATCTGTGAAACTCACATAGAGTTTTTATGCATGTGAACGCACCCACGATACAAGAGACATTCCTAGTGTGGGTTATAATTTTTGACGTTACATAAATTGAAAACAGTGTCACCTGGGGTACAAAGGTCTTACACACAGTCGCTCTATGTAGAATTGTAGTCTTTCATAGATTAGATATCGGTGTTTGGGATCGATGTCTAATCTATAGCTAGGCTAGTTTTTTTTTTTTCGTTCCTGTCTCCCACTTATCCCACGGCTGGTCAAAGGCCTTCCTCCTTCTTCTTCCTTTCTCCTTCCAAACCGCTCCGTTTTCGGACAATTCCAGGTCATGCTTGCAACACCGTTCGCCAGCGATGTTCTCCCTCAGGCGCCCCGTAAGTGATGAATACATTAAAGCAAAACAAAATAAAAAAGAAAAAACAGTTCATTGTTATGCTTTACCGAAATTATGATTTCATTCACAAAAAATAAAATTGCAGATGAATAATAACATAATGACAGATTATTCCCATCAGATATATCGGTAACGTTGCGTCCACATTGAAGAGGCCACACGCAGTCATCTTACAGAACGACTGATTAGACTGTATCACGTTCTTGCACAGCTGTGCTTGAGGCTCTGAAAAAAAAAAACTTATTTTAAGGTTCCATACCTAAGGTTAATCAGACTTTTTAGCTTACTAACAATGACTACACCGGGTATAAATCCCTTTTTTCTGCTTAGAAAGGTTTTTATCGTGGTAAAATCATCAAATGAGTGAATGAGAGGAGATACTATCAGACGCCTATTGACTAAAATCCACGGTGTTCCTTCAATAACCCTCTACGTTCCAGGGTAGCATGATAAGACAGCGCTGCAACCCGGGCAGGCTTTGGCGCTCAAAGGCGGGACCCGTCAGATTGCTGGCAGCTCTTTAAGACGCCCCAGGTGTGGTCCATGATCGGACGGCAAGTCACCTATTACTCGCCGTCCGCATGCCCGCGATTACGGTGACTGGAAATTGTTCGCGACGTCCGATGCCGCGGGTCCCTTCCGCGGCTAGTCGCCGTTTTTTTTTTTTTTTTTTTACGTGGCAAAATCATCAAATGAGTCCTCCAACCCCGGGCAGGGCTGGAGGGACTGTCAGACTTGTACTGACTAAAATCCACGGTGTCCTTCGGTAGCCCTTTGTGTGCCGGAGTCGCGGTATACGTATGTCCCGCAACCCCGGCAGGACTGTGGCCCTCTATAGGGGGGCCCCGTCACTATGCTGACGCTCCTTGAGGCGCGCGTGGGACACAACGCGCCGTCGACCCAGGCATGGTCCATGGTCGGGCAGCGAGTTGCCCTTTACTCGCCGCCCGCATGCCCGCGCCTACGGTGGCCGGAGATCGTCCCGCGACATCCATCGCCGTGGGCGTCTACCACTGCGTCTCGGGCGGAGGGAGGACGGTATCCTCTCCCTCAAGCGGCCCGCCTCCTCCTTCGCGAGCATGACTGCTTCGCAGAAGGAGGCGACCGCATCCCACTCCGTCTCGCCCCGCAGCATGGCCGCAACCAATGCCGGGCGCGAGAGGTCTCCGCCTATCGCTGCAATGAGGACACGGCGGTGCTCCGCCCAAGCGGGTCAGTCCTGCACCGTATGCTCCACCGTGTCTTCCGGGCGATCCTCGCAGTGGTGACACCCGGGCGTTTCCTCCTTTTTTATCATGCACAGGTACCTCCCGAAGCTGTTATGTCCGGTGAGGACCTGTGTCATGCGGTAGGTGAGGACGCCGTGGGACCTATCCAGCCACTCCTCAAAGAGGGGTCTTACAGCCGCGATTGCGGCTAGCCCGTACCTCGGTTGCGATAGTCGTTCTCTCCAAACTGCCCTGAGATCGCGCCGGAGCTCTTCCCGCCGCACCTCGACTTCTCGAGGCAGCGGGGATACACCCCGACGCTACGCCTCCACGCGCCACTCATAGACGCGCAGGAGGGCAGTCGCCTCCAGATCCCAGGGCAGTGATCCGGCAAAAAGGTTGGCCGATTCGCCGGCGATCGTGCGGTATCCTCGGATCATTCGGATTGCCATGACCCTCTGGCATGCGACCAGCTTTGCCGGCCGCGTCCGAATGCTCAGGGCCCACACGGGGGAACCGTAGAGGGCCATGGACCGCACGACGCCGGCGTGCAACCTCCGGCAGGGGGCGCCGATATTGGGCAGGAGCCGCCCGAGGGCGGCTGATGCCCGGTTCAGCCTTGGGGCCAAACGCGAGAAATGCTCCCCGAAGTTCCATCGGCTGTCCAGGACGAGTCCCAGGTACTTCATCGTACCCCCGACGCCGATGCGAACCCCCCCCCCCCCCACCGTTATGTGGGACTCTGTCAGTGGCGCATTCAGATGGCCATGAAAACACATGGCCTCTGTCTTGTACAGCGCCACTTCGAGTCCCAACTGCCGGATCCTTTCGACGACTATCGCAGCCGCCCGCGTCGCCAAGTCGGCCGCCGCCTGGTGCGACACTCCCTCCGCCAGGACGAGCGTGTCGTCAGCGTAACATATTACGCTGACGTCTAGAGGGAGGTCGCCGCGCAGCACCCAGTCGAAACCGATGTCCCACAGGTGCGGTCCCAAGACCGATCCCTGTGGGACACCGCACGACATGGCTAGTCGCCGTTAGGCATATAGTGCTAGACGTCTTTGACTCAGAAAATTATAATTAAGACGAATAGATTCTTACTTGAATAGTCTTCGTTCTTCATAAGCTGTATACAGACCGTATTTGAATCCTCAACAGTAATATAGAACTTCTCACAGTAAATACTTTGTAGAATTACTAGAACTAAATCTTTTATTAAGAAGAAAATAAGCCCAATAGTCATAAGGAAAGGCTGAAAAATAAAATGCATTTTTTTGAAGTGAAAACTTCTTTAGCGGCGTTGTACACTTTTTCTGTAATGGGTAAAAAATTTAAAACTCGCGTCAGGGTCACGTGACCGTCAGGGTCACGTGACCGTCAGGGTCACGTGACCCTGATCGAAAATGAGTAAGACGTCATTCAAATTAAAAATAAAACATAGTAACAAAAAAGTTTTCACTTCTACCGGCACTCCTGGAGTGCAACCTTTTTTTTTTTTCATCATTTTCTTCTCTATCTTCCATCATACATTTCTCACTGTCATTCATATTGACTCTCGTCATTACAACACTATCTAACAACAAAAATTTAAACATCTGTTGACAATTGACTTAAAAGATTGTTAACTCTAAACCGGCGTGAGGACACGTCGGTGCTCTGCCCAAGCGGGGCAGTCTTGCACCGTATGCTCTACAGTGTGTCCTCCGGGCGATCTTCGCAGTGGTGACACCCGGGCGTTTCTTCCCTCCCTATCCGACACAGGTACCTCCCGAAACTTCCGTGTCCGGTGAGGACCTACGTCATCCGATAGGTCAGGACGCCGTGACGTCTCTCCAGCCACTCCTCAAAGAGGGGTCTTACTGCCGCTATTGCGGCGAGCCCGAAACCGGCTGACCTTGATTATAAGGGTCGTTTTGCAGTTAGTTTTTTTAGACAAGTGTTCAACAGACGTTTAACTGATTTGTTGTAAGATAATTGTTTTTTATTTTTTCGTTTTTGGAAGTATTTTATCGAATTGAAACACGTTACTGACCACGTTTCCCTCTTGAGTAAAAATACTGTAGTCATAAATCAAGAAATTGACATAACACAACCCACGTTGAAATGTGCAGAATGTGTGAAATAGAATCTGTAAGAAAGCACATTCTTAGTTAACATTAATTATTTTTCACGTTTTATGTCGTTACACGTTACTAAACGGGAACTTTTACTTTAATTTAGTTACTCATTTTTACACTGTAGGTTACGTGATAATACTTCAAGTATGCGGTACCGTACAACATTATTTTTTTCCGTCAAATTAACGTCAAAGTTTCTAGCCTGGCAAGGCCTCAGACTTGGTGGAACTTATTGTTTCGTGTAACAAAATATGAAGGACATATCGACTTCGATGTTATTCTGCCTATTCCCATAGGAAAAACCGGGTGTTTATGTATGAACATTTTGTCACAAGTTTTCCTCAGGACGCAGATCCTCACCGGACACGGAAGTTTCGGGAGATACCTGTGTCTGAAAAGGAGGGGAGGTAACGCCTGGGTGTCACCACTGCGAAGATCGCCCGGAGGACACGGTGGAGCATACGGTGCAGGACTGCCCCGCTTGGACAGAGCACCGCCGTGACCTCACGACGGCGATAAGCGGAGACGAGAGGAGAGAGAGAGGCGGAGTGGAAAGCGGTCGCCTCCTTCTGCGAAGCAGAGGACAGCGTCCTCCCTTCACCCCAGCCGCAGTGGTAAACGCCCACGGCGACGGCCGTCGCAAGACGATCTCCGACCACCGTAGGCGCGGGCATGCGAGCGGCGAGTAATGGACAACTCGCCGCCCGACCATGGACCATCCCCGGGTAGACGGCGCGTTGTGTTCCACGCGCGCCTCCGTATTTGGTACCAAAATTTATTAAAATCACGGCAATATTTAAGGAGCTTTCCTGAATTAATTCCAAGTAAGTGAAGTTTTATATTTATACGCAATAACGTCTGCGTCGCGTCTTCGCAAAGATTTTTATTTCCTCAAAAAAAATCTTTATCCAAGTAAGTGATAATTTTGCTCGCGAGTGTAGTTAAAATGAAAGGTTTATTATTTTTAACTAATTCTAAAACTTACCAAAACTTGGTATATTTTCTTGTACAAATTATAAGCTTCCAAAATACTTTCATACGTGTCAAGCAGCTTGAAACTTTGTTGATCATTCATTTCATCTTTTGTCACGAAGATTTCCCGAATCCACTTTTCAAGGTATTTCCTCAACAGAATTATACATCGGATGGCTATTATAAGATTGATATCCAGTGCAATATACAGGACATCGGCAACATCATCAATAATTATATCCAATTTCAAATTTAATATAGGGTTCATAATTCATGAAACTCCACACAAGATGTACAATGGTAATTGTAAAAGTTGAGACCCAGGACCAAAAAATAAAACTATCTACATCCTTGCTTAAGTCAATGCTTTTATGCATGACCTGGATCTTCAAAATAAGTAAGACATTGTGGTATTTATGAACAATATCCAGAATGAACATCAACCAGAATGCTAATAAACAAATAATGAAATGGATAACAAACAAAGGTGAGAAGAGATCATACTTGAACTGCTTCTTATTCACTTTAGTGTTATGTATGGTGATGATCCTGTACAAGTACAGCACACTAACGAATATTAATATTTTAAACGCAAATACACGATAACTAATTCCTCTTGGATAAATACGACTGTTGCGTATGTAATATTTTGTAATCAAAGAAATTTTAAGAGGAAAATTAAATGCAAAAGCAATTCTTTCAACATCTTTTTCCAGATGATTATTGAAGAATAAATACTGTGTTTGCGACATTTTCTTATTTTGCAACTACAGCTATTACTTTAGGCACTTACCGTTTTACCACGAAAAGATAAACATCTGTTGAGCGCTTGTCTAAAAAGTATACCTAATTGCAAAACAACGTGAAATGTCGTTTTGACGTTGACTGTTTTCTTAGACAAGTGTTCAACAGATGATGTTTATCTTTCTTGTAAGATTGTTAAATTAACTTTAATCAATAAAAATCAATGTTCAAATTTTAATTTAATAATTTTCTGGAAGATTTTCAGATTAATAAAGTTTCTGTCCGAATTCAGTATACAGTGTTTCCCAAAATTGTACTTCTTCATCATCTGGTGCGTTTCCGGACTTCAGTTCGTTACCAATATCCAGATATTCTTTGTTTTGAAGGGAAAATGGTGTCCACTTTACGCCCAAAGAATCATCAGGAGTAGGATTACTGAAAAGAGAAAGAAAATTGGTAAATCTTTCTTTTTCTTTTTTCTCTCTTTTGAAATAATTAAACCGAGTTTAATGAAATTTCATACGATAAACAGGAAACTTAGGTTGCACTTACCCATTTTTTGCAAAGTTGGTCCACAGTTTTGTTACTTTCTCAATATGTATTTTAAACAAAGAAGAGTTGGTATCTATATATCGATCCTTGGGATCAAATAGATACATTAGTTCATCACCATGAGCAACAACTGCTCTATCCCCAACTAGATCACCAATGCCCATTAGTTTAGCTGTTTGATTTAATTCAGTTGTACAAGTAAATTTGTAGAAATATATTTTGTTCCTCTGAGAGCGAGCACATAATTTGGTCCATCTCATCGCAGGAAATATGAATATATCTGCTGAGTAGTATTTAGCCAACTTTGGCCAGTCATCAGGAATTGCAATTGGCCCCTTAAAATAGTACTCCCTTATTTTTTTTCCTAGCTCCAATTGTTCAGTTACTGGTAAGTTTAGTGACAATGGGCTATAAATAAAAAATTGTGGGAAGTCTCTCGCTTGCTTCAAACTTTCTTTAAGATCGCCAAAGGTGGCGATACCCATTAGACCTTCATCGGCCGTGTAACCTGTCATAATATCGACTCCTTCGTGCACACCGTTTGCTACTAAATCAACTATGTCTCCATAGTAAAATCTATCATTGTTACCGAATTGCTTCTCATCTGCCACGCAAAAGAAAAGCTCAACGGGGATTTTTACTTTTTCGGAAAAAGTGGTATGTACTTTGGCTTTTATAAGGGACTCCACTGGTAGTTTTTTGAAGAATTCATAAAGTTCTTTATTGTTTTCAGAATACATTCCTAATTTTCTCGCGAGAGCAAGAGCTCTTTCACGTGGTTGGTGAGCTTGTGCCCAGGGAGCAATGCTAACCCCACTCTGAGCAATAGCCCTCTTAAATAAACCTTTGGACATCGGTGAAATTAAGTGGTAAGCGACACTCGCCCCACCAGCACTCTCGCCAAATATAGTTATATTTTCGGGATCGCCTCCAAAATTATCTATATTCTTCTTTACCCATCTAAGAGCTTCCACTTGATCCTTCATACCTGCGTTTCCAGGTACATCTTCAGAGTCTAAGCAAAGGAAACCAAGAACTTCAAGTCTATAGTTTATCGTGACAACGATAACTCCTTGTCTTACTAAAAATTTAGGACTGTAAAGATCGTCGTCTCCAGCTCCAGATGTAAAACCTCCTCCGTGTATCCAGAACATAACAGGTAAAGGCTTGTCAGGTTTGATGTCTGGTGTGTAAACGTTGAGGTACAAGCAATCTTCGCTACCACATACTTTTCCTTTTTCAAAGTACATGTCATAATGGTAGCATTTAGGACCAAATTCTTTTGCACTGCGAACTCCTTCCCATGCTTTTGGAGGTTGTGGAGCCTGTTAACAGAATAATAGCTAAGTGTTTGAATCAACTACTAACTTGGGGCGGCACGGTTGGCTTAGTGGATGAGCGATCGACTGCTGCGCAGCGTGTCTCATGTTCGATACCCGCACGGAACAAATTTTTGTATGATCTGCAAGTAGTTGTTCCGGGTCTGGGTGTTTGTGTTTGAGACACTCTATATTTGTCACCCACCCACATTACACACCCACGAAACAGGGGAAATTCCTAGGTAAAAAAAAGAAGGAATCAAAACGTAAGGAAAATATCTATTTGATGTTGTATTATCAGTGCATTATAACAAAACATTAAAATGTCAATACAGGTTAAGTTTTACGTATGACATAAGCAAGATTATAATAATTTACCTTGAACCTGAGCTCCCCGAGTGGCGGCTGCGCGTATGGGATCCCTTTGAAGCTACAGTACGTGCCTCCGTACTCGTTGTGCATTGACTCTCCCTCTAGCACGCCCTCACTCACTATCACTTGCACCATCGTCGACGAGGTCGCACTTAGTACTACTCACAACAATAAGGCAAGGATTAATTATATCACTTGTATCATTGTCTTTATCAAGGTGAAATATCTTTTATCATTGGTTTTATTTTTAATCTTGTTTATTATGATAAGCGACTGCATTTTTTAACACTACATGCAATTGATTCTCGAATACTTCACAACATCTTCAAATATAGAAAGTGACAAAAAATGTCAATTCAGTACATCCGTGATCTCTTTCGAATCCATTGGACTTAAATCCAAAATAAGCTCCAAATAAGCCGTTGATTAACCTGACAGGCAATCAATGTGGATTGCAACTCAAAGCTAATCGTAGATGGCGCTGCGATAGTTGGTCCCTACGTCAGATTACTGTCTACCTTGTACAAAAAACAAACAAGATTTATTGTTAAAAAAATTGAGTATAAATACAAATCAAATATGGAAAATTATTCGTCAATGCAAGAGCATATACTAAAAGAAGAATAGAGACGCCGCGGTGCATCTACAAGAGGAAAAAAAGTGATTTGATTGAGTGGTAATACATTTGATTTTACCGTAATAAATCCACAATTACTTGTAGTTGAGGTTTCAATTTTTGAGTTTAGGTATGTTTTACCTGTCCTCTCCTATAACAAGAATATAATGCTGCTTCTGACTTTCTATTTTGATAAAATATCATAATGTTTTAAGTCAGTAATTTTACCCCTTTTTTCTATTTAGATTCGAGAAATATCACAATATATTTAATTTATTAACACCACAACTATCACAAAACTCGTTCCAGGTGATAATTCTTCCGCCAGACGAAGCATTTCATGATTTATGGAGCGATGCAATACTGGTACTTAACCTCCAATAGAAAAGTAGATATTGTTTTGAAAAGTGTATTAGATTGTTTAGTTATGCTATAATCATAGAATTTCATTATTAAACTCAACTAACGGCCTGTCTCGGCTTCGCAAGGCTGGATATTTGTTTATTATGTAGCTTTTCCTTAGTTATAATTCAATTTTTGTTCTCATGGCAGTCACAGCAGCAACCCATTATTTCTTGATAGTGTGAATTGTCGGAAATTTGTATGTTCCATCATTTTTACAGCTTATTACACAACATCTAGTCATTTTACATCAATAAATCGTTTTTTTTTCAGAAAATTCCTTTGATTTGACAGTTCTTTTGGGACCAAACTGTCACTTGTCACTTTGACACTTGCCTTCCCCATTTATTGGCAATGCGCTTGCCATTTTAGATGGAGAACAAGGGAAAGTTGGAAAATCATCATCACTCTTCCCGCTATGGATGGAGTAGAGGAGACTATCAGACTTGTGGAAAAACCGCCCTGTTCCTCAGTTGTCTCCTTCTTTCCAGAGCAGAGCCTCGTTATCCTTTGAAAATATTCCCGCGAGTCTTATCAGGTATTTGGCTTCTTCAGTTTGATGATAATTCGTTAGGTGCGTCCACACAGAGCGAGTAGCCGCGCGAAGCAACTCGGTTAGTGTGGACGTCTGTCTCGGCCGAGGCAAGGGCGTGTGCTGCCGCGGAGGAGCGACCGAGCGCCCGAGCGAGCCATCATGTCGGCTTTTTCTCAGTTGAGAAAGAATAGGCGCGTCCACACAGAGCAAGCAGCCTCGCGAGGCAGTTTCGCTCGCTCTATGTGGACGCACCTTTTGAGGCGCGCGTGGACGCGTGGCAGGTCCTTGATCGGACAGATGGTGAGGTACCTACACATTACTCACTATCCGGAAGCAAGACTGCTTCCAGACAGTGAGTAATAATCCTACTAATATTATAAACGCAAAAGATTGTGAGGATGTATGTATGTGTATGTAGGTATGTTTGTTACTCTTTCACGCAAAAACCACTGAACGGATTTGGCTAAAATTTGGAACACAGATAGTTTATAACCTGGATTAACACATAGGATAGTTTTTATCCCGATTTTATGTTCCCGTGGGGTAATTTTCGAGCTGTAGCGGGTGAAGCCGCTGGCAACAGCTAGTAATAATAAAGAGTATAACGTAGACACGTTAGAGAAAATCCTCTCGTGATAATGGACACCCCGACGATTCATAAAAGATGTTGTAGGTAGAAGAAGTTCAGATTTCCCAGCCAGTATATTAATACTTAATTTCATTACATTAAAATTAGCATTTAAAATATTCGAATTGATGTAGATCGGAAATGACATCCACATTTTAGTAATGAGCTTTATGTATTACTTAAATTTAGTAGCAGGTTATACTCGTAAATGTATTGGATTTTTTTTTATATCCACTTTAATCCCAGAATGAATAAGTGTTGTGTATTTCTTGTGTGTGGACTAAGGTTTCTTTAAACGAACCTATTTCAAAATGAAGATAATATCTTCATTTTGAAATATTATTTAAAACACATCAAGGATATCCTGCGCGAGTCCTAATACCGCATTTACATTCAGCCGTAGTGAGCAGGGAAATGGGCAGGAAAGTGGGCAGGACGAGTGCTCCGACGCTCAGTACTCGCCGAGCGCCTGGAGGAGAAAGACGTTCGTTTAGAGCATCGAAATGCCATCCGAATGGAGCAATGAGATTACAATAAAATTCTTAGAACTACTGGAAACGGAAAAAGTAATTTGGGATGTAAAAGGATAAACAACATGAACAGTTATAACATAAAGTTATATTTCGACGGATAGATATCATCCACCATCGTCTACGACGAACATTCTTTTTTTGTATTCGATATATTTTTAAATATCGAACATAATTATGTATCGCAAAAAGAGACAGCGCGGCCGCTGTAATTATTACGACGTCTGCCATTGCCGAAACTTGAAAGCGAAGTGAGTGGTAGGGCAGTATGTAAACACACACTCCTCTCGATCCTGCTGCAGCAGTATTTAGGGAATTATTGCCAGCAGCGCGAGGGGCAGCGGCAGGGGCTGAATGTAAATGAGGCATTAACCATGTGGTGGACCAATCGATGCTTTTGCCTTTGAATCTGATGAAGTACAGCTTCTGCTTTAAATATAGCATAAATAATAATGTTATAAACTCCAACGGTTTTACCTACAAGTTTGTTTCGATGATTGTTACATTAACATTGATCCTGTCATTCGTATTTCGCACTTATCACTTAGATTTTGTCCAAAAAGAGGCTGGCGCTCCTACTTTCTTCTTTCTCACCTCTTATTATGACAACGTCTTCTACTGTTTTGGCTTCGCTATGAATTTCGTGCTTGAGATCACTCAGTCCAAGAAATCTATAAAGTTTGTTCTACTTTTCCAAAGAGTGCACAGATTCCTCAATAATGAACCTTATTTCAACCAATTCATCATTTGGAATTGGATTTCTGTCATCTTAGCTTTGGGTGTTTATGTCTTTGCGTTGACTGGGTATTGCATACTCATGGAATTACCTTTCTCAATATTATTTGTTTGTTACTACACGGTTGTTTTTGATTTTTATCTTCTTTACGCAATTCGCATAATTCAATTATTGGAAAGCAAAGCGGTTCTCTGGAGTTATCAAGTCTTAAATTCTGCCAAATTACAAAGTCTGAACGAAGGAAATGAGTTTTGTAGTCAGATGTTTCAGGCATATGTTGATTTAATGGAGTGTTATAATATTAACAAAAAATGATTTCAGCATTTCGTAAGTATCTTGTTACAAATGAAGAGAAAATTCTAGCAAGTCCAAACAAAGTTTCATAAAATTAAAGTAGATGGTGACGTGGTCTTTATTTCTTTCAGATACTTTATTACATTATAGAAGCCTTCAATCACTCTCTGTCTTATCTTCAAGTGACTATAATAATGTATAAAGATGTCATTTTGGTTCCTAATACAGTGATTACAATGTTTGAATGTCTTTTTTTGAATAATTCGTTGTAAGTTAAAGCTTTTCTGTAGTTGATTTTTTTTTTTAAATTTCATTGCACATGGCCAATCTAGCCTAGAAGCAAAGATGGAACGATTCACCGAAAAGGAACTGGAACTCCTGAACAGCGACGGAACTCTCAAAAAAAAAAGGATTAGTTCCCGGATGGCTACATTTCTGGCTTGTGGTGCTGTGGCGCGGCTACACAAGAATCGTTTTGTCGTATTTTGTTTTTTAATAATGTTTTATTCTTTTTTATAGAACAACGCGAATACGTATTGGCTAACTACGTTCCTTTGGATGTTAAAAAGTTTGACCTATCTCACAATGTTGAACAAGCAATGTGAGAAATTCTACTTAGCGATCTAAAGAGTTCAGGATTCATGCGCATTTGATTTGATGATCAATAGTTCAGGTATTTTGTATTTGGATTAAAATACGAGTATATTATTAGAACATCGATATGCAACACTTCCTGAATGCAATAATGACAATTTTTATAAATTTTTTGAATATAACGGAGAATCGTTATCAGAGGGGTCGGGATATCGGAAATAATCCTCACAAAATCTTCGTTAACACTTTTAATTACTTGCTAACACACTCCGAATACAAAATAATCAAGGATGCCCGAGATATAGCTCGATTAAAACTTAGGAACACGGGAAGTTTAACATGGCGGAGCAACCAAGATGTCTACCCAGCTTGCCGGACCGATTCAAAGTCCCCTTCACACACACTGTCACCGCTTATGTGGCCTACCCCACACAGGTTAGCCAACATCTGTCAACGTCACTACCTGTCAACGTCGAATAGCTGATTAAACTTCCGATCGACATTTTGACTCGACTATTCGCTCGGTGTTGCCATTGTTCCCCACGCTAACCTTCCCCAAGTCTATTCATCAATAACTTGAGTTCCCAAGCATTATCTGTCAAATTTAACTACATAGTTCCTTCAATGAGAGATAGATGGCGTTATTCTAAATTAACAATAATCAATTGAGATTCTAAATTGTGTTTGTTTTGATTCCGCTGCAACGATATAGATGGCGTTGTTTTAAATTGTTGTGCTTCTGTGTTGATTCTCCGACACGGCCATTCTGACAATTCACACATCCTCGTGTGAGACATCACGTCCTCGTGTGAGACATCACGTTCTCGTGTGAGGAACCTGGAATGAAAGAAAATTCTCGAACAGTAACCATTCTACTCGTTCGGTCATTCCTGACCCAAATGGAAAAGGTATTCTCATCAAAATAATTACAGGGTCTAATAAACGTCACAACAAACTCTTTCTCTAAAAGCTGACATGTCGAACAACACCCATACTCATTCAAACAATAGGAAACTCATTAAAATGTTGCAGTGCTCATACTTTGACCTTAAACAAAGGACTTGCATTTGAAGCCACACAACAAGGTTTACAAAATTCAAATGATCTAAACTAAATCACAATATCAATGCACCAAGTAGCACCAAAGAGTCAGTATCAGTCCTTCACTCTGATAAGCTCTAAACAGGACGCATGTTACGAGGCCTTCTCTCCGGTAAATCGTCTGCTTAAGACATTACTCTGTGCACTAACATTAATCGGAACGAGTTGATGGGCCTTCACCCGCATCAATCTAGATCAAATTCTTCACTAATTACGTCTAAGTCGCTGACATGACCTTGTGGCATCCTTCTTATGCGATCATGAGCATACTTGTATGTTCTGTTGCCAGTTAAAGATTTTAAAACATAGCGATCACCTTCGAGCAATTCGATAACTTTAAAAGGACCTTTGTATTTTGGATAGAGTTTAACTTGGTTTCGTTCCTCATTTGATAAGAACTAAATCACCAACATCAAACTTTACTAGTTTAGCTTTATTTTTAACAAAATATTTCTCAAAGTAGGTTTGTTCAACACGTCACTTTGTTTTTCTTATAGCGTTACAGATTATTAAAAAAAACAAGACTGAACGAAAATCGTAGTGCAACCAAGTACCTTTGCAATTGTATCATTACAATGCAAGAAACTAATTATCAAAAAGCAGGAATCAAATTAGTGGCCTATGGCTAACACTAGCCCCACCAACAAACCTCTGTTTGTTTCACACCGTTCATCATGAACGCACAATACACGACCTCCGCCAGTGACAATATCCGCACACCGCGAGTCTATGGACACAGGGATGTCAATAAGATACGGACTACGACTACGAAATGGCTACTGGTACGGTCTGACCAGCCGACTAAGATTCCACACTCATTCAACTCAAAACACCTCTACTTCAAAATGGTACTTGACCCTTCAGGCACGAAATTAAGAAAGTATTATGACTTTACCAAACAAATCTACAGCGCTTAACCAGCGATTCAACAGCTAACGCTTAACCAGCGAAATCACATCATAACACGCTTAAACAGCGAAAGCACCAGAATCGTAACGAAATGAAAATTGCTCACCGGATAGGGTCCCAGTCGACGCGTTCAGAAGGCACAGGTCTACCCTCTTTTCCCCGGAGTCGGCGCTGCTCCTCTCATTGCACCGTGGCAGTGGAAGCAGGTGATCCTGGATGCATGAGGCTTCGCAGTTGTCAATGAACCCCTCTCGTTACCATTGCTGTGGTTGTGGTGCTTCGGCGTAGCTTGAGTATCCTTTTTCACGTCTTTGCAGTAGCAGTACACGGATTTATAACCCGGCTTGCAGCAGGTAAAACACGATTTCACAACACTATTCGCTTTCTCTTCACGTCATCTCTCTTCACGTCATCCCAGGAAACGACACGGTAGGCAGCTAGGTAGAAGCTCCTCTCTTCAAGGCGCGGCTCAGAGCAACCATAAGCGGGGCACCCGCCATGTTGGTCTTGGTCCGAGAGCACATCACTGTAGTCGTCACCCAAGCACGTGCATCCACATCTTGTTTTTCAGGATCGAAATCCGGTAAACGAAAGCCATCTGACGACGTAGTAGGTGTTTTCACGGCTTGAATCAGTGTCAGAAAATTGTGGTTCCAACAAACACATCCATTTTTTGTCGCTAGCGTCTTTATTTCGAACACGTGGGTCGTCGTGGTCCAATCCCACTTCTGATAACGGAGAATCGTTATCAGAGGGGTCGGGATATCGGAAATAATCCTCACAAAATCTTCGTTAACACTTTTAATTACTTGCTAACACACTCCGAATACAAAATAATCAAGGATGCCCGAGATATAGCTCGATTAAAACTTAGGAACACGGGAAATTTAACATGGCGGAGCAACCAAGATGTCTACCCAGCTTGCCGGACCGATTCAAAGTCCCCTTCACACACACTGTCACCGCTTATGTGGCCTACCCCACACAGGTTAGCCAACATCTGTCAACGTCACTACCTGTCAACGTCGAATAGCTGATTAAACTTCCGATCGACATTTTGACTCGACTATTCGCTCGGTGTTGCCATTGTTCCCCACGCTAACCTTCCCCAAGTCTATTCATCAATAACTTGAGTTCCCAAGCATTATCTGTCAAATTTAACTACATAGTTCCTTCAATGAGAGATAGATGGCGTTATTCTAAATTAACAATAATCAATTGAGATTCTAAATTGTGTTTGTTTTGATTCCGCTGCAACGATATAGATGGCGTTGTTTTAAATTGTTGTGCTTCTGTGTTGATTCTCCGACAAATATAATTATGTGTTGTGTACGAATGTGTGTGAAAGTGATTGATGTACTGTGCTCATGATGGCATGGCTAGAAAAGGGAATATTCAAATGGCGAATGACTAGACTATAAAAAAAGACATAATGCGGTGACTGATCCTCGATGCAGATAGGATAAGATGAGGATAATAATGGACATATAATATTTTTATTTTAACCTATCTTGTCCCACTGCTGGGCAAAGGTCTCCCCCATAACCTTCCAATCTATTCTGGAGCGGCTTTTTCCGGCCAATCCGTCATGAAGGTGTCTAGGTCGTCACGCCAGCGTTTCCTAGGCCTCCCTCGGCAACGATGCCCGTCCGGCACCCACTGTGTAACGACCCTGGCCCACCGATCCTGATGCATTCTGTAGACATGGCCCGCCCAGTCCCACTTCAACCTGGCAGTCTTGTTGCCCACAGCAGCGATCCCAGTTTTGGAGCGTATTGCGGTATTTCGAATACGATCGCTCAGCTTGATACCCAATACGCTACGCTCCATCGCTCATTAAAGACGCAGACCTAATTAAAAAAAAAAAACAAACTCGTTGCTTTGATACAATTCTACATTAGACGACTGTATTTATTTTTGTTTGCTAACAGATAATAAGAAAAGATTATGCAAGAACGTACTATGCTTAAATCGAGCATCATTCAGCAAGATACGTGTGTGTGGACTGTTCTATGTGGATGCTGCGTTACAATTAAGTCTGATCAGTCTTCTTGCTAACTACAGTATCGTGCTGCTACAATTTGCATTTTTGTAATCCTTGCTATCTTAAAATGGGATCCAAAAGTGGGATTCAACGGGAATAAATCAATTTTTGGGAATGAAAACGTCAGAATAGAGTGCAATTAAATATTATAATTTTAAACAGAATGAACACTCGTTGAAACCATGAACACACTAATCAACATGACAATTAAACCATAAATGACAATGTAAAAAGCTTCTAATAAACTCTTAATGTCATACATACAAATAATAAAGTCAGGTACTAATCATTACAACAAAAAAGTTAAAGTACATGGAATAAAAACAGTACCCTTAACACGAGTTTTCAGTATTTGAAACGTAAAGTAAACTTTGACAATTTCAAATTGACATTTTTTCAAGGAAAAAATTAGTTCCTTCTTCGCATACCAGAGCCGCTGTTCCATTTTTTCATACAAGAAACGCCGTAAATACTGGAAAGACGCTGTAAAGTAAAAGAGTGAAAACTCGTGCTTACAGTGCGGAAACTACTACAGCTGTGTATTTCGGGACATCGATTGTAAAATATTTGTCATTTGAAACCGTGTAAATTTTATCAATATATCTAATATTATTTATATTTATTTTTTTGTTATTTTTCCTTGTAAATAGTTTTAGTTTAGACTTTCTGGGTACATCGCTTACACATTATTCAAACTCAATTTACTAAAATGTAGTATAAAGGCGCTCCCTCACCGCGAGCATTCACTTGTAATGTAACGTTAGGTGCGGGCCACATAGAAAAGACGTAAGACGCAGACGGGGCGGAGACATGTCTCTTCGGCGTCTCTTTCATACAAACAAAATGTATAGAATTTTCGCACGTGTCCTCGTCTGACGTCTTTTCTATGTAGCCCGCGCCTTAAAGATTCAAACATTCGAAGACAATAGACCATCAAATTGCGCACTTTTATGTTACGTTACAGGTGAATGCTCGCGGTGAGGGAGCGCCCTTATGCCTTTGTCAAACTGAAAAGCGCGCCGAAGCGTTTTTGTTTGTAATGTATGGAATTGTTTGAAGCCTGTCACATAGACTATCGGACCGCTTTCGCTTTTTTATATGACAGGATTCGGATTGCATTCGCTTCGCCCTGTCTGTTTGACAATAGCTTTACAGATTCAAACATTTCATCAGTGAAGGAAGACAATCGAGCATCACTATGCGCACCTTGTATCAAATCTATACTAAATGTACACAAATGCTCGTCAGTCAGGGAGGTAGTATTGTAATGTAATGCTCAAAGTTGAATCTATAATGTTACATTACATGCGAATGGTCCCGGTGAGGGAGCGACTTAAGATTTGAGAAAAGGGTGAGCGTGGAGTTTCCTGCCTCTCTATACGAATCTACCCTAGCGAATGGGCGTATAATCAATCTCATCCCACCCCATTTCTTTTAATTTTAATACTCGATTGAATATTAAAAAGTGGCTCTTTGAAATACCTAAATGATTTTATACATGCTATCATACGTTCCTGTTATTGTAAAGTTTCCGGAGTCCTAGCGTTATCACTTACGTCTTAAAGCACTCTCGCTTTAGTTGCACTGTTGGAACGAGATGGCGCTAGACGACTTGTATAGCTGTCTCTTTTCCACAGTGGAACTACTCTCGCTTTTAGACGTCATGGTAGTCCTCCAGATGTGAGGATGGGTTCATGGCGACTATTATAATATACATGGGAGTTCCCTTAAGCCGCGTATCGACTTCGCGCTCCAAGAGGACGAACCAACATAGGCGCGCGTTCCGGCCGCACGAAATGGATACCATTCTGGAACGCGCGCCAATGTGTTTGTTGGAACGCTCGAACTTAGAGCGGCCCGTTCCATCTGGAGTCGGTTTTTTACCGTGCATCAAAGGAAGCTAAATTGTGGCGCGCGCGTCAGTTGAGACGGACGTGATTATTTTGTGTGTTCGCTGCGTTCCGAGCGATGGATAATCAGAGTTGCCGTAAATTAATTCAACATAATGGTACAAAAGAACTGCTGTGGAATATATTATAAAGTTCTTTTTATCATAATAAATCGCTAATTAATTTCTATAAACGCTGCTGCTGCTCTGGCACACGACTGGCCTGCACGTTGAACAAACGAACACTGGAACAGTTGCCACGCGCGCTTAGTTCTTTTCATTTATATATTTACTCCCGGCGCGGGTGTTCATGCATGACACGCGCGCCAGGAGCGCATAAAGCTGGGTATCCACTATGTTCGCGAACCTCTTGGGCTCCGCGCTCTTGCAACAGCTCCGCATAGTGGATACGTTTGCGAATTTGGAGCGCGAACGGTGCGCGCTCCGCGCTCAGCGCTCCGTGCGGTGGCGGTAAATTAGGCGAACACAAAGGGGAGCTCAGTCTGTTCGTGGACACGCGAGAGGGAGATGCGAAGGAGATGCGCGTACCGTCTCCATCAGAGCGGTTACGGGAGCGCGGAGCGCAAGAGGTTCGCGAACGAAATGGATACCCAGCTTAATGGATACACAGCTTTCTACAACTATCAACTTGACTAAATCAACACAATTTGCGAAATGACTATTAAAATAATCCAAGTAATTTTTGATTTTACATTTTAAAAAGTTACATGATTTCAAATTGTTCCATTACAATAACGTAATTAGCTATAAGCGCGAATAGTTGCAGTACTAATTTGGCGTCCATGGAGAACAAGCCACATGCTGTCATCTTACTGAACAATCGATTTTCGTGTAGTACGTTCTTGCTCAGTTGTATTTGGCTCTCTGGAAAGAGTGAGGGAAAAATTAGAAATCATATTTATTACGAAACAAAAACCCATATATCAAATATCTATACAGAGTGATTGTCAAAATGAGGGTGAAAGGTATCCAAAAGACCAGGTGACCAGATTTATATCAAAATCTTCTTACTTGGACAGTTTCTGTTCTTCATAAGCTGTATACACGCCGTCTTAGCTTCCTCGACAGTGACGTAGAACTTCTCGCAGTAAGTACTATGAATAACTATTAGTCCTACATTCTTCAGTGGCAAAAAAAATAACGTTAAAGTCTCAAACAAAGCCTGGAAAATTTAAAGCAATATTAGCACGTCCACTGCTGAATATAGGCCTCCCCCATAGATTTCCAATATGTGTGATGTTATAAAATGTTGTTAAGCATTTTTAAAAAGAGTAAGTATGGAGTTTCTTGCCCATTCTTCTTCATACAACCTACCTTAGCGAATGGATGTAGATTCAATCCCATCCCATCCCATTTCCTTAATTTTAAAAATCGACGTTTAAAAGTGCCTCTTTGATGGCCTAATTGAAATAAATGATTTGACTTTGACTTTGACATTGAAAATACGACCGGTTGGAAGCGAATTGTATTCAGCGCGATCCTGTGATTTTTATCTGATCGTCTGTCCACCTAGTGAGTGGACGTCTCACGCTGCACTTGCCCGTGCATGGTCTCCATTTGAAAACCTTACGGCCCCATCGGCCACATACACATCTTTTTATTTATTATAATCTAAACATAAAATCCCAGTCTCTGTTGGAAACTCGGTACTCGAAGTTATTGACTCATATATCTAGTTAGGACAAGTAGTCCAGTTAGGTAGGTCCAACTTCGAGAAAGAGGTCAACCGCCGAATCCAACTCGGTTGGGCAGCGTTCGGGAAACTACGCAATGTCTTTTCGTCCGACATACCTCAGTGCCTCAAGACGAAAGTCTTCAACCAATGTGTGTTACCAGTGATGAGTTACGGCACCGAAACGTGGTCTTTCACTATCGGCCTCATCTCAAAGCTCAAAGTCGCTCAACGAGCTATGGAGAGGGCTATGCTCGGTGTTTCTCTACGTGATCGAATCCGAAATGAGGAGATCCGTAGACGAACTAAAGTCACCGATATAGCCCACCGGATTAGCAAGCTGAAGTGGCAATGGGCAGGCCATATTGCTCGCAGAGCAGATGGCCGATGGGGTCGAAAAGTACTAGAGTGGAAACCACGGACTAGCAAGCGCAGCGTAGGACGTCCACCAGCAAGGTGGACAGACGACCTTATATAAAGGTCGCCGGAAGACGCTGGATGCAGGTCGTTTCCAACCGGTATGTGTGGAGATTAAAAGGGGAGGCCTATGTTCAGCAGTGGATGTCCTACGGCTGAGATGATGATGATGATGAAACATAAAAGCGAAATAGCCCAGTCATATTAGGTAAAATATAGGGGTAAACGTCCGTCGGTCGGTCACTAATTCGACTGGTGTTGTTTTTGGGATTGGTAGTTTGTTGAACTTACTTTGTTCCCATGTTCTGAATTTATTTCCGGCACACGTTGTATCACCGTGTAAATATAAGATGCACTGCTATAAAATACTCCAAATGTACAATAAAGAGCCTAGAAAAAAAAAAAGATTTTTGTGAACCTCAGTTAATTTGAATGCTATGCAGTGATGCATACAAACTATGTTAGAGTCTACGTCACGACTGAAGTCCTTCTGACTTGGTGCTAGTGTCTAAGTAATTACAACAAATTGCATTTAAAAAATGTAAAATGTAGCGCAAACGCAGGTTATGAGCGGTAGCGCGAACTCTAAAGCTTTTGTCAAACCGACAGGCGAAACAAATGCGTGGCGAAGCGTTTTTGTTTGTAATGTATGGAATTGTTTGAAGCCAGTCACAAAGACTATCGGATCGCTTTCGTTTTTTTATGTGACTGGATTCAAACAATTCCATAGATTACAAATAAAAACGCTTCGATTCGCATTCGCTTCGCCTGTCTGTTTGACAAAGGCTTAACTCGTCTGTGACCTCCATCTGTCAACTGTCACTATGTTATAAATCTATTCATATAATATACATCTACAATCTTGTATAACTTTACTAATACAAAAACGTCTAGATTTTAACAGCGACAGTGGCCACTGTCGCTGTTAAACCACTGTGTCTGAGTATGTTTCTGCTGCTTCTTCTCAGAGTGACGAACGTAACACAGGCAGTCATCCCGTTTTAACAAAACCGGCCAAGTGCGTGTCGGGCCACGCACAGTGTAGGGTTCCGTAGTTGCCCATCAAAATACTTATGCGAAGTAACTAAACTGATTCACTGAATTTAATTTTAAAAAGAAGAATTTTCAAAATCGGTGAAAATACATAAAAAAAAGATTACGACGAAAAGAGAACCTCCTCCTTTTTTTGAAGTTAGTTAAAAATAGTTGACAATAAAAACCTACCTATCCCCAAAACATACCCACCTATTATAGCCGTAAAAATAAAGTTGACAAACTTACATTTGCAGTTGAAGAACATGTTCTCCGATACATTTTGTTTAGGAAAATATGTTATCCAAGTACGTTTTATAAGTTGGTCGACTATTACTTGTAAAGCCTACTTAGTAATGATAATTTTCTTTTAAACTTCGTTATATAGGTATATTACTATTGTGAATTTTTTCACACCCCTAAACATAACCGTTTAGCTGGTAGATGGGGGGACACTCGAGTCGAGCAAAAATTAGCACTTTAAAGCTTAATATTTCACAAACGAATCTTTTTATCAAAAAATTGTAAATGGAAACTATCAATATTTTTAAAGGCCTGTTTAATGATACCCCACACTAAGGGGTACGCGAGAAAAAAAAAATCCCCACTTTAGTACAAGAGGTACCCTAAAAAAAATATTATTTTAAGAGATTTTATTTTACCACTTTTTCGGCGCAACAAATACGTATATGTACACCAAATTACAGCTTTCTAGTACTGGGCGTCTCTGAGATAAGCTGCGGACAGACGGACGGACGGACAGACGGACGGACATGGCGAAACTATAAGGGTTCCTTGTTGACTACGGAACCCTAAAAACAGTGTATTTGACATGAAAAAGAGTTTGATAAAACCTATTTCCATAAGCTTCGGATTAAGCTATTAGACGTTAAGTATGAAACGAAATTAAACAATCTGGCCGTTTGCAAAAACCATATTAAGATTTTCAATAATATAAAATTTAAATTATCACAATTTAACTTACGAATACTTGGAAAACCATCTTATATAAATCGTAAGCTTCTAAAATAGCTTTGTATATTCCAAACATTTTGAGACAGTGATAATTATTTTCTTGCTTATTATTCATCATCATTAGCGTACTTTTAGTCCATTCTTCAAGAAATTTTTTGAGCAATATTATGATTCGGGTGGCTATTAGTATTTGGACATCAATTTCAATTATCATCACTTTACAAATAAAGCCAAAAATTAAACGAGGAAGGTCAATGTATCCCCGTGACAAATAGTAAACGAGAATGGTCATAAAATCTATAAAGATTATGCTGATAACTGATATCCAATTCCAAGTAACGTAACTGAAGATTTCATTAAAACCAATGCTCCTGTGTATGGTTTGGATCTTCAAAATGAGATGGATGTTGTTCTTTTTATGCATTAAGTTCAGAATGTACATGGTCGTAAACCCAATTGCATTCGTGAAGAAGTATATAATAAAGGAAATGAATACTAGGTATATCTTAAATCGTTTGTTTCTAGAAATAGTCCCTACGTTTAACAACGAATCCAAAGTCAACGCGTTTAAAAGCAATATTCTACAAAATGCAAACAGTTGATATTTTTTTCCGTTTGGATTTATAAGGTTGTTTCGAACATTATATTTTGAAGTCAAAAACAGATTTAATGGATAATTGAACGAGTGCACCACTGCTTTTATTTCTTTGTCCAAACGATTACTAGGAAACCTTCGTAAAGATAAGTTTTGGTCTTTTTTCTTAAACATTTTTGTAATAATCGATGTTGCCGGATTTTGGTCGAATTTCATCGAAAACGAAATAAAAAATAATCGACGCAATGGAGATAAATTTTGCGACAATTTTACTTTATAAATGTCTATCACAGGCAATAATCGGGTCAATATTAAAGTCGCAGCTAATAATCCTAATAGCTGGAAAATAAGTCACATCTTATATAATAATAAACTACCAGATAGAGACGAGTTATTATTTAATTATTTTTAGGAGGTTTCAGGCCCTAGCACGACTTATCACGTTTTTTGTGACGTAAAGTAAATGGAAACTATAACGTTAATTTCATGGAAAAAAACAAGCAGTTAAAATACAGAAATATTGTGGTACGGGGTCACAACATAAATGCGATGACTTCAAGAAAGCAGATGCCATTTTATTAAATACCTACGTTATCAAACAAGGTGGCAATGATGAAAATACAACTTTAGATAAATCAAACAGATAAACGAAGACCAAGGAATACCTATACGATTAATCATCAATATCTTAGACTAACAATGAGTACTAGATTAAAATCCAAAATATCTAAATAATATCTTTTCATATTAATGTTACATGAATATGTAAGTTTGTATGGATGTTTGTTACTTATTCATGCAAAAACAACTAAACGGATTTAGGTGAAATTGACTACATTATAATATATTTATAACCTGGATTAACACAAGACAAAATTTTAATCCCAAATTGAGCAAGTGGTACTTTTCTAGTTGTAGCGAATGATGCTTCTGGCAACATCTAGGTAGTATATTATGATAATAATTATAATAGATACCGTAACAAAAATCAAGACTTTGTAGAGCCATATTTTAGAAGTATGTCATATACATGTATTGCTGAGCTTCAAAAATATAGCCATATTTTTGAAGCAAAGCAATACATGTTAAATCCTAAAAAATACAAAATTAACAATTGATGTTACCGAGAAAGCACACAAAAATATATAATGTACATGATCTCATCTGCCTAGCCTTTTCCCAACTATATTGGGGTCGGCTTCCAGTCAAACGAGATTCAGCTGGATATCAGTATTTTACATGGAGCGACTGCCTATCGGACCTCCACAACCCAGTAACTGGGTAATACGATACCCCATGGTAAGACTGGTTGTCAGACTTTAGAGCTTCTGACTAACAGTAACGACTGTCAAAGATCTACAAATGACAGCCGGGACCAACGGCTATAAGTGCTTTCCGAGGCACGGAGGAAACTCGCTATGATAGATGGTCACCCATCCACAGACCAACCTCGGCAAGCGCGGCTTAACCTGGAAGATCGGCCTGTGCGGCTGTAATTATTTAGCCACGAGCTCCTCTCATATAATGAACATGATCGGTAGCTTCTACAGAAATACGAATCACTTTTGGCAGTATGACAGCTGCACATCAAATCACCTAATGAATGAGTAAAAAGTACAATAACAAAAAAATACATTATTTAATAAAGCCATAAAAGCCACAAAAAATCTAGCTGCAGCAATACAATGGTGTAGCTAGTAAAATAACTCATCAGACTCAATTGTAAAGCAGCGTCTACGTCAAACAGGCCACACACACGAATCTTCCTGAACTATAATAATAATAATAATAATAATAAATTTATTCAAAAACATAAGGTATACGTTAAATACATTTTTTCTTACATCTATGTACAGTTCAAAAATGATCTATGCCTGAACTAGGTATTCCTGTGTTTCAGGCGAAGGGAGGTAACATTAATTTATTAAATAATCACATAATAAGCATAATAATCTATAGAGTATACAATATAAGGTTTTTAAAATTATAACTAATTATTATAAATAACAAATAATTTGAACAATCTTTACTTATGAACAAGTAATAATTTCTCTGTATCTTCATAGGACATTGATTGTAAGGCTTCCTTAAGGATTTTCTTACAGTTACTGAGATTTAAGGAGTAGATTTTTTCTTTTTCATTTAGCCTATTATAAAGTAGGGGTCCAAGGTACATATAAAATTTGGCTGTGAAAGCATGCTTTGTACTTTTTTGAGGACAAACTATATTTTTCCGTCTCTTATTAGTAAATTCAGTGCTATAAGGAAGAGCTGCGTGTTGTTTTAGTACAGTGCTCATTATAAATAACTGCCGAACTGTTAGTACTTCACAGGATTTATACAGGAGGTTAGTTGGGAACAGAAAAGGCCGACAAGTAGCCACCTTGAGAATAGCTCTTTGGGCTCGTTCAATGGGCAATAACAGTGTTTTACTCGCTCCACCCCATGCAGTAATACAATAAGTCAAAATTGACTGACAAAGAGCAAAATATACTTGCTTAATTATTTTTGCATCTGCAGTAATTCGTAGTTTTTTGAATACGAATATCAACTTCCGAATTCTATTATTTAATGCTTCCATGTGGTATCTAAAAGAAAGGGTTTCATCTATTATAATCCCAAGGTATTTTATTTTGTCAGTCTTTTTAATGCTGGGACACTTACATTGACTTTCTGTAAGCACTTGGCAACAATGAGCATGTAATGTTGAATATTGGATATTTGCTTGCGCATCGAAAACTTAATGAAGTTTGTTTTGTCTGCATTTAGAGTTAGTGAGTTATTTAGGAGCCATTTATTTACAATATTGAATCCGCGTTGCGCAAGGTTGTAGACTTCGTTTTCTGAGTCAGCCGAAAAAAGCAGAGCAGTGTCATCAGCATAAGTTATGATAGTGCCGTGCTCTAGTTTTAAATCGCAAAGATCATTTATGTAGATCAAAAATAGAGTTGGCCCCAATATACTTCCTTGGGGAACACCATATAATGTATTATTTTGAAAAGCGCTGACAACATTGCCTATCTTTACGCACTGGGAGCGACCTTCTAAATAACTTTGGAAATTTTTTAACTGGTTACCTCTTACACCCATGATCTCAAGCTTGCGCAGCAGCATCGGAATGGAAACTGTGTCAAAAGCTTTGGCTAGGTCCAGGAAAATCCCTACCGTATGTTTACCCCTGTCAAGTTCTTGCGCAAGATAGTCAGTTAGATGATGTACTGCATCAGCAGTTGAAACTCTAGGCCTAAATCCAAACTGCCGTTTAGACAATATTGATTTATCTTCCAAATATTTCAGCAATCTTTTATTTATGATTTTTTCTAATATTTTTGACATGGAAGGCAGTAAAGAAATAGGCCTATAGTTGGTCACTTGATCTTTGCCTCCCGATTTATAGACAGGAATAATTACAGCTTTTTTGAGACACTCTGGAAAATGACCCAAAGACAAACAAATGCGGAAAATATGGGTTAGAGGTGGAACCAAAATGTCCATGAATTTTTTTATAATTTTATTAGAGATGTTATCCCAGCCAACGGCACAATCTTCTTTCAAGGTCATGATTATACTTTCTACCTCAGTCTCATCAGTATCTAACAGCGTGAAGGATGTTAAAGCAGTGTTACATGTTGATGGTGTACTTGTTATGTTTTGAGATTGATTTTGATTTTTTTCTGCCAGACGCTTTCCAATATTAACAAAGAAATTATTTGCTATGTTAGCGGATTCCAGCGGGGACGAGTGTGCTTGTAATAAACCTGAAGATGACTCATACTGTTTCGTACTATACGTTACGTCTTTAATATATTTCCAGATCTTTTTGCTATTTGTTCCAGCCTTTTCCAATGCCACTTTGTCGTAGTTGCTTTTAATTTTTTTAAGGAGATCGTTACAGAAATTTCTGTATCTTTTGTACGAAAGTTGCAATACTATATTATCTGGATAAGATTTAGCTTTCATATGCAGTTTATCCCTATGTTTCATACAGCGAATAAGACCAGGTGTTATCCATGGTTTTATATTGTAATTTTTGTTACTCAAGTGGGATAGGATTGTGTTTTTCTGAATTGCATTTCGTAAGTTTTCAATCACATACAACATGCCAAACTGCGGGTCAGCGGAATTATAGACTGGATCAAAATCGATGACGCGTAAATCTTCTTCAAGTTTATTTATATTCAGTTGAGACATTTTGCGAGTGCCTTGTTTATGTAATTTACAATTTAGGGTTAGTAGGGCAGCATTGTGATCTGTTATTGTTGAGTTAACTACAAGTGCAAGTGAAGGAAAATTCGATTTTAGCATAATATGATCCAAGCAGGAGCCACTATGGTGTGTAGGAAAGCTGTGTGCTGGGAGCAGGCCATGAAAGGCGCAAAGGTTGAGGTAGTCCTGAGCTGACGAATCAGCACTTCCTGGAAGAATGTTGATATTTATATCTCCTATTACAACCGTGTTTTTAATGAATGACATGTTTTGTAAGGTGTCATTCAGGGAATCGATAAAAACGTTTGTGTTTCTAAAAGACGGAGGTCGATATAATGCTAATATCGCAAATTCTGATCCGATTTTAACTAACAGTCTGTTACAGTCGTGCATCTCAGGTTCCTCTACAGAAACATTTAAATGATTTCGTGCATAAACTATCACCCCATCATTTTGATTGAAATTGATAGTACTTTTATACATATTATAACCCGGAATTAATGGAATGTTATATTGTTTAGCAAGCCAGCATTCGGTTAAAACAATGACATCACAATTTATATTTAGTCTTTGAAGAAATATACTATGTTTGATGCAAGCGACGAATATTCTTGCACAGTTGTTTCTCAGCGTCTGTTAACAGTGACATTTGGTTTGTGTACAGCTCTGCTTCTCCCGTGTTGTCACTCGTAAATTCATCATAGGAAATCACTTTAAACAAGGATGCCATAATGACAGTCAACGTTTATTTTTCATTAATTATTTTTTTAGACTTGCTCTACACTATCTCCTGTTTCGTATGAGCATTATAAATATTTAGACCTGGAACAACAGAACAGAACAATAATTGTTTGATTCGTAAGGGCCTAGCAGTTACCGCGACAATCTCTATGTCACCGTGCCAACCATCTAGAAAACTACCCTTCGACATTATGTATGAGCAGATGTATGGCTAGAGTAGTTCCATCACTTCTCCAGCTAAAATTCTAGAACGTTGAGGAGTTATATTGGTGACTGTCTTAATGTAGTTCCTGGCGTTCAAAAGGTGCTGATTGACTGTGTATAATATATGTGTGACTGTGTGCAATTAAATAATGAACATTTGTGTTTATACCTGAGCAATTACACTTCAGCATAAACGCGCAGGTGTCTTGCACATGTTCAACAGCTAAGTAGAATCTCTCACATTGCACGCTCAACATTGCTTGCCAACCCAAATCTTTGATCATCCAACAGTATAAGGAAAGCGATGCCATAGATGCGGCGTTCTGATATAAATGAGAATAATTTTTATGATAGTGATAGTCATTAGAAAATTAAAGATCTACACTTTGAAATGGGCAAAATTGGGCAACTACAGTACGTTCACTGCTTTCTGGCTGGTCTGTAGCTTTTTTGTTCTTTAACAATGAATTAATAGTGGTCCGTTCAGAAGTTACCGTAACTCTTCTAGAAGTCAATGTCACCATAAGGCTTATAGAAAGGAAAGAAGTCCGGTATACTGAATCGCAAGAGAGAAATCTTTCAATGTACTTACTTATACCACCTGTGTTTTTTTTTGTGTATGGCATCTCGCAGGTCAACCTCTATTAGGTTGTGTACTGCTCAACCGGACTTTTCTGTGGATGCCTTAAGGGGAATGCTCCAACCAGCCCGCGAAATTCAAATTTTCTTACGTTTTTTGCAATTTGCAGGCCAGTGACATGTTGTAACTTTATCAAAAGATGAATTGCGGTAATAACAAGTATAATTTTAAATATAAAAATTATCAAAACATTCGCTCCACCAGCTCTCACATAGAAAAGCTTCATCTTGTTAAAATCTCCGAAATCTAACTACGATGCACCTTTTCTATGTGAGAGCTGATGGAGCGAATTTTTTGATAATTTTTATATTTAAAATTATACTTGTTATTACCGCAATTCATATTTTGATAAAGTTACAACATGTCACTGGCCTGCAAATTGCAAAAAACGTAAAAAAAAATGAATTTCGCGGGCTACATCGACGCAATCACCTTAAGAATTTAAGGCCTCCAGCCAGGGCTACCACCTGTGTGAAATATGCCAAGTTTTTATATCATCATATGCCTAGCCTTTTTTCCCAACTTTATCGGGGTCGGCTTGCAATCGAACCAGATGCAGCTGGATATCAGTATTTTACATGAAGCGACTGCCTGTCAGACATCCACAACCCAGTTACTGGGCAATACGATACACCATGGTAAGACTGGTTGTCAGACTTTATAGCTTCTGACTCATAGTTTCAACTGTCAAAGATCTACAAATGACAGCCGGAACCAACGGCTTTACGTGATCTAAAAATTATCCAATCACCTCCAAATTTATCATAATTTATAATTTATTTTTTATCTATAATATTTATGTATTCAGAAATATAGGTATAAGTATGTTTATCAGTTGTTGTCTAGTACCCATAACACAAGCTATGCTTAGCTTGGGACTAGATGGCGTTGTGTGATAGTTGTGGAATATTTATTAACCGACTTCAAAAAAAGGAGGAGGTTCTCAATTCGGTCGGTATGTTTTTTTTTTATTTATTTATTATTATTATTTCACATAAGTAATTTACACATAGCTTAGACTCAAGGCAAAAGCAAAGTCACCAATAATTTTACATTTTATTTTTTGCCATACAAAATGAAACACCCAAATGTGCATTAACAATAAAAGGACAAGTCCCGATTTGCTTTTTTTCGTGGTTGTTTTTGAAGGTGGTTACATTTTTTTGATCTATAGGTCAGTCATAAAATTACGATTCTTGGACGTTAATTTCTAAATAACCGTTTGAGATTTATGTTTATAAAATCTCGCCAGTCTCAATACAATACAATACATGAGCCAAATTTGACAAGTTTAGGTGAAATAGATTTTGAGTTATGAGGGGCTAAAAAGTGGCTCCAAATGGTTCGTGTAATATTACACACTGTGAGCTGCGCCCCTACTTGGCTTGACACGCTCCCGCGTGTCTAGATAACATAAACGATGAAAAAAATATTCTATCCACTTAATGGTTCAATGATAAGAAAGACGTCTTTAATACATTTACTAGGTATCGATTTGTGTTAGGTACGCTATTGGTAAAAGCTTCATTTAAGAATTTGTTAAAAATGAAAGAACTCCAAAATGTCGACAAAAACTTTCTTGGGAATTTTGTTTTACATAACATTGTGGACCACGATGTACAATCAATGCTATTGCCTCTGAATCTGATGCAGTACATTATGTTTTGTCCCAAATATCGCATCAAAAACGACTCCGTAATTCCAAATGGTTTCATTTCCTGTATTGTTTCAATTATCGCGACACTACTTATTATACTTTTGTTCGTATATCGCAATTATAAGCTGTACTTTTTTGAAGATTTTTTGGGAAAAACCACTTTTACGTATTTTATCTCTTACTTTGACTGCGTTTTCTATAGTACTGGATTCATTCTGAACGCCTTTGTTGCATTAAATCAAACCAAAAAATGGATTAAGTTTGTTTTAGCTTTTCAAAATGTGCACAGGTTTCTCAACAATGACATGAGCACCAGAAGCTTTATCATTTGGAATTGGATCATTGTTATTTGTTCTACATGTGGATATATTACAGTTTCCACTTATTTTTCTGTCATGATAAAAACCCCATTCTACCATTTATTAATAACAATCTTCTTTATATTTTTCGACTTTAATGTAATTTATGCTATTCGGATCCTTAAATTGTTGGAACACAAAGTTATTCTATGGAACACTCAAGCTTTCAATAGGAATAAAAAAGAAGAAGTGTACCGTGATCATTATATTAAGAATATGTTTCAAACTTACCTTGACATATTAGAGTGTTATGAGATTCAGCAAGTTTGTACCAAGGAATTTGTAAGTAGATTGTCATCATTTCCCGAAAATAAAGATACTACTTTCTAGAATAAAACAAAGCGAAAAGATATTCATCTTTGTTTTTTTTTAAACTTTGTATTTTACGAGTAAATATTTCAAGAAGGATTTCAAGCAAGTGGTGTTCACTTATGTAGTGATGTGGTGTTTTCTCTACTCTTATAGAATAATGCGTGAACTTGAACAATAGCTAGTATATAACGTAGTATACGTGAACAATAGTTGAGAAAAAGCTAGGCAAAATTTAGTTATCATTTCACAGAAAGTTTCATTTTCAGATACTTTACTATATCCTAGAAGCATTGATCCACACTCTCATTTATATTCAAGTCACAATCGAAATATTGAAAATAGGTGCTGCGTTGAACAACTTTGTAAGTTTTTTAGATTGATCCAATTCCTCCTTTGCTTATTTGCCCCTGTAAATGCAAAAAGAAAACGCGTCTGAAGCTAAATGGGATAAGACTGATATAGTTTATAATAATGGAACCCCCTTAGCATCATTAATATCTTTATAAGGAATTAAAATAATTAAGCGGGTAGCATTACCTTAAAAAAAAACAATGTGGTTTATTTCAGGAATAGTAACAGGTTTTGCAGGTATTTTTGAAATAGTCAGAGCTACTTTTATAATAGACCACGATATGTTTGTCAAAAATGAAGATGCCGCGCCGTCCCGCTACAAAGCATAGTAACTGTGAACGTATTGTAGTTACCTTTTTCGAAAAGTAGATCTTTAATTCAAAACGTTGTAATAATTATGTTCTTGATCATCATTACCATAATATATTTATTACAGAACGCCGCTTTCGTGGCATCACTCTGCTTATACTGTTGGATGATCAAAGATTTGTGTTTGCAAGCAATGTTGAGCGTGCAATGTGAGAGATTTTACTTAGCTTTTGAAGATGTTCAAGATACCTGTGTTTATATTTTGAAGTCAAACTGTTCAGGTGCAGACAAATTATGTTCTTTCTTTTATAACACACGTAGTGCTTCGTAAAATATCACGTTTTCTGATGCGTGCTCCGCATCCAAGAGTTTTGGCTGGAGAAGACCCAGCCATCATCAAGAATTTACCACTAATGGTCTGCTACACGCAGTCACAGGAGTGACTAGATCTGCATGGGATAAAATTAAATATTTGTTCGTTCTACAGATAGTAGTTCCAGATCTGGCTGTTTGTGTGCGAATTTTAATATTTGTGATAGCACTGACGTTAAAGGAGAAATTACTAAAAAAGTGAGAATAGGATGATTTACGCGAATGGTCATATTTGGCATTACATTACGAGTAACGACACGTATGGAGCAAAACACATAAATATTGTCACTGTTAACAGATGCTGAGAAACAAGTATGCAAGAATATTCGTCGCTTGCATCAAACATCGTTTAGGAAGATGCGCGTGTGTGGCCTGTTTGACGTAGACGCTGCTTTACAATTGAATCTGATGAGTAATTTTACTAGCTACACCATTGTGTTACTGCAGTTGGCTTTTGTGTAATTGTGGTTATAAAATTAAATAATTTTGTAATTGTACTTTTTATTATTTACTCATTTGAGATTCTGCAATGTCTTGAGGATTGACAATAGACCATCTGAGTTTTACCAATTTAAAACTTAATTGTTTTTTTTTTATTATTCTGTATTACTAAGTTTAATTTGCTTTCTTCTTCCTTTGGCTCCATTGTAATTTTTTTTTATTGCTACGTCATTTATCCTTGAAGTTATGATGACGAATAACTATAGGAGATTTATTGTGAAGGATGGCACGGTTGACATAATGTCGGGCATGCCACCGTCCTGGCGAATCAATCCGTCACATTATTTCCGGGTGTTCTCGTCTGGCTAACGGAGAATACTTGCAGAGACATAACCTCGTAGCCAGGATTATCCATCAGCAACTTGCTCTAAAATACAGCCTTGTGGAATCGGAAGTGTCATGCTACAGGTATGTGCCCGACCCATTTCTTGAAAGTGGCAATATCACACTGTACTGGGATCAATCCATCATCACTGACACGACTATTGTAGCCAATAGACCTGAAATAGTGGAGGTGGATCGATCAGAGCGGCGCACGATGATTGTTGACATAACCGTCCCGCTGGACGAGAACCTCGTGAAAGCTGAAGAAGATAAGCAAATCAAGTATCTTGATTTGGCTCGCGAGGTTGTGGATTCAGCTATCATTGTGCCGATAGTCGTGTCGGCCCATGGCTTAATTGTCAAGAGCCTCGACCAACACCTAAGGAGGCTCTCGTTAGGTAGCTGGATCAAGGGCTTGATTCAGAAAGCAGTTCTTCTGGATACGGCGCGCAATGTCATTTATTATTGTTATGAAATATTCTGTTCCTTCCACTCCACAGTGTTTTTTTTGAGACAGTGCCGCGACCTTGGCAACAGTTTTGACTTAGCGACGGGCGTGAACACGACGGCCGTCGTCGGCTCGAGGCTGGTCCTTGATTGAACAGCGAGGTACACATATCTGGCGCTCCGCAAGTTCGCGCCTGTGCGGTGCTCTGAAATCGATTCGCAACGTCCGATGGGCGTCTTAGGCGTCCCCCATGGCGCGGCAACGGAGCTTGAAGTAGAGGATCTTTACTCTACCCTAGCGCCGATGGAAAACTAAATCGATTCGTTCCAGAACAGGGCAAAGAATTTTTTACCTTCAGTTTTGTCCATCAGTTTTTGTAATAAACAGACATAAGGACACACAAGGCAAGATATTAAGTGTCCTAATATTTGTGGAGCAGTACCATAATTACAATGACCTATGCTACGCCCTTGAGTTACCAATGACACATCTGTTATTTATTAATGTCGGATGCTACAATGACATAAAGACAATATGTTTGCCTAGTCCTGCGTAAATGTGCTCCCACACTGCATTTATATAACGTTAGAGACTGACTTTTTTAAACAAATAATAACAAAAGTTATAAATTGTTACAAATTATAATAAATTGTTATTGATGTTATACAACTTCATTTAACAAAATGTTTTACAACTGATTACAATATGATATAACAAAATATATCTTTTGTTGTATAACATCATCATTCCTCGAAAGACAAAACTGATTGAACATAATGTTATACGATGTTATACAACGAGTTCAACCAATGTGGGAGCATTTATAACATATAACATTTCTTAACATGTTGTAGAGTATTGTTACACGCTATTATAAATGTTATCGTGTTACACAATGTTGTATAACGTTATATAACTGCTGTGTGGGAGCACATTTATGAATGTCTGACCAACTTATAAATTCTGTGGCAATAAAATTGTACCTCACACCTGCCTCATAATGTCATTGAATCAAGTACTACATAAAAATATATCACTTACATTACTTACTCGTACTACTCGTAATTTTATCCTCTCCTGTCATATTTTAAACTGGAACCAAGTACACACTTATAACTTTTTTGTACAAAAGAAACTTTTTAACGAAACCGGGGCTTGTATCTCTCTACTTAGTTGTAACACTCCTGTCAGAGTGGTCGTGGTTGCGCAGACGAGGTACATGGAGGGATGTTAGGTAAGTCGTTGATTTCCCCGAGGACTGCTCTTTCAGCGATGTGCTTTCATTTTTGCCGGTTGGAGACGTTGCGAGTACATTGCACCAGGTAGACTCGGTAGCTCTTTTTATTAGGTCAGACCAGCGAATTGGTGATCGACCTCGTAACCTCTTGCCTTCCACTTGACCCTGAACCACCAGTCTTTCCATCAAATTTTCATTCCTAGTAGGTTTGCATCTACGATATTTAATTCAGTGTACACCAAACGCTTAACTTACCATCTCAGCAATGCTCACCAGGGATGAATTCTTCATTCCATTCCTTAAGTCTCTTGGTGACGTGAGCCGTTAGGCAGCTAAATATTAGTATTTACATCGAGTGTCTACCTACCAGCAAGCCTACCATAACAAACACCATATCAAACACATGACTGTCGGTTCGAAGGCCGGGTGCCGGCCACTCGCGGGAGGGCGCAAGGCGGGGGAGCGGGGCAGCGCGCCGCGCCCGCGCCTCCTTGGATTGGTTGAGGTGGGATTGATTGCCTACGATTTTGTTGAATGATCGTTGCGTATGCGTTGTGTACATGAATGTTTGCGTTTGTTTGTGTGTGAAAGCGCGATAGGGCTAGTAACAGACGCGCCGCTTTTAAATACGGCTAGTTCACACTTACGGATTTCAGTAAAAAGGAAACATAAAATAAAAAAATATCTACCTATTTTATTGTTGATTTGGGTCGAGAATCATGAGTATAATCACGTCCTTGAATTTGACTAGGAAGCGGATCAACACCATGTAATATAAAAACAAATAACACCAAAAATTCAATAAAAAAACAGACTTGCAAAAAGCAAAAAATGCTTAGCTATATTTTGCCGTTTGTACCAACCCTTATTTCGAACCAATGTAGGTATGCGCGTGGATACCACGGTATCCGCAACAAAAAACCTAAGGAACACAATAACATTTTCAGGAAACCTTAAGTGAATACATTCTAAGGACCTTTGATGATATTACCACCGAAACAAAGGAGGGCTATTTCAATAAAATATCCTGTTTGTGCAATCATCAGCGACAAATCCCTAGCTAAACAAATGTTAAGTTTTGTAACTGAACGAAATCATAGCAAGTATTGCGGATCCTGCATTGCACAATTTTTAGTACGGACCTTGGCATCATTTTTTTTTTCTTTCGCCAGTGATGAAACTTTGGGCATAATTAGACTACAACTTAAGAAGTCCATAGAAAAAAAAAATTAGTTTCTAAACCGTAACCAACCAGAGATATGGCGGTTTGTATTTTGTTCTAATCGGGAGTTATTTTTTGTAGGAATCCATCGATTTTTTGATGTACTAGCTTTTGCCCGCGACTTTGCACACCTCAAGCACCTTTATGTTTAGTCTATAGTTGTTTCTAGAGTCCCATCTATCTCTGTACCAAAATTCATCAAAATCGGCTCAGCCGTTTTGACGTAAAAATGGAACAGACTTATAGACTTGATTTTGTATTTGTAATATTCGTAGGTTAACGAAGAATAATGAGTGGTCTGTTTAAAATAATGTTATGAAGATCTTTTTAACCGACTTCAAAAATAGAGGAGGTTCACAATTCGTCGCAATATTTCTTTTTTATGTATGTTCCTAGATTTCTCAATGACGCTTTTTTTATCGAGGTAAATTCATCAAATGAATCCGCACCCATACTGTCAGACTTGTACTGACTAAAACCCACGGTGTCTTTCAATTAGCCCTTTACGTACCGGGGTTACGGTAATTCGTGAGCCAGTGCCAAGTGGGTACAGACATAGTATATTGTTTTCAGATTGCGTAAATAATGCTTAAATATCCGTTGATTTTCTGTAAGTTTTTTTCCTAGATTTTCTCATTATCCCGTCGTCATTTTTTACCAAGGTGGATTTTAGTCCTTACGAATCTGATAGTCTCTTCTGCTCCACCCAAGGACGGGAAACTCACTTTCTGATTATTTTTAACCGACTTCAAAAAAGAGTAGGTTCTCAGTTCGACCTGTGTGTACGTATATGTATGTTTGTTTGTCCGCGATTATCTCGTGTTTGGCTGAACCGATTTTGATCGGGTTTTCAGAAAAGTGTTTGTTACATTCTGGGGAAGGTTTTCGTATATAACAATAATTGATATCTTGTGAAGTTGCCCGCATAGATTCGTTTTTGTTGCTCATTAGGATTGTAGATTTTTAAAGACGCCGATTTATAATTATGAAGATTTTTGTTGAATATTATCTAAATCTGGTTTTGCAGTTGGTTCCCTTTTTAACAAAAAAAAAAAAAACATTCATAGTTAGAAAACAAGACGATTTTGTTTTACCCTTCTTAGTAGGTACAGGCGTAATAATTATTATGTTGTGTGTTTGCGATAGCAGCAATCAAAGATGATTTTTGCTGTCATTTATTGAAGTTTCCTCGATTTCTCCAAGATTCCGTCATGACCGAGTAACCGTAATGGGACCATCTGCTAAGATACCCTTCAACCAAAAGTAGAATTACTCAAATCGCTCCAGGCGTCATTGAGAAATAAAGGCATAAAAAAAGCATAGAAAAACTTCCGCCGAATTGTGAACCTCCTACTTTTTTTAAGTCGGTAAAAATATCTTCTTAACAGTGTTATAAACAAATCACTCATTATTTCTCGTAAACCTACTAGTATTACAAATTAATACGAAATATGTCTGTAGGTATATTCAGTTTTTACATCAAAACGGCTGAACACATGTTGATGAATTTTGTTACAGAGATAGATAGAACTTTAGAGACGGTTATAGGCAACACATAAAGGTGGTTGAAGTAGGCAAAGCCACGGGAAAAAGCTAATACATCAATCAATCTATTGATTTATACTAAAAGTAACTCCAGATTTGAACAAAATAAAAACCGTCATATCTCTGGTTGGTTACGGTTTAGATTTTTTTTATTATTTTTTACGAACTTCCTAGGTTGCGGTCTACTAATGACCAAAATTTCATTACTGGCGAAAGAAAAAAAAAATTGATGCCAAAAAGTTGCAAACCCCTTTCTGTTTGTAAAGTGCATAATTATGTTTATTACGAATTATTATTTGTTGTTTAAATAATATTTTACGGAAAAATAACGTAAACATAACTAAAATTAGGCAGAAAACTTTAGAGCCGCCATTTTTTCCGAACAGCTATAATTTGAATGTAAAATATGAGTTGATTTTAAACTTAAAGGTACGTTATGTGTACGTAGTTATAAAGCATTAATTGTCTAGTTTATTTTGACATATAATAATCTAAAAAACATTCAATAAAACTTAAGTACTTACGACATAACCACTAGCACAACAAAAATACTCGTTCACCAAACGCACACGCGAGTACACTGAAGTTTGACATTTTTTTATTTATTCGTCTGGGCTTGTAACAGCGCCATCTCGTCTTAGTTGTATAAACTTGTTCATCAGCTATTGACTTAACGAACAAAAGTTCCAAATAGTAGCGTATATTTTAAAAATAGATGTCGATTTTACAAAATGTGACACCTTGGATACTATAGTATCCGGGACGTTTCGAGCTACTTTTTTTTAGGATACCATGGTATCCATGGACGTGTGAGTGATTAGAGCTGCTGGCTAAGAGCTCATGGCTCACGACGCCGCCGCTGCGCCGCCGCCGCGCCGCTTAGCTGTGTATACAGTGCGCAGAAGTCATTTTGTAGATCTCTTTGGTGGTCATGCGGGTCGCGGGGTATGAGGTAGTGCCGATCCGAGCACGCGATTGGTGCGTCACTCGTCTTTGCCCCTCGCACCGAGTATACGCGCTCTCGCTTACACTTGCGTGCCACTAAATACGATGCGCAAACTTACCCCCACTACACTATAATCTTGCCAACTTACGTGCCGGGTACTGTACCTTCGCGACTGCGCCGCCACCGCGCTGCTGCTGCCGAAAATCATACACTAGCGAATGGCGGGGCGGCGGCGCGGGCGGCGCGCGGCGCGGTGGTGGCATGGTGTAAATGAGCGCTTACAATTATAGTATTAAAGATCTAGAAATGACAGCCGGAAGCAACAAATTTCACGTGCATTCCGAGGTACGGTGGAAAATTCGGGTAATAGATGCTCTCTCATCCACAGCGGGGTGCGCGCGCATGCGGACGGTGAGTAATGAGTGCCTCGCTGTCGTGCAAAGCGCGTTGTGTTCCACGCGGGCCTCAAAGAGCTGTCAGCAATATGAAGGGCCCCCTTAGGCTGCCTGTCCATTGATGCGGAGTGAGCTGGTGGAGCGGAGAAACGAGGAAATATTAACCAATAGGATTGTACTAAATCTACACTCCTCTTCAATGGAGCAATCCTATTGGTTAATATTTCATCGTTTCCCTAACCCGCCAGCTCGCTCCGCATCAATGGACAGGCAGCCTTAGAGGGCCAAAGCTGCCGGGGTCGCAGGAAACAGTGATACTGGAACGTAAAGGACCGTTGAAGGATTACCTTGGATTTTAGTCAGCACAAGTCTGACAGTATGGAGTGGGAAGACTCAATTTTGAAGATTTAACCAAAAAAAAACGGCGCGGTCTGAATGAGTGACCATCAATTACATCATGTGTGACTTTACCTTGAACTTAACGTACGTAACGTAAACGTATCCAGAAACTTTGTTCAATACATAACTAAAATTGTTTACAAATTAAAGAAAGATTAAAGAAAATTCCGTTGTACCCAAATATGTAAATATTTTATCCAAATTAAAAAAATATCGATTCATAATCGCACACTTAATTGAGACTGAAGTGTTCTTCGAAATAGACATGGTTTCCAATTCCTCTGTAGTTTCTCAAGCGGACGCAGAAGAAAGAGAATCAAAAGAAAATGATATCATTGTTGAGACTGAAGTGGTCAACGAAGACAATGCATCAGAAGCTGACAATATATTGGGAAAAGACTTGCTATCAGCGTTAAAACCAATACATATAATGCAGGGTATTTTCGTCTCTGCTAAGTACAAGATTCGGAACCATACCATTTCTACAAATAGCACTTTCTACGATATCATGTCTGTCGTCACTGCGCTCTTATTGTCGTGCAACTATTTTTACATGTGTCTTGGAACTTTTTCAATCGACTTCCAAGATTTCGAATATGTTTTATATATAACTAAAACTTGGACTTACTTTTTATTTGTTTCGTTTTGTCTTCTTAATTGCTGCAGCAATATTATTCTGAAATACAGTAACATGCTTTTAATTCTGAGAATCCACGACGTCTATAGGATTCTTAATATTTATGAAAGTTTCAAACATTTTATTATTCCCAATTGGGTTTGTGTTATTTCGTTAAACTGCTTTCATGTTTTTTGGATGTTCTTTAACTATATTATATTTCAGCCTCTGGGCTTTGGAAATATTTTCGTATCTTATTGTCACATCTATCTTGATTTGTATATTTTGGACGCCTCAAGGCTCATGAAGCTCTTGACTAATCCTTTGAAAATTTGGGTTTATAATGTTCAGAATTCAGGAGGCGTTGGAAATTTACCAAACGATGGTTACTGGAAGAAAATGTTCAAAGTATATCTAAAAATATTTGAAGCCTATAAGATATTGGAGAAAACTACTCATCTGTTTGTAAGTTTAATACAAATCATTCATATCAATCTGTCACAGGAGAATTTAATATTTTGCTGATATTTTTGCTTTGTTTCAGGTTCTATTCTATTCAATACACACAACTTCAAAGTCTTTGATAGCAATATTTATACGCATTGAGTTGAAAAAGAAAACTTTAAGGAGTGAAACTAATATGCTCGTGAGATTACAGCACTTATATTATTATTATACCGTATGAGCTGCGGAAAGAAATTGTATGTGATCGTTTTTAAAATTCTGTTCCAGTTTGCTCTACATTTACTTATTTCCTTATCGTGGATCGTTAAGAACATGATGTTGATCACATTCTTAAGCGTGGAGAGTGAGAAATTCTACTCATATACAAGAGAAGTCCGAAATATTTGCTTACAATTAATAAACTCAAGTCAATGTTCAGGTAAAAGTAATTGGAACAAATAAAGATGAGGAAGAGATGAAAAAAGACAATAAATGCATTTATAAAGGCCTAGAGATTCCATACATATATGGCCTGTATTCTTCCACTTACTGTTTGCTTTCACCACTGCTTTGTTTATATTTATCTGTCAAACTTCTTCTAAAATAGTCATGTCTTACTTTCACCATCCTTTATTCTAGTCTTTTCATTTTTTCTCTTCATAGCCCATGTTATTTTTTAATCAGCTCGCTACCTACGTACCTACAGTTATGAAGTAAAAATTACTTTTTTTTTTTCAGATACTCAAAGAAAAGTTTGCAAGAATATCGTAAGACTTCAAACTGCCTCCTTCCAGAAGATGAACGCGTGTGGTCTGTTCTCTATAGACGGCATGCTTCCCTGGCGATTGTCTGCTTTCATCACTACTTACACTATCGTCGTATTACAATTCGAGTTTCTGTAGATTTGAATTTAATGCAACTAAAATCGAACAATTTTTATTTTTCATTTTATATATTTTGTTTGAGTTTCCAATATTTTTTTCCATGTCAGTTTATACAATACGGCTTGTAAAACCGCCTTGTTAAACATTCTGATGTTAAATTGAAAATACAATGAGACAGACAATTAAAATACCTAAATTGGTGTGATCGATAAAGTTCATGCATTTTTTCACAATAAATTACATAATTACGATAAGTGACTGTCATTATACTTTTTTAACATCAACATAAGTACTGCAAAGTCGCTCGCTTTAATACGCTTAAAAAAAGTTATATATGGTTTTCATTTGCGTTCTTAAATTACTTGAAAAATTATGCCTTTCGTGAGTCAGACGATACGTTATAATAATAGAAAAATGTCGAGCAAATGTTTTTGATAATAATGTTGATAAGGATATACAGGCTTTGCTTTTACCTTTGAAGTTTATGAAAATCATAGTGTTAGGTCTAAAGTTTCGAATCAAAAACAGTGTCATAACTCCAAATGATATCTTATAATAATCTCTTGTTGATTTCTGGAACAGCGTTTGCTGTGTTTGTTTACTTTTATCGTATTATTCACATTTTTGAATGACGATGCGCGAACATACGTATTTCTTAAAATTCAAGACATCGGCACTTTCACTGTTTTTTTTTTAATTTTTCCGGATTTTTCATGAACTTTTTTATTGTTCTATTTCATTCAAAGAACTACGTAATCATGATTTTGATCATACAAGACTTTCATAGATTTGTCAACAATAAATTCAAAACCAAATTTTTTATCAAAAATAACTGGATTGGAATAATTTTCTTTTTATTAGGGTACACTATATTACATACGATTTTAGTCAGTACAAGTCTGACAGTCCCTCCCGCCCTGCCCGGGGTGGGAGGACTCATTTAATAATTTTACCACGCTAAAAAAAAAGGGTACACTATATTCTTCTTTTACCAAGGTTTCGCGTATCCAGATCTTCCCTTTTAAACTGTTGCTAATGTATTGGCTTTAATAGCCTATGATTCTGATATGATTTATGCAATAATATTTATGAAATTGTTGGAAGATAAAGTTGATCAATGGAATCTCCGGGTTTTATTTAATCTTCAAACCGAAACTTGTCCCAAGAAATCATTCGAAGTTTATCTTGAAACACTTAAATGTTTCAAGATATACAAGGAGGTATCTCAATTAATGGTCAGTTTAGTACTAAAATCTTTTGTCTAGATCATTGTGAGGTAGTTTTATTTTAAACAATTGTATTGTTTTAGGTTTTACACTACACAATGAAGAATCTTTTGCATTCCTTAGTACATTATGTTCAAACGTTGATCGAATATTATCAAAAATCAATCAATCCTGAAGAACTGGTACGTAAGTTACTTTTTTTTTCGTGTTAACATCATCAAATGAGTCCTCCCGCCCGCCCAGGACTGGACAGGAGTGACTTTCAGATTCCGTCATCCTTCAATAGCCCATTAAGTTCCAGTTAGTTTGGCGCCGGACTTCAACAAGACGAAAGTGGTTCTGCGAACAGGCAAGGACCCGGGTCAAGCCTACCACATGCATGTTTTGACACCATCAATAAATTGCAAATTGAATTAGTCCGTTAACTAGAGTTTTGAAAAATAATGGATACATATATTTTTATTTGTTAAATCAATGATTATTTACAACTAGTTTCGATCTGCCCGCGACTTCGTACGCGGATCCTGTTGCTTATGCCAGCGGCAACGGGGTCGCCAAAATCGAAGTTCTGGGGGCCAATTCTCGGTTTTAGAGATGGTGTCGAACTAGACAAAAATTTCTAATGACGTCATTTTTTCGTCAAATTTTAAAAGTTGCTATTCTGGAGATGTCAAATTCAACACTTGTCGAAGGCTAACGTTAGAGTTCATGTCGAGTGTTTCTGAGCAGTAGAGATGTAATGTCAATTGTAGAGATACGTCATTTCTGAGTGAATTCGTTAAGATTTGGATTGTACACTGTGTTTTCTTTTCTTTAGTTTTTAAATAAAATACGGCTTGGCATGTCATACCTACTGGAAATTCAATTTATACTCTTGATTTTTGTATTGTGTTTTCTTGAAACGACGACCTTCGCGCAAATATCAAACTCTGTAATTTGTGTACCCACGACTGGACTAGAAACCACTGAAAGATGGACGAGTTTATTAGCATTTTTATGTCGAAGTTGTTGGAAAGTGGCGAGCAACTGACCAATACACGGTGACAACAGCGCACTTATTCCGCCGTCGAAATTTACGATTTGAGCGAAACAGAAGTCATTAAAATAATTCCCCTCCATGTTAAAATAAAAATCATGAAATGTAAAACAGCACAGCCCACTAGTGATTTATAAACACAGAGTCCATGTAAACATAAAAAAAGACGCAAATTCTGACACTGGCAGACAATCAACTGTCAAAACTGATTATTTTTACACTAAACGTTTCGTTATACACTTAAATAATTAAGTTTAGTTAGCGTTTTAAAACAAAATCATTCATTCACCTATAGCTACCTAAAAACAGAACGTGCGATTCTTCATAATGGTAACATTATCTTCACTCGACTCGACATTTTCGTGACATTTATTTCTATTTTGACTGAGAATACGGATTTCTGCTCAATTCGAAATTTTTTGGTAGAGATAGATTCCACAACAGGTTTTCCAGATCTTCAATTTTTGTACGTCAACAGAGTGTGCTAATCAGGCTGAACAACTCTTGCTAAGACGTCATTCCTATACCTATAATAAAATGTTAGAGATCTTCGAAAATATTAATTTAAATTACATGCTGTAAAGGGCCATATTAATCTATATTACAAGCACAATGTATTGAAGGTACTTAATTGAATAAGGATTAATGCTGTATAATTGTTTAAATCGCTTTATCGTAAATAATAATAATAATAAAAAATGGTTATATGGGTTATCCCTAAAGCTGTCAAACAGACAGGCGTGGCGAACGCGATTCGCGGTGTTTTTGTTTGTAATGTATGTGTTCGAGCGTATCGATAACTCTCATTCAAACCGTTCATTCTTCACTCAACTTTTCTTTCGTCTGTCGCGCGCCGTCAAGCTAACACCGCTAATACTTTTTGTACCATTGTAAAAAGCATATTAAACGCAGTTAATTGGAGTCAGATTGTATATTTTGGAACCCTGGAAACAACCCCGAGTTCAAACATGGTGACCACGACGTGATTCGACGCAGCTATCGGCATATTTATTCGTCGCATCGTACTTCATTGTCAAGCGGACTTTGGACTCGACGCCATCTCGAACTTTGCCCAGCCGTTGAACATCGTTGCATCTTTTAATTTAGAGATTGGTTTCTTTATACAGAGGAGAAACCGCTTGAATATCTCAATAGTGGACACGGATATAATAGTGAAGAGGAAACACGATTGGAGTGAAACACCACATTGCCAGGAGATCATCTTAACCACAGCTTGTAGCCCGCCGGTCAGCTGATTTGTGAACGAGGAGCACCGCAGCCACGGTTAAGCCAGGGAAGTGATCCATCCTGTGTTTCCCCTATTATTCCCATATTTCCGACCTCTATTTGTCTGAGCATTGTGCTAATTTTCTTCATCAGTTATCCGCCTGCGGGGGAAGCGTTACTTCATTGTGAGGCTAACACAAAACCAAAGGCAAGATTATACCAGTTTTTCCATAATCCTCTAATCCCTATTACATAAAAAAAAAAAAAAAAGTGTCATTAGGGTGGGTGAAAGGCTGACAAAAATCGCATCATTAAGCGAATGTCATTTATTTATAGGTTCTACACAAGTTTGTTAGCTATCCATCATTTTATTTCATCAAAATACTGTCTAAAATCAGTAATAAGTCGCAAGCCGTGCAGCCCATTGTTTTCCCTAGCCACGTGCGCATGCGCAAATTGCCAATCCAAAGCCTAATCGCACATATTTGTAAAGATTTTTATTACATAAGCACGTAGTTGCCGTTAAAACTATAAACCATTGAATATTTTAGCTAAACTTCATCTCACACAGTTATAGGTTAGTACATTACCTAATTGCTAATCCATTTAATTTCCCTTAGTTTCACCTAAAACCAAACGTTTCTTTTATGTAATTAATGTTTAATTAATTACGCATTCCAGTGCATATTGGGTGTGAGTAGAGATGTGCCTGATGGCAATATTCCCACTGCCGGCAATATTCCCAATATTGCCACTGCCGGTAAAATACCAAAATTGCCGGCAACTTTGGCAATATTGCCAAAGTTGCCAGTCAAATAACACCAGTATATTTTATAATTACTGCAGGTACAGTTTATATTACTGTAGATAATACGTTGCGGCATTAAGTCCGCCTTATAAAAACTACTAAGTTGTTACTCTAAACGGTGATTTACTGATTATGTAAGAATTACCGAAACAAATGCATTACAATAATGTTATTTTTGTAGTTTTGACAGAGATTTATACTTCCATATTGTATAGGTACCTACTTATACTCGTTGTTTTTGCTATGTGATTTTGCATGAAAAACTATTAGCCCACTCAACGAACAGTTATAGAGGGAAATTCTTGGAACACGATTTTGGACTACGTTACTTTGTTTGAACTAGTTAGGAGGTGAATATAATTATCAAAAGTCCCCGCCACTAGCCCTTGAGCTGTGGGGGAGGGGAGAGGTTTAAAGGTTCCATTTTTTGATTTTTCACTTAAAACTCGGAAACCATGCCTCCTAGCGGCATGATATGTATGAATAAAACGAAGGCTGAATAAATTTCCTATAAGTTTTATTTAGTAACCATTTCGATATCTTGTATAGTTTTCAAAAAACCATATTTACCTTTTTGCATTCGGAAAGTCTTATTTAATATTGCCATAAATCCAGAAAGCAGCAGCAGTCTTTTCAGGCTCTCCCTGTAGTACCTACTCCTCCGTGTATTTTTGTGGGCAACTCACACTTGACCAAAAATTAATACCTACCTATACGAAAATTGTTTACAACAAAACAGAACTAAAGTTTCCAAAGATAGTTTTTCCGCATCTCTTATGGGTGCGGATTTCCTCCTACATAGTACAGTCCTACCTAGTCTGTAAGTACCTAGTATAATTTAAATGAGTTTCTAAGCTAATTTTTACTGCTCCCTCGGTGGGGGAAGACAAGACATATCAAGCTTGATGGTGGTCACCGAATTTAAGAACTACTTATACCTGGTGGACATTGAGAGATACCCGAAAGGGTCTCTCTCAATGTCCGTGGGCCTCCAGATAAAGATCTGGAGGCCCATATCACCTCAAGATGCAGCATGCTGGCTCTGTTCATCGCAGGTGGTGAAGGGAGGGTCTGAATCAACTGCTACTGCTTTCTGGATCTATGGCGATATCAAATACAACTTTCCAAATGCGCGAAACTAAAAATGTTTTTTCCCCTAAATTACAGACTTTCAAAAGCGGATACCTCGAAAACTATGAAAACTCGAAAACTTACAAGATATTGAAATGCTTACTGAGTAAAACTTACGGAAAATTGATTTAGTTTTTTGTTTTGTTCACACACGCTATGCTGCTAGAACGCATGGTTTTCCGAGATGTAAGCGAAACACCAAAAAATGGTACCTTCCACCCCCTCCCCCCCCCAGAGCTCATGGTTTTGATATGTTCACCTCCTAACTAGTCCAAACAAAGTTACGTTGTAAAAAATGTGTTTCTAGAATTTCCCTCTATGCTTTGAGCATTCGTTGACTAGATTAAACTACAACATTAAAATAAATTATTCGAATTTATGCCTTTTTATTGAATATTTATTCAATATACAATGATCGTCAATTCTTATCTTAAAATGTTTGTGTAATTTCTTATATTCACAGTCATGTGCGGCAACAATGGGCAATATTGCCGGTAAAATACCGGGAATATTGCCAAAATTGCCGGCAATTTTGGCAATTTTACAAAAAAAAAATTTTTTTTTTTTATATAATGTATACCATGATCTGTAAATGCTAATTTTAAGTGTGTTACATAGTTTTCGCACTCACTTTGACTTAAAATTAAGCAATATTCCCTAATATTTCCACTTGCGGCAATATTGCCGGCAATATTTCCACCTATATTCCCACCTTGGGCAATATTGCCGGCAACGGCACATCTCTAGGTGTGAGCGAGGTGCGTGCGGACCAGCTGACGCCTATTGTTCTTTCGGCGCGTTATCTATCGCCAGCCGGCCCATCAGCTGTTTTGTCCCGTTACATGCGATCGTGACTTTGAATCATCGTCGCATACGCTGGAGTGAATTTAAGTATTTCTTTGATTATTTCATTTATCCTTGTATGTTCAATTTTGTTTTTTTGATTGCTGAATTTTTATTATGTCGCATACCAGTGCAAGCGATTTACGTTCAAGATCACCAGTTGAAGGTGTTAAACTTCAAGTTCCTACAGCTAGTTATTCAATAAGAGACTTGAAGGATTTAATTGTAAAACGTAGTTCAGTTAAAGGTCGAATTACAAAGTTTAAGAACTTTTTAAATGAAATCATTTCTTTAAAAAAACCAACCGATGCGCAAATGCATACTTTATTAAATAGGTACGAAAGGTTTCGTGAATTGTTTATTCATTTTGAAGATCTGCAATCAGACATAGAATTATTAAATTCTTCTGATTTAGATAGTGAACTCGACATTAGAGACGCCATTGAAGGTGACTTTAATTCCTTGATTGCAGAAGCGAAACTATTTATAGACGCTAATCTTTCAAAACCAAGTAGTAATGCTGATTCTTTACATTCTGCACGTGATTCTTCTAAATGCTGCAGTATTAAGCCTATGGGTTTCAAATTGCCTTTGATTAAAATAGCAAAGTTTGATGGTGTATTCGTTAAATGGATGGAGTTCCGTGATACATTTATTTCTTTAATTCACAGCAATGACAGAATTGAACCTGTACACAAGTTTCATTACTTGAACTCTTACCTTGAGGGGGAGGCTTCCAATGTCATTAGCAACTTGCCAGTATGCTCTGCTAATTATGAAGATGCCTGGAATCTTCTCTGTGAGAGATACAACAATGTTAAGCAATTGAAGAAGAATCATTATAATTTATTCTGTAATTTTCCACCTACCACTCGAGATTCTGCTAAATCTATGCGATATTTAATAGATCATGTTTCCAAAGGATTACGTGCCTTGAAGACTTTGAATGAGCCCACGGACTCGTGGGACGGTCTAGTTGTCGAATTGGCCTCAGCGAAATTCGACAGTGGTACTAAGTTCAAGTGGGCGGAATTTACCAACTCATTAGAAAATTCTCCTACATTACAGGATTTTTTTAAGTTTCTCAATAGTCGAGCAAATGTTTTGGATGCTGTTAAAATTAATAAATCGAAAGGTGAAACAACTTCTTCTTCTCATAAATGTGATAAGTCTCACACTAAGTCTTTTACAGTTTCAGCTGATGTTAAGGCTGTTTCTACTGCCGCGTGCCTCCTGTGCAAGGGTAGTCATCGCGTGTACGATTGCGCGTCTTTCTTGGCCAAGTCACCAGCAGATCGAGCCGCGGAAGCGATGAAATTGAGACTATGTCTCAATTGTTTGCGTAAGGGACACTCATCGCGCCAATGCAGGTTAGGTCCATGTTCTACTTGTAAAAGGCGACACAACACCCTGTTACATAGGGAATCGTCTCAATCTGTGAACACATCAAATGTTCACACGTCTGCATCCTCAACTGTGAGTGCAGTCGAACAGGTTTCTACTGATATTGTTGCTACTGATGACGTAATTAGTATGTCAGTTAAGGCCAACCATAGTGTGCTGCTTTCAACAGCCCTGGTTGATGTTTTCAATCCAGTCACAAATCAATACACAACAATTCGAGTTCTGCTAGACAGCGGGAGTCAGTCTTCTTTAATCACTGATAGTTTAAAAAATAAGCTTCAGTTGACTCCTCAGCCAATCCAGGTCGATATTGTAGGTATAGGAAACGTGTCTACGTCTCATTCACTACAAAGATGTGTAGTGCAAGTTAAATCAAAACACAATGATTTTAAATCAAATGTGTCGTGTTTAGTGTTGCCTCAATTAACAGGTAACTTACCTAAGAAAACATTTAATATTTCGCAAGTTAACTTACCTCCTCATGTTAAGTTAGCCGATCCCACCTTTAACCAATGTGCTAAAGTTGATATGTTAATAGGTGCTGATTTGTTTTGGTCGGTTATAGAGGGTGAGCAAATATCACTTGGTCCCAACCAACCTATCATGCGTAAGTCAAAGTTAGGCTGGATTTTGGCAGGCCCGCTGTATGTTCAGGATATTAGCAAGTCACGAAATAAACCTGTAAATTGTAGTCATATTTCTGTCAATTGTTCAGATAGTTGCTCAAATGAAGTACTAGACAAGCAATTAACCAAGTTCTGGGAGTTGGAACAAATCCCTCACTCAACCAATATTGAAACTGAGGAGGAGATTGCATGTGAGAATCATTTTGTTATTAATACTACCCGAACCGATGAAGGCAGATTCATAGTTAAATTGCCACTTCATACAGAACCCGACTGTCTAGGCGCTTCATTCATAATGGCTAAAAGGCAATTTTTCGCGTTAGAAAAACGTTTTAATAAAAAACCGGAACTGAAAGATATGTATTCAAAATTCATTCAAGAGTATTCTGATCTGGGGCATTTATCGGAATCCACTGTTTTGATTCCCGAACAATCTTATTTTATTCCGCATCATGCAGTATTGAAACCAACCAGCGAATCGACAAAATTACGTGTCGTATTCAATGGTAGTGCACCTACATCGTCGGGATATTCCATCAATGATCTACAGTTAACCGGTCCAAACATACAAGATTCATTGTTAAATATTTTACTTAGATTTCGTCAACACGCTTATGTTTTGTCAGGCGATATAGAAAAAATGTACAGACAAGTATTGATTCACGAAGATCATCGTAATTTGCAATTAATTTTATGGCGTAATTGTGATAATGAGCCATTAAAGTCATTCAGATTAAATACGGTTACGTACGGGTATACCAGTTCAAGTTTTTTAAGCACTCGTTGTTTATGGCAATTAGGCGAGGAGTGTAGTGACCCTAAAATAAGAAACATAATACAAAATGATTTTCTTGTGGATGATTTGTTGACAGGTTGCGATAGTGAAGCTGAATTGATACTAATTAGAAACGCGATAGAGAATGCTTTGTCAGCTGGTTGTTTCACATTACGTAAATATAGGTCAAATTCACGCTCTTTGATCTCTGAATCCCAAAATGTTCAACGCAATCTGATCATCAGTTCTTCACTACACACCCTAGGAGTAGGGTGGAACCCTAATGAGGATTACATTCATTTTCCCACAAATTATGAAAACAAAGGTGACAAACCCACTAAAAGATCTATCTTATCTGATTCCTGTAAGGTTTTTGATCCTCTTGGCCTGCTAAGTTTATTAACTATCAAGCCTAAAATATTAATTCAACAGTTATGGGTACAAAAAATAGACTGGGATGAACCAGTGCCCAACGATATACTTAAATCGTGGCAATCTTTCATAAACAACATGTCTAATATTCGTAATCTATTCATTCCCCGTCACGTGTTATGCAACAATCCGGTTTTAATAGAATTACATTGTTTTTGTGATGCGTCGACGACCGCCTATGCCGCATGTGTTTACTTGAGATCAGTAAATAGTCAGGGTGACGTCACAGTGCGATTGCTGTGTGCTAAAGCTCGTGTTGCGTCTGTGAAGCCGACCACGGTGCCCAGGCTTGAGTTGTGTGCGTGCCTGTTGGGAGCTCAGCTCGCTGCGGCCGCATGTCGCGCACTGCGATGTGTTATCACTCGGAAGATATTTTGGTCTGACTCATCCATCGCGCTAGCATGGCTAGGAGCTAGGTATGATAAATTAAAAACGTTTGTTGCCAACAGAGTGTGTAGTATTTTAGAGCTTACTGAAGGCTCGGAATGGCGTCATGTGCCTACCACACTCAACCCGGCAGACTTAGCATCACGAGGAGTAGATGCAAACAAAATAAATAACTTGAGCTTATGGTGGAACGGTCCTTCGTATTTACTTATGTCGGAAAAGGTCTGGCCTACAAATAATAAAGTAATAAACAATATTAGTGATTTGCCCGAGGTAAAATCAAATGTATGTATGAACATAGATAGTGATAAAAATAAGCTAATTAATTTCGATAAATATTCTAAGTTTTCTAGATTGCAAAGGTCTTTTGCTTATGTACTTCGATTTGTGCACAATTGCAAGAATTCAAATAATAAACTCACGGGTGTTTTACAGCCCGATGAGCTTAAGGCTTCGTTAGAAGAACTAGTGCGTCTAGCTCAACAAGAACTTTTCAGTTCAGAATTGAAAACACTTCAGTCTCAAAAGACATTAGGTTCTAAAAATCCATTGTTAGCTTTGAGTCCGTTCTTAGATAGTAAAAATATTATGAGAGTTGGAGGGCGTCTGAAATATTCTTGTTATTCATTTGAAAAACGTCATCCAATGGTGTTACATGCTAAGCATAGACTTGTGAAGTTATTGTTTCAGCATGAACACTTACGTCTTCTTCACGCTGGTCCACTGCTATTGCTTGGGTCCATTCGCGAATTTCTCTGGCCCATTGCTGGACGAGATCTTGCACGAACTATTGCTAGGCAGTGTATTGTTTGTAGAAAGGCTAGCGGGAATACGTTGACTCCTTTGATGGGTTCCTTACCCGAGCAACGTGTAAACCCCGATTTTCCATTTGCTAGTGCTGGTGTCGATTTCGCTGGACCATTTTTGATAGCAGATAGGAAAGGGAGAGGATGTAGAATTACAAAATGTTATCTTTGTATTTTTGTCTGTTTACGATTTAAATGTTTACATCTCGAAGCTGTAAGTGAGCTTTCGAAAGATGCTTTTATACTTTCGCTGAGGCGTTTTGTCTCTCGCAGAGGAAAACCTACTGAAATATTTTGCGACAACGGCCGTAATTTTGTTGCCGCTGACAAGGAAATCCAAGATTTGATTTCAAGGTATGCTGATGATATTGCAAGCTTTGCTTCTGGGGAGGGTTTAAGATTTAAATTTCAACCAGCGTATGCGCCCCATTTCGGTGGCTTGTGGGAGGCTGGCGTAAAATCCGCCAAATTTCACTTAAAAAGAGTTTTAGGTAATTCACATTTGACATTCGAAGAATTAGCCACCCTATTCAATCAAATTGAGGCTATCCTCAACAGCCGCCCTTTATATCCCTTATCCTCGTGCCCTGATGACCTTCAGTCCTTAACCCCAGGTCACTTCCTGATCGGGCGGCCACTAACTTCGATGCCGTCTCCCAGTCTGGAACATTTAAATTTCAACAGGCTAGACCGCTTTCAGCGCCTAGAACGTCTGCGCCAGGACTTTTGGAGACGCTGGCAGCTGGAATACTTGGCTGAGCTGCAGCAGAGGCGGAAGTGGAAGATTCCAACTCGACCATTTCAAGCTGGCGACCTAGTTTTGCTAAAACAAGATAATGCTCCACCCATGACATGGAAATTGGGCCGAATTCGATGCCTGTTTCCAGGAAAGGACGGCGTGGCTCGGGTCGCCGAGATTAAGACTGCTTCCGGCATCTACCGAAGGGGTGTGAAGTATCTGTGTCCCCTGCTGGACGCTGCTGCAGATTGATTGGAGGCAGGACACTCCAACGCCCCCCAGTATGTTCGAGCGTATCGATAACTCTCATTCAAACCGTTCATTCTTCACTCAACTTTTCTTTCGTCTGTCGCGCGCCGTCAAGCTAACACCGCTAATACTTTTTGTACCATTGTAAAAAGCATATTAAACGCAGTTAATTGGAGTCAGATTGTATATTTTGGAACCCTGGAAACAACCCCGAGTTCAAAAAGTATGGAATTGTTTGAAGCCAGTCACATAGACTATACTATCGGATCGCGTTTGCTTTTCTATGTGACTGGATTGGAGAGGAGGATTCTCGCAGAAAAAAAAATCACTTTGAAACATTTTTGTTTCCACGCCGACGATTTCCACAAGAATGTGGCTTGCGCGTACTTAACGTGCCGTGTGGTAATGCCGCCCGTGTTCAGTTTTTTCATGCGAGAAGCTTGCGCTGGCAGAACTGTGGTGAAGCGAACTTGTGCGTGAATTAGGCCCATAAGTGGAATCTTATAATCTTATCTTAAAGTATCGAATTGACAAATGCAGTCGTTGATTGGTTATAGACGAATATTGAGATCAAAATAGCAATCGAGACAGGTTACTAATTTCCAGCGTTAGTGGGTATAATATAGTAATTTGGGATTGTGGGATCAGAGTCTCGTTTGTCTCTGATCCCACGTCCCATATCTCCGTGTTAATTTCGACTTCAAGAAGATGTTATTTAACTAATCATATAATTTTATTAAAGCCCTTATTCTACTTTGATTATTAAATTATTAAATTTATTATTAAACAAAAATTGCAATTGAATGTAGTTTGTAAGTGTTACAGTGAAACAACTACTCTAAAAACTTGCGACGTAAACAAATAAAAAAACAGTTGAATATGCTTAAATAATTTGACAATATAATTCAAAATTTTCACAGCAGTAAAAGATACAAATTTGAAACAACTTTGTATTAAAGAAACGCAAACTGCAACAGTACAATAATATAAGTGGTGATAAGATTACAGAAATGTAGCAATGTTGCCGAATCTACGACGAACACTCCACAAGCACTAAGTTTCTCAAAATCTCCTTGTATGATACGAAACATGTTCTTCCACACCCTTTTTGACAGCACTGTAATAAAAAAAAATCGTACTACAGTGGCCTGAGCGCAGGGAATTGTCCACTGTAATTCTTGCTAAGGAAATCAGGCTATTTTGCGGAGGATGGCAAGAGGCAAATCCCCTGGGCATGACGGATTCAGCATTGAGCACCTGCAGCCTGCTGGTTCCAACTCACCGTGAGTGTTGGCACTATTATTTTATTTGTGTCTGCGTCAATCACATCTGCCGCCTGACCTGATGCGAGCTGTAGTGGTGCCAGTAAGTTAGAAGCAAAACTGGAGACGTATCGGATAAGTCAAACTACAGGCCTATTTCTCTCGCCACCGTCATCACCGCCCACTTCCCTCCGTATCAAGCAGGAGACAGAATAAAACGAGGCCAATAAGCGCAAAACAACAAAAAATACTGCTTAACAGGTGATCGGTCACTCCATTTCAAAAAGAGGAGGCCTGGCCCTATAGACAAACAGCAGACGACAGCATAATCGATAGCGAAGCGATAATCGTTATCGCTCAGCAGTCACTAATACATTTTCAACTTTATACACTAGCTCATAAAGTTGAAAATCTATTATGACTGCTGAGAGGTAACGAACGAAACAAACGAAAACGATTTGTAAACTACAATTATTGATTTTCAACTCTACGCGCTGGGATATAAAGTTGCAAATGTATTAGTGACTGCTGAGCGATAACGATTGTCGTCTGTTGTCGTATGCTGTTTGTCTATAGGGCCTGGTGATTATGCCAATGCCGGTTTCCTCACTATATTTTCTTTCATCGTTCTTAAGAGCAGTGGCAATGAAATTCATTATCTACGCAAATTAATCCAGGAACTGACTGTATATCAAACGAAGCCATAAAACTAGCAAAAACAGTAATTTTAAAACCATTGACTCAATTGTTCAACAAAATCCTCAGAGACGAGAAGGTCCCACAGGCATGGACTGAGTCTGAAATTATACTACTGTACAAAAAGGGCGACCCAACAGAACTATGATACTGACTTGATTTTGAATCCATGATCTACATCTCATAAACTGGGCCTTCACTGCTCTCACTTAATTTAACAATTCTTATTAGCTATCACATAGGAATTACTCGTATTTTTTCAATAGTTAAGAAGTACTTACAATTTTGGGATAGCTTCAAAATCACATTAGAATAAGCTCCTATGACTTCTCTATAAAATCCTTCGCAAGCAATACATAGTTGTGTTTCTACGAAGAATCCTTTGGATAGAAGCAATACCATACCAACAGCATGGCTTACAATGGTGTGTTCTTCTCCCTAGAAATATATAAATAAACATAAAAATGTCGTGAGTGAAGACGGCTTTGATGCCCTCGACATAATTGGGAGCATTGCCGTTAACGCTGAATAAATACAATTTGCCTGGGATTTCTGGCCAGTTAAGTTTCAGTTTAATTTTTACGAAACATAGTTATTAGTTTTTATGCCCAGTGACCGGGCCTTTATTTGGGCGTAAACTCATTTATGCCCTTTACGCCAAGTTTATGCCGACGTACAGTATGGTTTAAAGATTATACAAGAAGTTTTTTTTGATATCCCATAAACTCTACGGTTACATTCTATACGTAAAAATAGTACTAAAAGTCCTACAATAGGTGATCCAAAAATGTACAGTTTCGAAGATATCATCATCATCAGCCGGAAGACGTCCACTGCTGAACATAGGCCTCCCCCTTAGACCGCCACGCCGAACGACAATTCGCCACTTGCATCCATCCGTTGCCCGCGACCCTCACGATGTCGTCGGTCCACCTAGTGGGAGGCCTGCCTACGCTGCGCCTTCCGGTCCGTGGTCGCCACTCGAGAACTTTTCTTCCCCATCGGTTGTCAGTTCTACGAGCGATGTGGCCTGCCCATTGCCACTTCAACTTGCAAATTTTATGAGCTATGTCGGTGACTCTGGTTCTTCGCCGAATATCCATGTTCCGGATTTTATCCCGCAAAGAAACTCCGAGCATAGCTCTTTCCATTGCTCGTTGAGTGACTCTCAGTCTCTCTAAAAGGCCAGCAGTCAAAGACCACGTTTCAGAGCCATAAATCATCACTGGCAACACACACTGGTTAAACATCCTTGTCTTGAGACACTGTGGGATTCTCGATGAGAAGATATCACGTAGCTTCCCAAACGCTGCCCATCCGAGTTGGATTCTTCGGGCGACCTCTTTCTCGAAGTTGGACCTACCTAACTGAACAATCTGTCCAAGGTAAGTATAATGGTCTACAACTTCGAGAGTATCGTTCCCAACAACAACCGGTACGGGTGCCACATGGACATTCGACATGACTTTCGTCTTGTCCATGTTCATTTTAAGGCCGACCCGTTGGGAAACGATACTGAGGTCGCTGAGCATAGCATTGAGGTGCTCCAACGATTCTGCCATGATGACTATATCATCGGCAAAACGAAGGTGAGTGATGTATTCGCCATTGATGTTGATGCCGAGTCCGTTCCATTCCAAGAGCTTGAAAACGTCCTCCAACGCGTTTGTGAACAGTTTCGGAGAAATAACGTCTCCCTGTCTCACGCCTTTCTGCAATTGGATTGGTTTCGTGCTCTCTTCCTGAAGTCGGATGGACATGGTGGCGTTCCTATACAAACACTTCAACACTTCGATATACCTATAGTCGATATGACATCGTTGGAGGGACTGCAATACTGCCCAGGTTTCGATTGAATCGAAGGCTTTTTCATAGTCCACAAACGCTAAACACAATGGCCGATTATACTCCTCTGTCTTTTGTATAATCTGGCGGAGCGTGTGTATGTGGTCTATAGTACTAAAACCTTTTCGGAAACCGGCTTGTTCGGGAGGCTGGAAGTCATCAAACCTGCGTTCGAGACGGTTCGTAATGACTCTTGAGAACAGCTTGTACACATGGCTCAGAAGTGAGATTGGCCTGTAGTTCTTCAACAAGGTGTTGTCACCCTTTTTGAAGAAAAGAACAACCACACTCCTGTGCCATGCTTCTGGCGTAGAACCTTCGAGTATGACGGAATTAAATAACTTCTGGAGGACTAGAAGTACCGGTTTTCCACCCGCTCTCAGAAGTTCTGTTGTGATTCCGTCCTCACCCGGCGCCTTGTTATTCTTGAGCTGTTTAAGAGCCATTCTAATCTCGTACAGGCTGATGTCCGGGATATCCTCAGTGTAGTGTCGAGTCAGTTTAGCTCTTGCGTCTCGAGCTGTACCGACACTGGGTTGTCGTGTTGATGTGTATAACTGTCCGTAAAACCTCTCAAGCTCTCTTAGGATCTCCGGTTTCGTCGAAATGATGCTGCCGTCGTTAATCTTCAGCTTAGTCATTTGGCTCTGCCCAATAGACGAATTCTTTGCGAAGACTTTTGAGCCCTGGTTCCGCTCGATAGCCTCTTTGATCCGTGCCGCACTAAAGGAGCGCAGGTCACGTCGCATTGATTTAGAGATTCGTCTATTGAGTTTGCCATATTCCGACATATCAGCTGAAGATTGCAGCCTCATCTCGGACCGGTCTTGCATCAACTTGATGGTTCCGTTCGAGAGCTTTTGAAGCTTATTCCGGCGCGGGGTCTTAAAGAACTTGGACCCCACAGCTTGGACAGTTTCCACCAACCCATTGTTGATTTCGTCCACAGTTTCGCATTCGGTTAGGCACTGGAAGCGATTGTGCAGTTCGAGTTGAAAGTCTTCGGGGTTCCGGATGTGGGCAGGACCAGGTCGGAGCGTGGACTTCACCAGACGAGACCTTTCAAGCTTGACATTGATATTCAGTGTGCCTCTGACAATTCGGTGATCGCTACCGGTTTTTACCTTAGCGATCACAGAGACATCACTGAATATTCGCTTCTTGGTCGTCATGATGAAGTCGATCTCATTTCTGGTAGTACCATCGGGGCTCATCCACGTCCACTTCCTGGATGGCCGCTTCTGGAAATAGGAGTTCATTAAATGAAGTTCTTCCTTTTCCATGAAGTCGACCAGTCGCTGGCCCCTATGGTTTCGCTGCCCATACCCAAATGGCCCCACTCTCAACTCATCGCCATTCCGTGCGCCCACCTTCGCGTTGAAGTCCCCCATAACAACGGTGAAGTATGTTTCGGAGGCATGTATGGCCTCGGATATCTCCTCATACAATGCCTCTACTTCATCATCAGAATGTGTCGAGGTCGGCGCATATACCTGTATGACCTTCAACGAATACCGGTTGGTTATTCTGAGTATAAGGTATGCTACCCTACTCGACACACTGTCGACTTTCACAACGTTGTTGATGAGGGACCTGCGGACGAGAAATCCAACACCACCCTGGGATTTACGGTCTCCTTCCCGGTAGAAGAGCATGTTGCCGGAATCTAGAACTATCGTATCCTGACCCTCTCTTCGGATTTCAGATAATCCCAAGATATCCCATCGCATTTTGCTCAATTCTTCCTCCAGCTCGATAATCTTCTCATCGGTCCTCAGTGTGCGGATGTTGTGTGTTGCCAGGGCCAAAGTCCGTTGGGGGTGGTAGCGGGGCATCTGCCGGGGATTCTTAGCACCCCCTGCTCCGCCGTTACCTGATCCGCTACCCAGACCAGGAATAGCGGAGCTGCCGGGGACTGGGGGCCGTGTGCTATTATTGTCAATCATAATGGGGGGGGGGGGGGGTTGCCATAATCCCCACGCTTGGCAGGCGGCTTGGGGATCGCAGTAGGGTCACCGTAAGTTTGCAAAGGACGCTGCTGCCCGTCCTTCGGTGGCTGGACGTAGTTTAAGGACGTACCCGGGTCGGGTTCCGGGTTCGAAGATATCAAACATAAGTAAATAACGAATTATGTCCGTTATATCAAAAAAAATTACACACACAATGCCACATCCACGACTGTTTTTTTTAATTCAAGGTTGCTTAGCTCGTGGCTAAATAATTACAGCCGCACAGACCGATCTTCCGGGTTAAGCCGCGCTTGCCGAGGTTGGTCTGTGGATGGGTGACCATCTGTCATAGCGAGTTTCCTCCGTGCCTCGGAAAGCACGTAAAGCCGTTGGTCCCGGCTGTCATTTGTAGATCTTTGACAGTCGTTACTGTTAGTCAGAAGCTCTAAAGTATGACAACTAGTCTTACCATGGGGTATCGTATTACCCAGTTACTGGGTTGTGGAGGTCTGACAGGCAGTCGCTTCATGTAAAATACTGATATTCAGCTGAATCTGGTTCGACTGGAAGCCGACCCCAATATAGTTGGGAAAAGGCTAGGCAGATGATGGTTGCTTAGTATGATTTGGAGCTAGGTAGCTGATACTAATTACATGTTTTACATTACATAATTTATTATAGCCACAGTGGTGTACTTAATAACCATAGTTCGGAATTAGGTATAGTCATTTTGATACTTGCATCGAAATGTTGATATTAATATGGATCTTCCTGGGATTTCTAACAGACTCATGTGGAAAACAGTATTAAAAATAAATAATAATAATAAAAAACAACAGATATAGATTAGACAAATAATTTGTTTGAAACTAAATAACTTTTCATATAATAAATCACGAGAGTTTTCTGCTCTCTTAGCGAGAGTCCACACGGCGCGTTGCGTCAGCGTTGCGTCGACGCAGCGCTGCCGTTGCGTTGTTTTACATACAAATAACCAAGGTGTTCACACGGCGCGCTGCGTCGTCGCAACGCACACATGACGGACAGCAGCCCCCGAGACGAAGCGGGAGGGGGTGTACTCATTGCGGCGACGGAGAGGCAGCGCTCAGTTGCTTGTGCGTTGATAGGGAGGATACACGCAAGCTCATTTCATTTTTTACCTACGTACTTTTGTATTCAGTTTTATTTGCAGGGTAAAATGAGTACCATTGAAGTAATTGATATGGATTACTTCATTACATTGATTCAGGAAAGGGCTTGCCGCAACTGTGCGTCACCGCTGCGTCGATCGAACGTTAAGGCCTTTGTCAAACAGACAGGCGATAGCGAACCGAACCGAATCATGTCATATAAAAATGCGAAAGCGATCCGATACTCTATGTGACAGGCTTCAAACAGTTCCATACATTACAAACAAAAACGCTACGCCACGCATTCGGTTCGTCTGTCAGTTTGAAAAAGGCATAAGACTGCGTCGTAGTAACGCTGCGACGACGCAGCGCCTGTGTGGCCGGCTATGCGTCAAAATATTTGCGTTGCGACGACGCAACGCGCCGTGTGGACTGGCTCTAATGCCTTTGTCAAACTGACAGACGAACCGAATGCGTGGCGTGGCGTTTTTGTTTGTAATGTATGGAATCGTTTGAAGCCTGTCACCTAGAGTATCGGATCGCTTTCGCATTTTTATATGACATGATTCGGTTCGGTTCGCTATCGCCTGTCTGTTTGACAAAGGCCTAAAAGTAATTCCGGGATTTCGGGCATCTCCACTTTATTCTTTCTCAACGTAAGTACATAACTCTACCTAATTCCGACCTATGCTAATAACACACTCACATTTTGCGAAACGGGTTTATCCCTAATAGGGGGCAAAAAACTTAAAACATACTTACGTAATACATTTTTGTCCACATTATTAGGATTTCAGCGTAAAACAAAGATTGTATAAACGTTGTAACGTAGTGAAAGATAATCTGCAATCAAATAATTATAATTTTACATTGACAGACAGCCATTTTGATAATAGTCTTTGATGAAACATAACTCAGTCAGTAAAATGAAAAGTTTTAATTTACTATAAGTCCAGAAGAATTTCTTATAAGATTCCAAGCTTCACTAACAGAATGTAACGCTTCATTTATTTCTTCCAAAGCTGTATCATTGTCCACTGTTATTTCGTCATCATTAGCTTTCCCAAAATATGTGTTTTCAACAATCGAATTCCAGATTCTAGTTTGGTAACTCAATATATTAACAGTTATCGTGATATGTAATATTTCCATATCTAACAGCGCAGATATTGATACAAAAAGACCTCTCATAAAAGACCAGTTTAAGTCGAAAACAACTTTGAAAATTGTAAGGGAAACACAGTTGGATATGATAAAGATGATTGACAGCCATGTAAAGATCTTCAGCTTTTTGAAATCTGTACTACTATAAAGACTTTTGTTGATCTCGTACAAAACTGTTAGTAAACGCACACTATTGCAACTGAAGTACAAATTAAGGAAACAAACTGCTGTAAAATTGAAAGCATATTGAAAGTAAATAAAATAATAGGGCACTTTAAATATATCACCAAACTTGGTAAAAGTCATGACTAAGCCGTAAAAACAAAGCATAAGTATGTTTATGAATACAGCGCAAATAATGTTTTTTCTTTTAACGATTTTCACACAATTATCACAGATATTAAACTTTCGTACACAGAAGATAGTATGCATGTAGTAAAAAGGATAAAACACACTAAGAAAGTCTTTGCTTAACAAGGCCCTGCTTGTGAATTTCATATTGTTATTTGTAATAAAACAAAATGTAATATTATTCGTTATAAGACGAACGTCCTTCTTTAGGCTAGTGAAAGATTAAAAAGCAATTATATCAATAGTAGTTGTTATTCTTAACATTATTAATGTGTCTATTGACGATAGATTGATTATTTTTGTTGGAGCAATTTTAAAAGTAGGTAATATGTTTTGAGGACGTGAGTAAATTATAATATCCGCAAAGGTATTTGTATAACATGTAAAATTGAATATTATTTGCATGTCCATTTGAAGGTAGAATATGGAGGACTTTATTATTAGTAAAAACTGGCCAAGTGCGTGTCGGGCCACGCACAGTGTAGGGTTCCGTAGTTGCCCATCAAAATACTTATGCGAACTAACTAAACTGATTCGCTGAATTTAATTTTAAAAAGAAGAATTTTCAAAATCGGTCCAGGCGTCTTTGAGAAATCGGGGAAAATATCTACATAAAAAAAAGATTACGACGAATTGAGAACCAATCCTTTTTTTAAAGTTAGTTAAAAATAGTTGACAATAAAAACCTACCAATCCCCAAAACATACCCACCTTATATAATACCCACTATTATAGCTGTAAAAATAAAGTTGACAAACTTACATTTGCAGTTGAAGAACATGTTCTCCGATACATTTTGTTTAGGAAAATATGTTATCCAAGTACGTTTTATAAGTTGGTCGACTATTACTCGTAAACTTGTAAAGCCTACTTAGTCATGATAATTTTCTTTTAAACTTCGTTATATATACTACTATTGTGAATTTTTTCACACCCCCATACATAACCGTTTAGCTGGTAGAGGGGGGGGACACTCGAGTCGAGCAAAAATTAGCACTTTACAGCTTAATATTTCACAAACGAATCTTTTTATCAAAAAATTGTTAATGTAAACTATCAATATTTTTTAAAGGCCTTTTTAATGATATCCCACACTAAGGGGTACGCGAGAGAAAAAAAAACATCCCCACTTTAAGTGTACAGGTGGTACCCTAAAAAAAATATTTTACGAGATTTTATTTTACCACTTTTTCGGCACAACAAATCCGTATATTTACACCAAATTATAGCTTTCTAGTATTGGGCGTCTCTGAGCTAAGCTGCGGACAGACGGACGGACGGACGGACATGGCGAAACTATAAGGGTTCCTTGTTGACTACGGAACCCTAAAAACTACCCATGTTTGCAAAGAAATAAATAATTTGATTCGACTTGAAAGGTTGATCTTAGAAGTTAGTAAGCCGCGCTTGCCAAGGTTATTGGAGATCATCTATTGAATACCGGATTACCACTGCGCTTCAGAAAGCAAGTTAACACTTTGTATCCACGAAGCAGACAATATGCCTATAAAACCGCTTCGAGACTGTGCGGGACGGACGTTATCGCCCGGACACACGACGATACGATGAGCTTGTCCGGAGCGGCGTTGACGTCTTGCACCGATGGTTGCTTGCTGTTTATGCTATTGCCTGAAGTCTTGAGTAGCAGGGACTTGTAGAACGAAGTTGTGGATGCGGAGTAAATAAAACAGCCAATAAGTCTTCATAAGTTTTCAGGAAGCGAGTTGCTTGAGTCTTCAGGAGAGAGAGAGAGAGAAGATGTGGTGCCGTACCGTTGACTACGATTTGGTCGAATTTTCGAATTACTATTGTACCCCTGAACTTTACCTTAACGAGAGCCGCAAATCGCTTCCTTGATTTATTGTTTATTTTTACTATCTTAAAACTATTTAACAATCGATTTTCTTATTGTACTAAAAATGGATTACATGTTGTTTGATATCACTATAATCCTTATGAAATTGCCTGTCTCCTGACATAATGACCCCGACTGTAACTGAAGGGACTGAAAAGTTACGACGAGTTAAAACTAGAAACTAGGAAAATTTTAATTAAATTACATTTTCATAGGTCATTATCTCAGGAGGTTTGGTGGTTATTCCACAGACTTAGGTCTCGTTAGGTAGCCTGGGTAACAGCCTAACGTGATCTAACATTTATAACGAAATATCTAGGTATTTCAGGAGTCTAGGGCCTGAATAATGATAGACACAAAAAAAATAATCTTTATTAAAGAAACAAATTGTGTACAGGACATCTTACAACGTCAAATAAGTGGGTTTTCGAACGGATTACGGGTTTAAAAGTTAGGTCCAGGCCTAGGTCTCAGTCTAGGCTACCTGGATACACAAAAAACGAAACTATACTATGACTATAAGCCCACTCAATTGATGCTACAAAATGCACTGTACTTACGGTTTTACAACGAATTTTTTAACTGTTAAGTTCTATTTAAACACTATATACTCTATATTTCACGTAACTGTCTATAATTTTACTTAGTCATTTTCTCACTATGAACACTATAAACACTTAGGTTTTGATGGTGACGCTTCGTCGCGAACATTTCTCCCGCCGTGCAGCGCTGCGATGGCTCGGTGCGATGTCGGCGCGGCGCTGCATCACCCCGGTGAGCGACGACTGTTGCCGTGCTGCCCTCCGCCGCGATGCCCGCCGCCCAGACTTTGACTTCTGGGTCACTTTGGTAGCGGGACGAGCTTCTTCACCGGACGCTTCAGGGTGCCGCCGGCTGTGCGCACCTCAGCTGTCCGGACTTCTCCGTCGGCCCCGGGGAACACGGCGACTATACGGCCTCGCGGCCATGTGTTGCGAGGCAGCTGGCCGTCTGCGATGAGGACCGGGTCGTTGATTTGCAGCTCGGGTCCCCGCCCGTGGGCCTCCCGCCGGTTTTGAAGTTCAGGCAGGTATTCTCGTACCCATCGACGCCAGAACATGTCGGCGAGTATCTGTGAGCGTCGCCAGAGCTTCTTATTGTCGATGTCGTGCTCGGTGAACACGCCGGGTGATGGTAGTCTAGCTGAACCACCGAGTAGAAAGTGGTTCGGCGTTATTGACTCGTCGTCTTCGCTGTCGACTGAGACGTGTGTTAGAGGCCGGCTGTTTACCGTGTACTCTGCCTCACACAACAGTGTGGACAACACCTCTTCTTGTGGGTGTTTTTCTGTGAGTACGGTGTACAGTGCGGACTTCACGCAGCGAACGAGGCGCTCCCAAGCGCCCCCCATGAACGGCGCAGAGGGCGTGATGAAGCGCCACACGATGCCTCGGCGACTGGCCTCCTCTGCGAAGGCGTCTCGCAGCTCCTTGTCTGCTCCGTGCATGTTGGTCCCGTTGTCAGAGTAGATCTCGCTGGGGCAGCCTCGGCGAGCAGCGAAGCGGCGCAGCGCTAGTATAGCGGAGTCTGCGCTGAGGCTGGCGGCGATTTCGAGGTGTACGGCTCTTGTTGTGAGGCACGTGAACAGCGCCACGTACCGTTTTTGGTGTTGACGACCGACGGTGACGGACAGGGGACCGAAGTAGTCGAGACCGGTGAATGTGAACGGCCTCTGGTGATGAGCTAGGCGCGTTTTCGGATGGTCGCCGGTGGGAGGCACGTTTGGTTGCGCCTTACGAATGCGACACGGCAAGCAGCGCGCGATCACCGTTTTGACGATAGGGCGCATTCTGATGACCCAGTAGTGTTGACGTATCTCGTTGATTGTGAGCTCCGTCCCACTGTGTTGCAGGCTGCGGTGGGTCCAGTCGATGTATAACTGTGTGATGCGATGATCTCCGTCTATTATCGGAGGCCTTTTGACAGTTTCTTCTATGTCGCGAGAGGCTGCGATACGACTTCTCAATCGTATGATGCCGTCCACGATTTCTATTTGCAGACGACGTAGCCGGCTATCTTGACTTATCTGTTTGTTTCTTCGTAGGTCAGCTATTTCTTTTGAAAATGCCTCTTCTTGTATGACGCGTACGAGTATGTTTTCAGCCTGGTGAACGAACGTACTTTCTATTGTATGTTTTGTAGTGGAGCGTTGACGATTTGTTGCAGACAATTTTTTGACAGGCGTTAACGAATTTTTCTTTTTTCTCCAATCTGGGTCCTTTTCTGTGTTTTTTCTTGTTCTCTTGTAGAACGTCTTCTCTGAAGGCCCGCGGCAAAGAGATATGAAGCGTAGAACGTACGCTGTTGCGCGTAATAATCGCTCCCACTTTGAAAATCGTACTGGATCGGGTATGGCCTCTGAGAGCTTCTGTTTAACGGTGTTTTCTTCGACGGCGGCGAACGTTCTTTCTTCCCCTGTTTGTTCTGTGATTGGCGGTTTCTCAGCGTATCCCTTCTTGAGAAACGACTCCATCTGTTCTGTATATTTTTCTCGTAGTGTGGGATTGCTGTCGAGTTTCTTTTCTGTTGAGATAAGTCTCTTCATTGCGGTTCCGTAGCTGTCTGGCATTTCTATGTTTTCATTTTTCCACAGCAGAGCGGTTTCTATGTGGCCATCTTCTAATTGTTTCGTGTGACGATTCAGTATCTCTTCTGCCTTCTTCTCAGGATCAGAGTCTGGACGCCGTGGATTGATGATCAATGATTCTATTGCGAAGAATTCACGCAACTGTTGCTCGATGTCGTCTGTCGTTGAGAGTTTGTTTACGTAGTGCACTCTCTGACCCAGTGTTCTGGTGTGCGCGCCGTGGAGAGTCCAGCCCATGGGAGTGAGCGATGCGATGGGCTGGTGCTTGGGTCCTCTTCGAATTTCGGTGGCCAGTAGCAGGTGCCAGTTGTCCTGGCCGATGAGGATTTTTGGTGCGCCGGCGTTGTAGATTAACTGTTGTTTGAGGTCATCTAGGTGCTCGCAGTGTGCGATATCTTCTTCGGTGATTGTCTGCGGTGTGAGATGAAGCTCGGGTATGGTGCGCGCTCTGAATGGCACCCTATTCTGCAGCTGGCTTGCGAGTGTGACGGTGATTCGTCTCGAACAAGGGGTGTCGATCGTTGTGTTGCCGATCGCACCTATCTTCAGCGGATCGATGCGGCCCTCCGCCCCGACTTGCTTCGCGATGTCTTCGTCGATGAGTGACACAGTTGACCCATCATCGAGGAGAGCGTAGGTGGAGGCTTCTCCCGCCGGTCCGATGACCCGGACCGGTACTATCTTCAGGTAGGCTTGACTCGAAGTCGCTCGGGAACTGGCCACTGTTTCTTTTGACTCGGACTTCTGTGTTGAGACGGCGGGCTTCTCGACTTCCTCTGTAGCAGGCTTCTTGTCGTAATGAAGAAGCTGATGGTGCGTGGCTGTACACCCGTTGACGTCACACTTCTTCTTTTGACATGTGTGACTTGCACGACGAATCTTCATGCAGCGAAAACACAGATTATGTTTTTTCGCTAGCTCCCATTTCTTGTCGCTTGAGGCTTCTTTGAACTTCTTGCAGTCAGACGAATAGTGACCCTCCTTGTCACAGAGCCGGCATTTGTTTACCGGTTTCTCAACAGCTGTATGAGTTCTCTGCGTGACGCGCCTGGTTGATGGAGCGTCGGTGGCGGCGATGTTCTCAGGTGGAGCGAAGGCGCTGCAGAACCGGGCTTGCTCGGTGACGAATTCGCTGAAGAGTGACAGGTCTGGTAGCGATTGGTACTTCTCGGTGTAGATTCTGTACCACTGTACGCGCAGGGAGTTCGGCAGCTTCTCGGTGAGTGCGCGCACCAGTTCTGCGTTGATGAGGTAATGTTCTTTCTTCAGTGCGCGCAGCGTGACGACGCCGCTTCTGACCCGGCTTGCGAACATGCAGATGTCTCTTGGTGCTTCGCCACAGCGTGGTAGTCCTCGCAGTCGTTCTGTTTCGGCTTGAGCTATTGAGTCTGGTCGGCCGAACTGTAGTTCCAACTCCTTCATGATGTCATCAGGTCTGGCGTGGCCGATGAGCTCCGAGCTGACTGTTTCGAGTGCTCGTCCATGCAGGCTTCTTCTGAGTCTCGCTGTATTTTCGACGTCGTTGAAATATCTTCGAGTTGTTTCGTAAATGGCTCGAAATGACAGCCATTCGGTGTGTGCCCCACTGAAGTTCGGTAGTGTCATGATGACCTTCGACGCCGAGGGGTTGTTCGATGTCCAATGTTCTGTCTTCTTGTCGGCGAGCGACGCTATAGCGGACGTGAGCTCCGTTATAAACGGACGGAGCTCCATGTTCCCCTTGGTGTCTTCTTCTTTCGGCTTCGGTGTTGACTCGATGCGATTGTTTAAATTCGATGACGGTAGTTGCGTTTGGAGGTCCACTATATTGTCGATGTTCGCAGTCGGGGGCGCCGGCTCGCGGCGCCTATTCTTCACTATGTCCCCTTCGGCGACGTTGTCCTCCCTCAGTGGCTCAGGTTCGGGTGCCTCTTCAAGCCAGGAACGCACGTACTCGTCGTTTGAATTTCTATCTTCTAAATATTCGTTGTCCGATTCTTCTTCGGCCCTCTGAAGTGCTAATTGTGCAAGTTCCAACTTAATCTTCAATAAGTCTTCACGTGCTTTCGAAATTTTTCTTGTTGATCGCGTCGTCCTATTCGTAGTCGACGGCGGCGGTCGGTTATGTTCGTTACGGGCGTCACCCCGGGTAGTCATCGGCACGGCACGGCTATTCGATGGCTTCACTGTTCTATCTGATTCTTCTTCATATCTGGTTCCCTTCCTGGTTCTGGGTGCGGTTGGTCGCTCGAAATCTTCAATGTGGGTAGGTGTAGAATCCGAAGAAAATTCTTGAATGTGGGTAGGCGCTGAACGGGTAGAGAATTCTTCAATGTGGGTAGGCGCAGAAAATTCTTCACCCCCCCGCGGGTGTGGGGGGGGCAGCCGCTGCCGGTCGCCCTCGGTGGTGGTGGTGGTGGACGGTGAACGCGGCGGTGCTTCGTGACGGATGGCTGTACTAGGTTCCCCCATCTCGACGGTGAATGCTTCGGCCGCTTTCCCCTGGGACCTTGTAGTTGGCATGTTCGATTTCGTTGCGACGATAAGTCTTCAGGTTTCAGGAATCTTCATAAACATCCGGGTCGACAGGACCAGCAGATGTGCGGGACGGACGTTATCGCCCGGACACACGACGATACGATGAGCTTGTCCGGAGCGGCGTTGACGTCTTGCACCGATGGTTGCTTGCTGTTTATGCTATTGCCTGAAGTCTTGAGTAGCAGGGACTTGTAGAACGAAGTTGTGGATGCGGAGTAAATAAAACAGCCAATAAGTCTTCATAAGTTTTCAGGAAGCGAGTTGCTTGAGTCTTCAGGAGAGAGAGAGAGAGAAGATGTGGTGCCGTACCGTTGACTACGATTTGGTCGAATTTTCGAATTACTATTGTACCCCTGAACTTTACCTTAACGAGAGCCGCAAATCGCTTCCTTGATTTATTGTTTATTTTTACTATCTTAAAACTATTTAACAATCGATTTTCTTATTGTACTAAAAATGGATTACATGTTGTTTGATATCACTATAATCCTTATGAAATTGCCTGTCTCCTGACATAATGACCCCGACTGTAACTGAAGGGACTGAAAAGTTACGACGAGTTAAAACTAGAAACTAGGAAAATTTTAATTAAATTACATTTTCATAGGTCATTATCTCAGGAGGTTTGGTGGTTATTCCACAGACTTAGGTCTCGTTAGGTAGCCTGGGTAACAGCCTAACGTGATCTAACATTTATAACGAAATATCTAGGTATTTCAGGAGTCTAGGGCCTGAATAATGATAGACACAAAAAAAATAATCTTTATTAAAGAAACAAATTGTGTACAGGACATCTTACAACGTCAAATAAGTGGGTTTTCGAACGGATTACGGGTTTAAAAGTTAGGTCCAGGCCTAGGTCTCAGTCTAGGCTACCTGGATACACAAAAAACGAAACTATACTATGACTATAAGCCCACTCAATTGATGCTACAAAATGCACTGTACTTACGGTTTTACAACGAATTTTTTAACTGTTAAGTTCTATTTAAACACTATATACTCTATATTTCACGTAACTGTCTATAATTTTACTTAGTCATTTTCTCACTATGAACACTATAAACACTTAGGTTTTGATGGTGACGCTTCGTCGCGAACAGAGACTATGTAGTTTATGGTTAGGCTGTTGGTCCCGGTGTTTAGAAAACGAAGTCAATGTCCAGAAAATCTGAGATTGATTTAACCCAGTAGGTACTAGTTGTCTTGTGGAGATCAGATAGGCAGTCACACCGTGTAGAATAATGGTGTTAGGGTGTATCCAATTGGTCTAGCAGCTGATCCCAATAGAGCAAGATAAAATGTTACGTAGATGATAAGTAAGAAAAATGTAACCGACTTCAAAAACGACCACGAAAAAGGGTAAAATAACCTACCAAATAACTTCTCTTTCGGAAGTCGGTGGCAAAAAACCAAAGAAATAAAAAAGCAAAGCCACCGACTTTCGAAAGAAAAGTTATAGTATAGTTTTTGAAGTCGGATATTTTTTTTTTGAAAAAGTTGTTTCTTTTACCCTTTTTAGTTTAAATATTCAACCCAAATTCTTCTCAAATACATTATGTATAATTTTCTCATCAATATAAATGAATTAAGTCCAAACACTAGGTAGCTACTATAAACCGTTGAGGAGTTCCCTGAACTGTCCTTCGTCTTCATCATCAGACCCCTAATGACAGTTACAACCCATCTAGGTGTAAAGTTCTTATCAATACAAATGAATCAAGCTCAAAATATACAAGATCTACTCCAGACCTTTATTAAATTGCAGTGCTTTAAATTCTTAATGATAAAACTTACAAACGCACTAGTCGCCCCTACGATTTTTTAAAGTTCCCCTCGATTTCTCTGGTCTTCCATCATCAAACCTTGATTTCCTTATCATAGGACCATTTTTGAAATATCTTCTTACCAATAAAAAAAATCATTAAAATAAAAATTAATATTAAAATTAAAAAATCATCAAAATCTGTTCATAAACGACGAAGTTCTGCGCGAACAAACATAGAAAAAAAGCACATAATTATACGGTCGAATTGAGTAACCTCTTTTTTTTTGGTCGGTTAAATAACCTCTTTTTTAGAAGTCGGTTAAAAAAGATGTTTCAGTGATTCTTAATAAATGAGGATTAAGGTGGGAATAATGTCAATCAAACATAGAATCATTAACTCCTATCTTTACTATTCAATAACAAACTCAAATTGCAGGATTACAAAAGTATAGTTGATCAGTATTGCAGCCAAATGAAGAGGAAGCTTAGCATCCATGCACCTCAGCTCACATACATGCAACTTTTTGAACATGCTTCGATGTAGTCGCAAAATATTTTTGTATAATATCTGTTCAGTTTCTGTAAGATAAGTTCATGAATTTATTGTTAATATACTAGACAGGTTGCTCCACATTACTATTAATTGAGTTATTGTATACAATCAAGTTACTAAATTGCAGTTTATGAGAATATTATATTTTGCAATAACTGAGGTGGCCCATTTATCTACATATAAGGCCTTTGTCAAAAAGACAGGCGATAGCGAACCGAACCGAATCATGTCATATAAAAATGCGAAAGCGATCCGATACTCTATGTGACAGGCTTCAAATAATTCCATACATTACAAACAAAAACGCTACGCCACGTATTCGGTTCGTCTGTCAGTTTGACAATAGCTTAAAGCTTTTCCTGATAACTACTGCTTCTAATGCGACAGAGGAAAACCAAGGCAAAATTATTGTGATGAATAATTCTCCATAATAAAAAACCTAGTACCTGCACAGTTTGATTTCAATAGGAGAATGCAAGAATCTTGGGATTTTTGCACGGCGACATAAAACTTCTCACATTGTAGGCATAAAATAGTTTGCAATGTTACATTTTTTATAAACCACATGAGTAGAAACGTTGTGTATAAAATTAAATGTGTCTGTAAATAAAAATCATTTTTTATTTTATTATTTCTAGTAAGTTTGGAAGGATTGGATGAATTTGGATTTAAACGAAGCAAACGATAAATACGGAGGAGGAGCAGTGGTGGCCCAGTGGTATCGGTCCCGACTTACGAGTTGTAGGTCGTGGGTTTGAACCCCGCCAGGCGCATTACTTTGTGTAATTTGTTTCATCACCACTGCTCTCAAAACGGTGAAGGAAAACATCGTGAGGAAACCGGCATGTTCTAGAACCTAAAATTCGAAGACATGTGACATCTGCCAACCCGCACTGGGCCCGCGTGGTGGATTATGGCCCACTCCCTCTCACAAGAGAGGAGGCCTGTGTCCCAGCAGTGGGAACATTATAGGCTGATGATGATGATGAAACGATAAATAGCGTGCAGCTGGTTATTAAACTGGTCGAATATAAAAAAAGTTCATTGACACATAAAAAGAAGTAAAAGTCAATGAATGGTGAAAGATTCTATAATGTTGGGATCACGTGGCATTATACTTCTTGTTTATTGACTGTATTCTTTGTATGTACTCTGGTGTTGTGCAAGGAGTGGCGTTTTGCCCAACACTAATTGGATTTGATCTGCAAATTCCAATTAGTCTTGGGTAAAACGATACTACTTACGCAGTACCACGAGGCTATGCGCGACGGAAGTGGCTCTGGCGGCGGTGCTTAAGTGACAAAAACGCGACCATGTCGTAATTGAGCATCCAATCACTTTATTTAAGACAAGCAACATTGTTTTGTCATATTTTCTATAAAAACTTACATCAAAACCAGCGGTCACAAATAATTGGCAAAGATGAATCCAAACTTGAATATTAACAATTCCGTAGTAGCAAGTCTCGAAATAGTGATGAAGAATCTGCAAAAAAATATATAGAGTTTCATACCTACACCGTGGAGTGTGCCAGGCCTAACATTTCTGAAAACCACATCAAAATAATCGAAAAAACGCTAGATAATCGAGGAGAACATACATACAAACATACGGGTCAACAACAACCGCTTTTTTTTTGTTACGCCAACAGTACAGTTACAAAAACTTACAATCGATTGAAATGAACTCTTGATTATTTTGTAGCACTCAAGTAATTTCACGTAGATTTCCTGCATTCGTTTGCAATACGCCTCATCAATACAAACATCCGAGCGAAGATGAGTTCTCCATAAATCCACTTTAATTCTCAATAATATTATTAATCTGATAGCATAGATCACGTGTGCGTCGAAGAATAACAAGCATGATGTGCTGATGATAACGCACAAAGGCAAAAGAGGATGATGGATTAACATGGTGGTAACGATAGCATAAAAGCAAAAAATGACCACGACACTGACCGAGTTCCCAAACTTATAGTTTCTTAAACTGATTTCATTACTAAAGCATCTACAGATATCTTGAATGTTCAAGACAAACTGAACAAGATTATTTGTTTGAACAATGTGAATAATAAAGTTAACGGCAAATCCATTGAAGTAAAACAAAAAATCGAAAATAATGAGAAATAAGAGGAAAATTGACTTATTAATGTACATTGTACTCAAAGTGAAGATGCGGTATATGCAAATTGAGAGAAAGAATAATATTCCACAGAAAGAATAAAATCTTGTAATGAAATTAATTGGCGATATAACACTGTCCTTGATGTTGTATTTTGGGCAGAGCACAACAGTTTGCATGAGATTTAAAGGTAGAAACATCGACTGCACATTTTTATCAATCACATTTTTGTTGAAACTGCTATCTATGAAAACTGTCGCGTTAGTTCTTTCTCGAAAGACTTTTATTTCATCCATTTTAGTTAAACAGTAAAGTGGTAGAAGAGACGCGTACGAGTATAATGTTATTGTAATAATATGTCAGTTATGTTTGACTTGACAAGTCAACTCCTTTTAACATAACGAAGTCCTAATTAATTTAAAAGCTTTGATAAACTTAAAATTCTACTATCTATCTAATTTTATTTATGAAACAAAATACAATACAAAACACAATACAAAATATTTATTGGAACAAAAAACAATTTACAAAAAGTATGTGTTCGTTAATAACCGCATTAGTAAGGAATACTGTGTCGCGACCATTAGCGCCCACCTCCAAGAGGGGAGACGACAACGTTCCAGACATTTGTATAATACATGAAAAAACAAAAAGTATAAGAGTTAAAAACTAATAGAACTTTAAGTACTATTTAATAATGATGATTTCTATTTATGTAGGTACATATGAATGTGTGTGAGTGATGTGTGTGTATGTTTGTGTATGTGCATGAGTGAATATGTGAGTATGTGTAGGTATAATGCATGTCAGTTTATATGATTAGGAAGGTAGTGGGAATGAAGGGAGTATTTTACTAAATTTAGGTTTTAACGAAATTTTACATCAAAACAAAAGTTTTGATGTTCAATACTTCAATTGAAATGCAGTAAACTGGAAAAAAAATTGCTTTTCTATTTAAACCAAACTGAATATTCTATTACAATACTTTCTCTTGCCTGCCTTTTCATAAAACGTTCTCAGCTGTGATGGTAGGTTAGCAAATACTCAGACTGCCTTGGGTCACGGAACTGTCTGAGGTCGGAAGACTGTCTTATTGGGTAACCGTAACCCTGGAAAGTAAAGGACTTTTGAGGATCACCATGGATTTTGGTAAGTACAAGTCTGAAAAAGCAAAATACTCAGTGAACGACAAATTGACAGCTAAGCTTAGTCATTCACTCCCGCAGTCCCGCTCCCTACCTTTTATTTAATTATTATTTGTTTCATTTACCAAATATGCTGTGTTTTTTTAAGTTTCGGACAGTATTCAGAGTTTAAGCGAAACTTTTATTGATACTAAACAACATGGCTGTGATAATCTTATACAACATTAATTACGAGAAGTTCCATGTAGCTATCGAAGATGCAGGGACGACTTGTAACAGCTAATGCAGTAACTGCCAAGGAAGATTATATTTATAGAGGTGGACATTTTAATGGTGGTAAATGCCTTAATAACTTCTTACTCAATAGTAAGATACTCTGTTCATATTATGCTGACACAATTGTCAGCATAATGATTGACTACTCTGAGAAGAAAACTGACCTCTGAGTTTGTTTCGGGTGTTAAACACCTCAGTCACAGTCTCTTTTAAAAGTCCAAACATTATTATTGGTCAAGTTATAAGGTTAAAAAATACCAAAGAAAGAACATTGAGCTACATACTATGAGCAAAGAAGTGCAAAGCCAAGGTAAAAGCTATCACTTATTAACCGACTTCAAAAAGAAGGTTATCAATTCGACGGTATATGTTTGTTACGCGATTACTCCGCCAATAGTGGACCGATTTTCAAAATTATTTTTTTGTTCGAAAGGAGATACTTCAGGAGTGGTCCCATTGTCACCATGTCAGGATCTGATGATTGGATCTTGGAGAAATCGAGGGCAACCCTCAAATTTTATAGGCCCACACATCGTTTTTCACAAATTTTATGAAGTAATTTAAGTATTTGCGTATGGTAATCATCATCTCATGTAGCTGAGCTGATGATGGAAGGTACAACTCCTCTAGTAAGGACTTATAATAAACTATGAAAACGGTTTCCCAAATGCGGGCTCTGTAGCATGCGTTCCGAAAATCTCTCGCACTCGCCATGCGGGCCCTAACAACTAATGAAATTACACCAATACTTGGGTTTGCGGGCGGCGAGTATTGTGTAGCTCGCCGCCTAATCAAGGCCCCGTTATAAATAATGTGCTACGCGAGCCTCAAGGACCTATCAACAAAATAACGGAACCTCTATGTGGCCAAATGCCAGCAGGTGTTCAAAGGCCAACAGAAGGAACAGGGCTATTTTTTTTCAGCAAGACAGTCCATTCAGGGAGAGAGAACATTTGATAGTTTTAATCATCATTAGCCTGCCTTTTCCCAACTATATTGGGGTCGGCTTCAAGTCGAACCAGGTGCAGATGAAATATCAGTATTTTACATGGAGCGACTGCCTATCGGACCTCCACAACCGAGTAACTGGGTAATCCGATACCCCAATCATCGATATCTTTGTAGTTATAAGTGCGATTTTGAAGCTGTTTTCAGCTCATTAGACCTAAAAAGGCGGACGCCTATCGTTTGACACAAATCGCAACCCTTAAATTTCAACCCTTACCCTTATTTTGCATTTTTTCAATTTTTTGTCAAAATTTCACCACATTTAATTCAGTAACTTCGCCATTTTTTGATCTAAATTAACCGTTTCAAATTTAAAATAGTCTCAGCAACCGCCCTCAATTATTCCAGTGATCAGGTCCGCTTTCCGTGGCCCTAGTTCCGGAGTGGGGGTGAAAAACACTCAATTTAACGTAAAAAACTGGTTTTTCGGCCATAACTCAAAATTTTGTCTCTTGTCATCAAATCTTTTATTGCATATTCGACTAGCCCGCGCGGAGCCCGATCCAACGATACCCCGCACGTGCGTCTAGCTCGCAAAAAATTTCCCCACCTACCCGCCCTGTGGCCTATAGCTAAGAGGGTAAACTTATTTTCGGCAAATTTTTTTCTTTTCGATATACTATCTATTGAGTGTCTGGGCAACAGAAAACCGGTTTGGGGCGTTCAGGGTTGAACATATGACCAAAAAACACTGTTTTTAATTATTTTTATTTTACCATTACTGTTGTGTTGTGTACTGACGTTTTATTTAAATTATTATGTGTGTTTCCCCCCTTTACAGGGACACAGATTTGACAAATTTTATTATCTAATGACTATTTATTTTGACGTTTAATATAATTAATTAAAAATTGACCGTATTTTAAACATTTTAAGGCTGATTTAAACATTATTGCGATTCCTGCGTCCCCTATTTACAGGGACCCAGAAGGCCAGTGTCGATGATCCTCTCTTTCTCGGCAGCGAAGAGACAGACGCGACCCTCCCTTTACAAGGATCCGTCTGCTCCCGCCCCGATGGGCACCCCTGACTCTCATGACGGTCTGTATGAAGAGCAGTCGACGGGTGGGTCCTTGGGGGAGATATTGCTTCCCTTGTTGAGACCTGAGCACGTGATGAGGCGAATCTCCTTCGAGGACGCCACCCCTCCTGACCCCATCGAAGTCTTCGCCACGCCAAAGGGGCGCCCGCGTCCTGTGGCCGCCACCAGACCGCTCGAGGGGACTATGGCCGAGCGCTGCAACCGTCTTGAGGAGGCGAGAGCGTGCCTAGAGAAAGCGAAGGAGAGCCTGGGCAGCTCTCGCAACCTCAAGACCAACATTAAAAATGCAGTGCTGGAGGCCCTCGAACGGCTCTTCGAGTTGGTGGAGGACGCGGAGCTCAGTCGGGCCCCCAACGTGGCTGTGTCCGCGCCAGAGCCGACTACCGCCGCGTCCACCGTTGTCCGTGGTCCCTCGCCCGTTTCCGTCGAGGTTCTTACTGGCCAGACTGAGCTCCTCAACACCCTCAAGGAGCACATCTCGGAGCTGAAAGACCACTCCGAGAAGATGGATAGACTCCGAGACAGTCTGGCCAGCAGGGAAAGTGTGGAGGGGGACACCTACGCGAGTGTAGTGTCCGCAAATAAGGGCCACACCCGAGCAAAAGCTCCGGAGCTAATGACACTCCACTCGGTGGTTGTCTCCTCCACCCAGGAGATGGATACGGGTGACGAGATCCTTGAGAGAGTAAGGAGAGCGGTGGATGCGAAGGACGGCTGGGTTCGTGTGGAACGGGTCAGGAAGGCCAAGGACCGGAAGGTCATAATGGGGTGCGCGACGGAGGAAGAGAGGAGGAAGATAAAGGAGCGACTGCAGGCGGCCGGAGGAAACCTCGTCGTCGAGGACGTGAAAAATCGGGACCCGCTTCTAATTCTGAGGGATGTGCTTACAGTACATAGTGATGAGGAGGTACTAGCTGCCCTCAAGAGTCAGAACCGGGAGATCTTCCACGGACTCGACGGCGCGGATCTGAGAGTTTCCGTAAAATACAGGAAGAAAGCACGCAACCCGCACTTTAACGGCATTGTGTTAAGTGTATCCCCCACGATTTGGAGGAGGGCGCTCGAAGGAGGTAAACTTCGAATTGACCTCCAGAGAGTGCGCGTCGAAGACCAGACGCCTCTGGTGCAGTGCACCCGCTGCTTGGCATTCGGCCACGGCAAACGCTTCTGCACAGAGCCGGCCGATCTATGCAGCCACTGCGGTGGTCCACACCTACGGTTGGACTGCCCAGTCAAGCAGAGCGGCGAAGCAGCGGCATGCATAAATTGCACCAGAGCCAAGATGGGGGAGCACCGGCACAATGCCTTTAGCGACGACTGCCCAATACGCAGGAAGTGGGATGCGTTCGCCAGGGAAGCAATTGCTTATTGCTAAAGATGTGGGCGCACTCACTTCCTGCGGAAATGCGAAACCGGGACCGACACAACAAGAGAGCAAACGCATTGAGCGAACCGCTGAGGTTGGCTCAATGAGGGGTAGAAACTGGAGTCACTCTCTTAAGAAAGTGACTGGAGTTGTGCTGGACCTTGAGTCAACTTCAGCGGAATCGCCAAATTGTGTCGAGCCCGGAGCAGGATACCGTAGACCCCTGTTTCGTGATATTTAGCCGTATAATAAGTATATGGTTCATATATCACACAAGCAGTAAAAACAGGCAATACTGTAGTGTCATGTCAGCGCTTTATTTCCAAATTGGGTACAGCGTAACATAAAAATGCTAATCTAAAAGTCAAAATTAAAGAAAATCACAAGAATTCCACTTAGAACCAAATAAACAATAAACAGAAATAAAGTAACATCCAAATAATAGTAAAATCAAAGAAAATAATAAAAATTAATTTAGAACCAAAATTATATTAAACAGAAATAAAGTTCACAAAATTCAGGCGAAAATTCATAGTTTCAAAAAGAATCTCAGGTAAACATTTTAACGGTTAAATAACATAAGTACTAGACTTGTAAAAAACTAAGTGAAATACGGAAACTCAAAGTGGCCTCTTCGGCCGCCTGCAGTCGTGGGAATTAAATTTGACAAAGAGGTCTCTGCAAGCCTACAGCAGAGGGACACTCGCAGGGCAGGAGTGGGTTTTAGTGGGTTCGAGTCCCACACTACCTCGACTGTCTCATGGTCTCTGTGAGACGGTGAGACGGCCGAGGTGTCCGTGGGGATTTCCCACTCCTGCCTCAAAAAAAAAAAAAATCCGATACCCCATGGCAAGACTGGTTGTCAAACTTTTAGAGCTTCCGACCAAAAGTAACGACTGTCAAAGATCTACAAGTGACAGCCAGGACCAACAGTTTAACGTGCTTTCCGAGACACGGAGGTAACTCGCTATGACAGATTGTAACCCATCCACAGACCAACCTCGGCAAGCGCGGGTTAATTGCAGCTGTGCGGCTGTAATTGTTTAGCAAAAAGAAAGGTACCTGTACTTACTTGGTTATTCCACACTATAGATGTTTTTATCACACAGCATATAAAGTGGATATAATAAAGATTACGGTAAAATATGCAGAATGTGTGGTACAATGACTACAAAAAAAAATGTTACCTATTGTGTTGTCATGAAAGACACTGCCCGTAATTAGTTATCATAATAAGGTCAATTAATTTTTATTATAGTGTCTATGAGTCTTTATGAGAGTGAAAATTTTAAAACTTACCAATACTTGGAATAATCTCTGGTACAAATTGTAAACTTTAGAGATATACTTTGATATATCTCAAGTAATTTCAAACATCGATCTTCATTTTCGTATTCACAGCTCATCATATCGAGTTCTTTAATGAAGTTAAACAAGTATTTTTTTAGCAATATGATAATCCGAATGCTTATGACTAAATTGATTTCCCACCCGATGTAAAGTGTATGGATAATAATGTCAAGAATCAAATCAATGACATAGGGGTAGTGACTCAATGTAAAATACAAAGTGTGTATGAGATTATTGATGCAAATAACACTTAGTATTGAGATCCAATTACAAAAAACAAAACTCGTAATGCCTTTACTGAAACCGATGCTCTTGTTTATAGCCTGGATCATTAAAATAATTAAAAAGTTGTGGTCCTTGGGCACTATATGTAAAATGAACATCGTAGTGAATTCAATCATATACAACATGAAGTAAATTGTAGTAAACAATGAAAAGATGTCTTTTTCTGTATGTGACATGTTCTTATTCATATCCTTAACATCTAAGATTTCCATTCTTTAAATACAAGACATATTCACAAATATAATACAAAAAAACGAGAGTAAACGACTTATTCTTCCACTTGGATAAATGAAACCATTCTGGACGCTATATTTTGAACCCAAAAACACAAAAAGTGCCGACTTCAATGAATACACTAATTTTTGTGTGACATGTGACCTAGACACGTCACAATGGGAGGCAATGGCAGTGGACCGATCACTATGGAGGCATACCGTGAGCACTAAGGTGTTAGAGTTTAAAAGGCGTCGTAAAGAAGAGCTCGATGCCAAACGAGACGAGATTAAGGCCCGACCACCCGCGGCCATCCAATACAATTACGTCGGAGGGATGCTGACTTGCAGTGAATGTGGACGCACTTTCACTGCAAAAATTGGCTATACCAGTCACCAGAGAGCACACCAGCGAGGCTCTCAATAGGCAGATCCAAGTCGCTGTGGCCGAAATCGGTCGGGATCATATATGTATATAATTTTTGTGTATCTTTGTCTATTCGATTGTATGTTTTTAATTGGAATGAGATTCTTTGATCAACTTTTTGGATCATTTCTTACAATTTTTATCTTGAACCTGAGGAGTACAACTTATGATGGCCTTGTCTTTTATAAAATATATTAATGTATCCACTATTTTATAAATGAAATTACCCATCAGTACCTAAATTCTGAAAGTCTTTATACATACATTAATCAATAGTCTACAGCTATAAGTTCAAAATCGGTCTGTCGGTTAGAGTATTGAGAAATAATTATACACGTGTTTGTAATTTTTTCTAAACAATGAATATTGACAAAGATAAAATACTTCAAATTCGAGAGTCAGCTCATGATGCCATAATATCCGAGCTCACATTCTACATGTCGACAACCTCGCGCGCTAAGTCAAGACATTTTATTTTTTATCTTTCTCGGCTTTCACGAGGTTCTTGTCATGCGGGATGGTAACATCGATTATCATTACGCGGCGCGTTGATCTGCCTACCACTACTATGTCAGGCTTATGAACAATAATAGTCCTGTCAGTAATGATAGGCAGATCCCAGTACATCGTGACATGGTCTTTCTCGAGAACTGAGTCGGGCACAATCTTGTAATACGGTACCTTAGAATTAACAAAATTGTATTTCAAAGCTATTGGTTTATTTATTTATTTGTTTTATTAATACATTATAGAAAATTACACTGTAATAGTAAAACAAAATACTGGCAAGTGACTTTCATGAAAGATATTGCTAACGCTGCGTCGATGTAAAACAAGCCACACGCAGTCATCTTACTGAATGTTTTCTTCGTCCTTATGATGTTCTTGACTAGCTGCTTCTGACTCTCTATAAAAAAAATATACTTTGTCTATTATATGTACCTGTAATTTTTTTTATTAACATTTACCCCTAACCTTCTATTCTTCCCTATTTACGGCTATCTCCGGCCAATCTCTCATAAAGGGGTCAAGTCGTCACGCCAGCGTTTTCTAGGCCTCTCTCGGCAGCGACGCCTGTCTGGCATCCACTGTGTGACGACTCTGGGGGTCTAATCTTTAAGCACGAAACCTGTGGTTTCCTTAGTTTTCCACGCTCACAGACAACGAGCCCGATCTAAGAATGCAATTTGACAGATTGCTCCTTAGAGTCCGCGCCACCACTCATCAGGTCATGAGAGCTGCGGAAAATCACTAAATTTTTTTTCAATGGAAAATGTAATAACATAGATACTAGCATTGCGGCAAAAGGACTTAAGTCGTGGCGGCATAATCCGTCCTCAAAGATTTTTACGTTAGTAACGTTCGTTCTGAGAGACGAGAGTTCTTTTAGAGAGACTAAGAGTCACTCAACGAGCAATGGAAAGAGCTATGCTCGGAGTTTCTTTGCGGGATAAAATCCGGAACATGGATATTCGGCGAAGAACCAGAGTCACCGACATAGCTCATAAAATTTGCAAGTTGTAGTGGCCATGAGCAGGCCACATCGCTCGTAGAGCTGACAACCGATGGAAAAGAAAAGTTCTCGAGTGGCGACCACGGATCGGAGGACGCAGCTTAGGCAGGCCTCCCACTAGGTGGACCGACGACATCGTGAAGTTCGCGGGCAACCGATGGATGCAAGTGGCGAATTGTCGTTCAGCGTGGTGGTCTAAGGGGGAGGCCTATGTTCAGCAGTGGACGTCTTCCGGCTGATGATGATTATGAACGTTCGTTCATCCGAATGTGTCCTAGAAACAGGACTTAGAAAGTAGACCCCCAGGCCCGGTGATCCCGTTTCATTCTACCCAATTAGCCCGCCCAATCCCATTGGAAGCTGTCATAAATTAAGAAATTTTGTGGCTTCCTATTTGTGAGTGATTTTCCAACAATAGGAAATAACAGATTTAACAAAGGGGATTTGTCGTCTGTGAGACACAACGTCCCCACTCAAAACTCACTTCTAGAAATAAAAATAATCTTACTTGGACAGTTTCTCGTCAAATGCTGTACACACGTTGTCTCTGCATCCTCAACGGTCACATAGAACTTCTCACATTGTAAACTGTGCGTTAGTTCCAGAACCATGTTCTTTGCTATCATTAATATCATTCCTAAAACGCGTGCCACTGTCTGAAAGTAAAATGATTATTCTTTCGTAGTTTTTTTTCGATCGTTCGTTATTTTCTAAAAGGTAAACTAAATACAAATTAATAAATTGCATAAGTATAATATTAATTTAAACTTACTTCGTTATTCAACTCTGTAGATATTTTTAAATGAATGCAAATGTAATGGGCATATATAAGGTTACGGTAGAACATGCTTAACGGGTGATATAAGGCCTGTAAAAAAAAAAAAAAAAATTATAAATTCGTTGACTATAAAGACATGCTCTGCGTACTTTCTAAAGAAGCTCGTGGCAAATTAATAACGGATGGTATTTAAAAGTACTTCAATTTATTCCCATTTCATTTACCTAATTTTGCCTGTGTTCCACCAAATATACTGAATGTGCACCAAAATATGTTCATCAAAATAAGTCATAACGAGGTGTAATAAAAAAAAATCTACCTAAGCAGGGTCGACGAAGCCCCGCTTCGCAGGGCTTCTATTTCTGTGTACAAGGTTTAAAGGAACCTAACCAAACCGAACTTCGGGGTGTCCCTGAAATCTTGCTAAAGCGAGTTTTAGATTTGGTGCACATATTTGGTATACAAAAAGAATTTTATTATTGATGCGCATTTAAAATTTAGCCATTAATAACTGCCACACTGTCGTTTCCTCCGTAGCACAGAAAGCACGTAAAACCTTTGGTCCCGGCAGTAATATGCAGATCTAGTCGTTACAGTTAGTCAAAAGCTATCTTTTCCAGGGGTTTCGTATTACCCGCTTACTGGGTTGTGGAGGTCAGACAGGCAGTCGCTCTGTGTAAAACGGATCACTCTCTTTGCATCCGACCGTTCGATTGGAAGCCGGCCCCAACTTATTCGGGAAAAGGCTAGATGATGATGATGATCGTGGCAAAAGTCCTTTGAGTGCAATATTCATAAAACTTACCAATCCTTGAAAAATTTTCTTATACAAATTGAAAGCTTTTAAGATATTTTGGTATATCTCAAGCAGTTTTAGACAACGTTCTTCGTCTTCGTGTTCAATTTTCATCATAAGAACTTCTTTAATCCATTCATGCAGGTATTTTCTTAGCAATATTATAATCCGAATGGCTATAACTAAATTGATTTCCAAACCAATATAAAGAGTATTTAGAGCAGCGTCATGAATACAGTCGATGACATTGGCGAAATTAAATGTTCCAAAATACAGACCGTTTGTTAAATTATTGCTTAAAATAACAGTAAGTATTGAGATCCAATTCCATATAACGAAACGCGTAATGTTTTTACTGAAATCGATACTCTTGTTTAAAGCTTGAATCAATAAAACAAGCAAGACGTTGCGGTTCTTATGCACTATACCTAAAATGAACGTCATTATCAATCCAATTATTTCCATTATGAAAAAGACTGTATCAAACAACGTTAAGAAATCTTTTTCTGTATTTGACATGTTTCTATTGATATCCGTGACATCTATGAAGATTTTTTGATAGACACACGATGTAATAACAAATAAAAAACAGCAAAATGAAATTAAGTGACTTATTCTTCCACTTGGATAAATGGCATCATTTTTGACGCTAGATTTTGAAATGAAAAATACAAAAAGTGTTGAGTTCAATGAAAACACTATTCGTTGTACATCTTTGTCGATAAAATTATTGGTTGGTTCTTGAAGTGCGATTCCGTGATTGCTTTTTTGTTTTTTAAGCATTTTAGCAACGTTACGCCTGATCTTTTTCATTGTTACGGTAACTTTGTTTCGATACAGATACAGAATTATTTCAACAGAGATATTATCACGACGTAATTTATGGTAATGTTGGATTGAATTAAAATATTCGTAGGGATAATTCATTTATTATTTACAGCTGAAGGACACATTCGTTTCTGACAACCCTTTCTTTTTAGAGTTCCGAACCTCTCCGAGGAAAAATTAAACCCTTATAGAATTACTCTGTTGTCCATTTTGTCCGCCTGTCATAGCGAATGTTTTTCCAAACTTACTCATCCGATTCAGGGGGTCTAATGTCTAAGCACGAAACCCGTGGTTTCGAAAGTAACAGACGTTTTCACAACGAGCCCGAACTAAGAATGAATGGTAATATACCTTAAGATTTGACAGATAGCTCCTTAGAGCAAAGCAAGCTACATTTGCAATTTGATGTAATGACAAATACACAAGCGCCGCGTCAAAATGACTGCAGGCGTGGCGGTATTAAGCCGGAAACACATTACTTAACACGCCACGCGACGCAACGTGTCGACACCCGATGTGCAGTGAGCGCGTGTCGTCGCGTCGGGTGTTCATAGTGTGATTCTGGTCATAGAAAATAATACATTTGATTTGACCCAACACGCATCACGTTTCATCGGGTGGCGTCGGGTGTTAATAATGTGTTTCCGGCTTTATCCTTCCACAATTTGATTTTAACGTTAGTTAAGTTTGTACATCTGTATCTGTTCCCGTGTTTTCGTTGACGGACTTAGAAAGTAGATGAAAATGATAATTCCACCATTACGTTCGAAATGAGTCTAAAACTCCGAAAAAATACCGAAAATGGTTCTTCGCCTATAAATGTCAGGAAAACCTATAAGAAGTGTATAAACTTATAAAGTAAAGGCGCTTCCCTCACCGTGAGCACTCACCTGTAATGTAACGTTACAGATTCGAGCATTTCATCAGTGAGGGTGAAAATCGAGCAACACAATCACACCTTTGTAATGATACAAAAAGAGTTTACATCAGTGAAGGAGGAGAACCAATCATTACAATGTGCTCCTTGTATTAAATCTATACTAAATGTACGCGAATGCTCGTCAGTCAGAGGCACTACGATAATACGAAAAACTTTATTCCGAAATGCATAAATACGAATTTCAAAATACCGATTTTCATAATTCCGAATGGTTCAAAATTCCTAATATAACAACTCCGATGGATCATTATTCCTATTTTAATAATTCCGATATTTCAAAATTCCTAACGTTTATAATAACTATTTTCAAAATACCGAATTTCAATAGACCGAATATCAAAAATTCCGACTTAACATATTTTCCGAAATATCAAAAACACGAATACCGAATATTAAAATTCCGATTATTAGAATTCCGATTCGGGTCCGTCAGGTCGAAAAGTCCGAGGCGGGGTGCCCCAAGACACATTTTGCTCGCTATTGCATCCTGAGTTATAGCACCACTAAGGTGGTTCACGGGGCTCCTATTTCTGTTTGCAAGGTTAAAAGTAACCTAACACGAAGGGGATGGCGGGGTCTTTCAGACCCCGCCATCCCCTTCGAACCTAACCTGTCCGAGTCGGGGTGCCCCAAGTCCCGAGCTCGCTTCACTCGCTCTTGGATCCTAAGTTCTCCTAATAACAATAAAAATCCTGAAGGCAAACAGTGAAAGTTAAGAGGATACGCCTCGCCACTCCGTGCCTACACAGGCTTAAATAACACTCTGGGAGTACGGTAGACAAAAATACGTGGAGCCGGTTTTGCACCAATTCGTTTCTGTCACTGACTTTTTGGAATGAGAGACGAAATTCCGATTTTCAATATTCCGAAAAAATCAGTTTATTCGGAATATTGAAATTCGGAATTTCGTTTTTCGGAATGAGAACTCATCGAGCATTACATTTTTCGAATATGTGAAAATCGGAAAACGAAGAAATCGGACATACGACTTTCGGTCAAATAAATTTCGAGATTCTTAATAATAGATATTGTAATTTTTAGGTATTATGATATTCGGAGTTTTGAAAATCGGAATATCGAAATTCGGAATAAAATATTTCGGAGTATTTGGGTGTTCCCCAGTCAGAGAGGTAGTACTGTAATGTAATGCTCAAAGTCGAATCTATAATGTTACATTACACGCAAATGCTCCCGGCAAGGGAGCGTCTTAACATGTTACAAAAATTTGATTCGTTCCCGTTCGGAACCCTTTGCATGTGAGTCCGTCTAGCACACTTAGTCGGTTTTAATTTGAAAAGCCAATGATAAATGATAAAACTCGACACTAATAAATAGTAGGTGACAGACTGGTGACCTTTTTTACTTTTTATCACATCTGAAATCTGAATAAAATTTATTGAAAAAAGTAATTGAAAAGAGTTAATTTAGTCCTCGTAAAAATGAAATAAAATGGCTCATTAATCCCTAAGGACTGGATGTGATTTGCATTTGGAACTTATGTATATTTTGTTAATAAATCATGTTATTTCGAACCACGGCACACGAGCCAAACAAAAGAGATTGTTGTAGGCCCTTGCCAATAGACACACCGAACTCAAAGATTTTTTATAGATTTGATGCGATTAATAGGCTATTATTATCAAAATGTCTTTCGTATACCTTCTTTGAGCTGTGGGAGTGATGTTGTGCTGAGTAGTGTATGAAACAAACGGGAGTGGAACAGAATTGGTCAAATCGCTTACGCGCGCGCTATTTGATTTGACCAATGAGCGCGCGCAGTGGTTTTTGGAGTCGGTTATTTACCTATTTTTATTGTACCTTTTTTTGTTCAAAATTCTTCCAAGTAAGCGGATAATGCTCATAATATAAAAACTACTGAACTAAACTGAATTTTTCACACTAATCGGACCAGAAAGCTCGGAGTAAACAGTGTACATATGTATAAGAAAAAAACTACCGTATTAAGAACATACATAGGTACTTAATTATATAGAACCATTCCTCACAAACTAAACTGGTGACTCCGAAACGGACGTTGAATTGGATTACTGTTGCAATCCAATAATACTGATAATAACATGAAACAAAATATATGAGCCGAGAATTGCGCCCTAAGGGACTCCCATTTTAACTCATGATCTTGGAGATATTATCCCGTCATTATTTATACTGCAAATCATAATAATGATATCATAAAATATTATAACATAATTATGAAGTAAAAATACCGAAAAATGAGTTTCGGATCCTGTTTAGTTTTTCGTATAGATCGCAATCGAATGCCTTAGTCAAATCATAAATCTTTCCCAAATATCGCATTCGTCCTCCAACTGACATTATTATTATACTTCCTCAAAATAATTGCGTCTAATAAGTAGGGAAGCTAATGCTATTATTATTGTACAATATTTTAAGAGGAAAGCCAAAGAAAAGATAGATGAATTGTCTATGAAAGAAAAAGGAATAAAAGATACTGTGGTATCTGATAGGAAAGAATGGAAGAAAAAAACGTGTTGCGCCGTGCACAAGGAAATGGAATAAGAGCAGGAAAATGATGATGATTAATAGTATGTGTGCATTTGAAAGTGTTTAAAGTAAAAGAATACCAATAATAAAGTATCATTTATTGCTATTCTAAAGAATTACACGGTAACAGAACAACAAAATAATTGGGCTTAAAGATACTTTATTTATTCTAAAAGAACATACATTGTTCACGTATTGAATAAATACAAACTAAGGTAAAGTATAGTCCAGTAGTTAACAGTTTTGTTATCCTTTGTAGGTAGGTAGGATGTCGACATAATTATAATTGTGTGAAAGACTAGTTTCTAATATTATAGTTAACTTAGTAATTTTATGTTGTTAGTGACGTATTGTTTGAGTTTAGACTTAAATGAATTAAATGAAGATGTGTTCCTAATGTCATTCATGTAGTACAGTATGTAGAACAATCCACACGCGGTCATCTTACTAAATGTTCGATTCGTTTGCATAATTCCCTTGCAAAGATAATTTTTATATTCTGTAAAAAATAAGATTGAAATTGTAAATTCGGATTTTGACACAACTTCAGTATCTTCTATTGAATATAATGACGAACTTTGAAGATATTTCGACCTATGGAATACTGTTCAATGAACTAAACAATGTTGACGTCACGTCTTGAAATAATAAGTATAAAACGAGTCATTCACTCAGTAGACTACCAGATACCCCCCTCTCAGAGGGCCAAAGCCTGCCGGGGTCGCGGGATTTATTTCCTCACCGTGACCCCGGAACATAAAGGGCTATTGAAGGACACCGTGGATTTTAGTCAGTACAAGTCTGACAGTCCCTCCCGCCCTGCCCGGGGTGAGAGGACGCATTTGATGATTTTACCACGCTAAAAAAAAAAAAAAAAAAGGTGTAGTTCACACGAAATACTTTTTGTGCGATAGTAGACGAGATGTAGAGATTCATCATCAGCCTATGAAATGTTCCCACTGCTGGGACACAGGCCTCCTCTTTACGTGAGAGGCAGTGGGCTAATCCACTAGTCCAAGCATTTTTTTAACAAAATTATGATTCGCGTCGCCTTCTAGATTGATTTCCAAAGTGAAGAATAATATGGCCGCGGGATTTTATTTCCTCACCGTGACCTCGGAACATAAAGGGCTATTGAAGGACACCGTGGATTTTAGTCAGTACAAGTCTGACAGTCCCTCCCGCCCTGCCCGGGATGGGAGGACCCATTTGATGATTTTACCACGCTAAAAATAAATAAAAAAGTGAAGAATAATATGCCGTCTGTGCAGTCCACAATCATGTGTTTTTTTTTTGCTGGCAACACTGCCTGAGTGACATGTCAAAATTGTGCTCCGTATTTTTAAATTATAAATAATTAGTAATAATGATAAAAACAGGTGTAATTACAAATGCAAACGTATTATTCATGTATAAATACTAACCAAAACTGTTTTCTGGAAGATTGGTAAAGTTTTCGGTGACATAAAGTTACCGGTAACCTATAAAATAACAGCTGACGTTCTAACTCCAGTTTAACTACGGAATTATACGGGGAAGTATTGTTTACTTTTATTATAGAATAGCACACAAATAACAGAAATCATCTCTGTATCACGTACAATGTACATGTCAATTCTGGCTTATTCCTGTTAGTTAACAATAGGGTCAAAGTCCTTTTGTTGACAAAATTCTAAACTTTGTAAAGAATTAATTTTATATTATTTCCAATACCTATTACTGAATAAGTTTATCGATTGTTTGTGTTAATTATAAGTGTTGAATATTTAATATTTCAATTTATGTAGTTTTTCAAAAAGAGCAATCTACCCACATGTATGAAAAAGTAAATCACTAAGTAAAAAAGTAATAAGTTGAACATTTTTATTAGACAGTATTAACCTTATGAGCCTATAAATAGCAGCCTACCTCATTTCTAGACAGTGTAACATAAACTTTTCCTGCTTTTTTTATTTTATTTTTCCCCCTATATTTATTTCTAACTTTTCTTTGTAAGTCTACCCTATTGGTTCTCACTGTTTCCTTTTCACAATTTTTCAGTAACCACTACATCTTGTAATCATGCCTGTGATGACCCGAAAGGCTACTGCTCAGGATTTAGAGCTCAAATTGAGAACGGCCCTCCAAGAACTTAAAGACTCAAAGCTCCAATGTCAACAACTGCTTAAGGAGATAGAAGAGAGCGAGGAGGAAGTCATTAATGTTAACACCAAAAACTCAAGCTTAAAACGGGAGCTAGTGGACCTTCATCAACAATATGTAAATGTTGTGGATGAACGGGATCGTCTGAGGGAAGTCACAGATGGATTCAATACATGTAGCAATCTATACGAGGAGGCTTTGTGTAAAATCAGGGACCTGGAGGATGAGTTGATCCATGCCAACTCTCAAATTTTAAAGTTAGAGAAGAAAAAGCAACGCACTCAGATTGATGAAACAAATCATTTGTATAGCGAGTTAGTAAATACATCTTGTAACCCTCACCCCATTGTAACAATAGACCTTACGGAGGATTCTATTTTAAAACATAATTGCCATAAAATTAGTCGAAATAAATTTAAAAAATATGCACGAATTAATAAAATCATTAAAAAGTTTAATGCATACAAAAAACAACAGAAACATCTTTCAAAAAATATACAACTGAGGAAAGAGCGTGTTTCTCTAGTAAATAAGTTAAATAACTATCAGATTAAATTGGAAGATAGTATAAATATATGTAAAGAGACTGGCTCTCTTTATTTTAAAAACCTTTGTACTGCGCTTTGCGTTTTGACAGCTGAAGGCTTGTGAAGGTTGACAGATAGAAGACGTCGTGAGAGTGTTGGAGAAAATTAATATAAATTGGAAAAAATAATCTTTAATGTCGTTTCTTTGTTTTACAGGTGATTTTAATTAGTAAATAATATGTAGAAACTGTTATCTGTATGGTTTTTCGTTTGTACATTTTAATAATAAAATGAAAACTTTGTTTTACAGAGCAACACGTTATTGGTTTAATTTCCATAAAAAGAAGGATATAATATCACCATTATAAAACGACATTCTGGTTAGAAGATTCTAATAAAACATGGAAAAACTGCGTTTTGAATTTAAATTGCTACCTGGAAGTGATGGAAAAACAAATATTCTGTGCATAACCTCAATAACAAATAGTGACAATAAAACGTATGTTATACCGGAAAATCTTCAGTCAGCGGGTCTTCATGCAGGACTAATGAAAACAAATGCTTTTACCAAAGTGAAAAAAAGTTTAGTGAAAAGATACCAAAAGAGAAGAGTTTGGATCAAACCAGTAAAGGATAACCTGATTTCGATAAAGGAATTTCCAGTACCGAAAACACAGAAAAACGTAAGGCAGTTCCTAGGAAAGATAAATTTTTACCATGAATACATTCCAAAAAGCACAATAATTCTGGATCCACTGCACAATTTGCTTAGAAAAATCAAAAATTTTTTTGGTCAGAGGAATGCCAAAAAGCGTTTGAATTGATAAAAAACTTATTATGTTCCCAACCAATTTTACAAATATATGATCAAGATTTGCCAATTAACATTTACACTGATGCTTCCTTGGAAGGTGTAGGAGCTATTCTGAAGCAGAGACAACCTGACGGAAAAGAAAAACCAGTGGCTTACTTCTCAAAAAAACTAAATACGGCCCAAAAGAAAAAGAAGGCAATATATTTGGAATGTTTGGCTATAGCAGAAGCGGTGAGATACTGGCAGTATTGGTTGATAGGAAAATCATTCACAGTATATACGGACCATAAGCCTCTAGAAAACATGAACCTTAAATCTAGAACTGACGAAGAGCTTGGTGAGTTAACATTGTATTTATCACAATACGATTTTAAAATTAAATATGCACCAGGTAAACAAAATTTAGAAGCAGATTGTCTTAGCAGGAATCCAGTATTGGAATCGAGTGAGAACATGGATGAACAATTAAAAGTTGTGAATTTAATTCAAGTTAATGATATTATAACAGATCAAAATAAAAACATAGAAATACAGAGAAATAAAGAAAAATTAATTGAAAAACACAGATTATATTTAAAAAAGGTTGGAACAAAAGAAAAAATAATACTTACAGAAGAGTTTAGTGTAAAACTATTAAGAAATGTACATGAAAATCTGTGTCATATTGGAATGGGACAAATGCAAAAGACAGTTAGTCCATTTTATACAGCCAAAAATTTAATTAAAAACATAAAGAATGTCTGTAGCAGCTGCGAAATATGCATTAAAAATAAATCAAGAGGACAAAACAAATTCGGTTTCATGTCACATTTGGGTCCAGCCACAAAACCTTATGAAATAATGTCGATAGACACAATTGGTGGTTTTGGAGGTTCAAGATCCACCAAGAAATATCTTCATCTGTTGGTAGACCATTTTACTAGATATGCATTTATTATAACATCAAAAACCCAGCATGCAAATGACTTTATAAAATTAATCAAGGATATAGCAGAGATGGAAAATGTCGGCATGCTCCTTACCGATCAATACCCAGGAATTAATTCCAAAGAATTCAAAGATTTCTTAAAAGACAAGCAGATACCAATAATATTTACAGCTGTAAATGCACCGTTTTCAAATGGTCTAAACGAAAGATTAAATCAAACATTAGTTAACAAAATTAGATGCAAAATCAATGAAAAAGAAAATAAAAAGGCCTGGACGACAATTGCAAGAGAATGTGTTCATAAATACAATGAAACTAAGCACTCTATTACGGGTTTCTCACCGAAATATCTTATGTTTGGTACAGATATCTCAATATTACCAAATGAATTTAAATTGGAAAAATCACACAATGACTGGATCAGAGACAGACAGATAACATTACAGAATACAATTAAATCACACAATTATAACAAGACACTATATGACAAGAAACTAAAAAAATGGGAATTTAACGTAGGAGATATGGTATACATAGAAAATGGAAACAAACTGAACAGGAAAAAATTAGATGAACTAAAAGTTGGACCATATAAAATAATTGAGAAAGTTTCTAATACTATATTTATGATAGATACAGGCCACAAAAAGACGGAATCAAACCTGTATCATATTACTAAACTGACGCCAGTACCTGTATTTCAAAACAGCTGTTTAAACAATTAAGGATGGATATATATTAGAGAAAATTTATGAAAATTTTCTTCCCTTGGGAGGGAGATGTAAAGAGACTGGCTCTCTTTATTTTAAAAACCTTTGTACTGCGCTTTGCGTTTTGACAGCTGAAGGCTTGTGAAGGTTGACAGATAGAAGACGTCGTGAGAGTGTTGGAGAAAATTAATATAAATTGGAAAAAATAATCTTTAATGTCGTTTCTTTGTTTTACAGGTGATTTTAATTAGTAAATAATATGTAGAAACTGTTATCTGTATGGTTTTTCGTTTGTACATTTTAATAATAAAATGAAAACTTTGTTTTACAGAGCAACACGTTATTGGTTTAATTTCCATAAAAAGAAGGATATAATATCACCATTATATATATATAACATAGACACTCAGCGGTTACAATCAGAAATTGAAGTTCTGAATAATTCTCTCAAATCTTTATGTACTAAATATAACAGCTCCAAAAATCAAATAAAAGAGCATATTCTTGCAACTAATGATTTAGTGGATAAATTGGACTTGCTGACTCTCAGGAACACTCTGTGTACCTGTCAGACGGAGTCCCATCCTGAGGCTCTCCAGCCTGAGGCAACGGAGGACCCATCCCAGGTTGTGAGTCCTCGGGACTGTAACTTCTGTCAAGAAAAAATACCTGATATTGTGTATAATAACAACAGTCAGCCCGAGCTAAATAGTGCTGTACCTCCTATTCAGGATGACCGCCAATCAATTATGTTTTCTGATAGCATTGGTAGAGGGTTAGGTAATTTAATAAGTAACAATCTGAACTATATCACTCAAAACTATTGTATGCCAGGGTCAACTTATCAACAAATAATGTCAACAGTTATAAAAACTGCATGTAATGCTAATACCACTATCACTATATTTATAGGTAATAGTTCTAAGGTTAAAAAAGAAGACATCACTGACTTTGTTTCAGAGTTGTTAAAACTAGATTGTCATAAAATTATTTTGTGTGCTTTTCCATATTTTGAAAAATTGTCTAATAGAAGTAACAATTATATACACATGCTGAATAAGCATGTTCATTTCCTAGCAAGTCACTACAGCAATAAGCTTTTATGTTTAGACACCAACATTTTTGTTGAGAAACTTAGGTCGACTCGGTATTCAGTGTATCTGCCTATTAGATATAGACATATAATAGCTAGTCTATTAAGTTTTAATATTCACTCAGACATAAATAGTATGTCTTCGTCTTATTGTGTAAATATTTTTAATAGTAGTTTTAGTAGTAGTGTTAGTAGTACGAAGGAGGATCCATGTGTCACTATGGAGGATTCTCAATCGCAAGGTGAGACTACTAGTGGTAGGTTATTTTTGCCTGGTGATGGCATGGGGTTCACTCTGGATAATAGTCATTTAAACTAGTCAGTAGGACAACAGAAGATACCATTAGCCATATAACATCTACTAGCAATAATGTATCTTCTTGCAACCAAACATCTAGCTTTAAAAAAGGGCCTCAGCAGAACACCTTGAAATTGTTCCATCAGAACATTCAAGGTATCTCTTCCAAATTATTAGAAGTTGAAATGTTTTTAGAAAAAACCATGTATGATACAATCTGCTTTACCGAACATTGGTTAAAGGACTACCAAATGATACTTAATTATGAAAACTACACTGTGGGGAGTTGTTTTAATCGTAAAAATTTGCTGCGTGGAGGTTCCCTAATATTAGTTAAAAATTCTTTAAAATTTAATCAACGTAATGACATAGTAGGTCTCTCGGTTGAACATTGCATCGAACTGTCTTGTGTTGAGCTAGATAAGCATGTAATAGTGTGTGTATACAGACCCCCGAACTATCAAAATTTTTCACTATTTGAATCTATAATGGAAGATGTTCTGGCAAAGCTTGAAGTCAGGAATAAATCTGTAATAATTTGTGGCGATTTTAATATCAATATTTTAGAAGAAAATTCAAATAGCAGTAGATTATTAAATCTTTTTAAATCATTTGATTTGACTAATATTTTTGCAGAACCAACAAGAGTAACTCCATCTTCTGCTACTTGTATTGATAATGTTTTTTGTAATTGTGATTATTTGGATAAGGCTATTGTTAATTGTCTGCCATCTGATCATAGCGGACAAATGGTAACTTTTAGATGTATTACAACTAAGCAGCAACTTGAAATTAAATTTAGACCAATAACGGCTGCCAAATTAAATAGCTTTAATAATTGCCTACAAAACAGGCTAAGTGTAATAAGTATGGACGATATGAATGTTAATAAATTTTATGCTAATTTCTTTTCAATAGTTCATACTGAATTCAATAAAACTTTTGAAAAGAAAACAAAAACCATTGACCCCAAATTTGTATTTAGTGACTGGGCGACTAGGGGTATTAGGAAAAGTAGGGAAAGACTATTTGAACTGTATGGCCTTAAGCCAATCATTAACACTGAAACTTTTAATAAGTATGTCGGTGCCTATTCAAAAATTTTTAAAAATACTTGCAAAGCTGCTAAAGCCATGCATATTAGCAATAAGATCAAATCGTCAGAAAATAAAATAAAAACGGTTTGGAAAGTTATAAATAACGAGACTGGCAGGAAAAAAAAGCCCAACACTAACTATGCTTTGCAGACATCTTGTGGTCCTATAAGCTCAAATCTGGAAGTAGCTGAAGAATTTGTTAAATTCTTTACTGATATACCGGTAAGGACTACGGAGGCTCTAAATTCCTCACCTGATATTTCAATAGCTTTATTAAAGGCGAACGTTTCTGGCAGCCCGGCTGATTTTAAGTTTAAACATATAAACCCTATGACAGTTATTAAAGCTTTCCGGGAAATCAAAATTAAAGTGACCGAAGATTTATGGGGATTGTCTATCAAAGTTTGTACAGGCATTGTGGAAACTGTAGCGCCATATTTGGCATTAATTTTTAATCTGTGTGTGGATCAAGGAGTTTTCCCTGATTTGATGAAGTTCAGTAAAGTCGTGCCTCTTTTTAAATCTGGGGACTCCAAAGATACTAACAATTATAGACCAGTATCCGTGTTGCCAGTCTTTAGCAAGATATTTGAGAAAGTAATGCTAAATCAGATGCTTAGCCACTTCAACACCTACAAAATCTTACACGATCAGCAGTATGGTTTCACCAAGGGACGTTGTACAACTGACGCCGGTGTCACCCTATTGAAGCACATATATACTGCATGGGAAGAGGCACAAGACGCCATAGGAATATTCTGTGACCTCTCCAAAGCATTTGATTGCGTTAATCACGATACATTACTTTCAAAACTTGAGCATTACGGATTAGGTCAACTTGCTCTTAGTTTAGTAAAATCTTATTTGTGTGATAGACAACAACAAGTTCAGATAAATGGTGTAAATTCACAGGGTTTAACAGTTAAAATGGGAGTTCCACAAGGCTCAATATTGGGTCCTTTCCTCTTTCTTGTATATATAAACGATCTACCCTATTTACTTAAAAATCAACTACACAATATGGTGTTATTTGCTGATGACACTTCCCTAATTTTTAAGATAAGTAGGCGAGCCCAGAATCTAGACGATGTCAATAATACACTGCGTCAGATCCATAATTGGTTCACAGCAAACAATTTAGTATTAAATGGAAACAAGACTAAATGCATTAGGTTTGCCTTACCAAATGTTAAAAATAGTAATTATGACATAGTGTTGGATGATGAGATACTAGAATTCGTCGATAAAACGGTTTTCCTGGGTATAACACTTGATTCAAGGCTACAATGGGGCCCTCATATTACAACTCTTGCGGGGCGATTAAGTTCAGCAGCATATGCTGTTTGGAAGATTCGTCAATTCACAGACGTTGATACTGCGAGAATTGTCTATTTTAGTTACTTCCACAGTATAATGTCGTATGGCATTTTATTGTGGGGAAGGGCGGCTGACATCGAGTCAATCTTTATTCTCCAAAAGAGAGCTATTCGAGCCATATATAATCTCCGTAGGCGCGATTCTCTAAGAGAACTGTTTAAGGAAATTAACATCCTGACGGTACCTTGTCAATATATCTATGAAAATATAATGTACGTTAGAAAAAATCTGCATCTTTTCTCTAAAAGAGGTGACAGACATAATTATCATACTAGAAGTAGGAACCAATAAGTTCAGCCGGGCTTCAGACTCGCCAAAGTAGACTCTTCTTTCATGGGGTACTGTTTAAAATGCTATAATAAGCTACCACAAAACGTTCTTGAACTGAATGAAACGAAATTCAAAACATGCATTAAACGCACACTGTGTAAGCAGGCATATTACAAACTGAGCGACTATATCGCTGATGATAATGCTTGGCTCCATGCTGGTCCTGCTCCATGAGACAGTGAATGTACAAATAAATTGATATTGGAAGTATACTTAATACCATTGTTGGAGCTGCTGAAGACTGTACAACTGTATTGCATTGTATAGATTCAATCTTCCTTGTATTATATAGTTTCATGGCCGACATTGTGTGAGTACTATGTGCTTCGGAGCTGTCATTCACTGAGTACCTACGTCTCTTGTTGACTTGAATGACCCTGGCGGCTGAGATTGTGTCATGCTCACTCAAATGTCTCGCTGATGGTGGCGCGTGTGTCGGATCATTTAGCTCCCTCCAAAATGGTTGAGCTGAATGGTGCTGATGCATGTGTCATGTTCGTGAACGGGCGCTGTCAGTTGAGACTGGTCATCTCTTAGCTGCCACGGTTTATTTTAATAATTATTATTGATCATTTTGTTTTGAATTGTCTTTGTTTTAATTGTTACTCTGGACACTTTTAATCAAAAACATGCTACATCGTTCTCACATAGTGTACCACCTCAAATGAATGATGTAACAAAGGTTCTGTAATTATTCTGGCGATCTAAAAAGAGTGTCCATGGAGTTTCTTGCACGTTCTTCTCCATAGAGATCTACTTCTTGGAACGGGCATCTACGGTACTTTCACAGTTTTTATGTCTTGTGACTGGGACTGTAGCACCATAACTTTTGTAGTGTTTAATAATATTCCTTTGATTGTCTATGACAATTCAAAAGTGCCTGTAACTGGCCTACTTGAAATAAATACTTTGATTTTGATTGATTTTGATTTTTTTTTGTCGATAATATCTGGGTAGTCAGATGTCCAATAATACACGGTGTGTATGAAAATATTGCACAGTGTAATACTAATTATTGAGATCCTATTCCAGTCAACAAAATTCTGAGTACTTTTACTCATTTCAATGCTATTGAATATATTATTTTGGATCTTTAAGATAAGTAGTACGATGTTGTCTTTATGAAGTACTAGCTGTTGCCAGCGGCTTCACCCGCTACAACTCGAAAATTATCCCACGGGAACATTAAATCGGGATAAAAACTATCCTATGTGTTAATCCAGGTTATAAACTACGTGTTTGTGTACCAAATTTTATCCATATCCGTTCAGTGGTTTTTGCGTGAAAGAGTAACAAACATACCTACATACACATACATACATCCTCACAAACTTTCGCATTTATAATATTAAGTAGGATATATATAACCCAAACATAAATGTCACTAATAGGAAGGAAGCTAACAGTGAAAAGAAGTCTTCTTCTAAACTCGTCATATTATTATTCATATCCCTGACCTTTATATTGACCATTCTGTCAAACAGACGAAAAATTCATAAGTAGCATGCAACAGGTCGAAATCATACGATTTATTTTTCCATTTGGATAAATAAAACCACAAATTATGGAATCAGGCGTTACTTTGCGGAAATCCATGACATTAAATGTTATGAAAAATATCTAGTTTTAATTCCGCGACAAAAATCCAGGCTTGTTGCAGGATGCAATCCCACCCTATGCAATCATGCATAATGCACATGCAGCAAAGGAAACACGCTGCACAAGTGCAAGAAACGCTCGGCCGAGCACTTGTCGAGTCAACATCTCCTGAGGATGCCCCGTGGAGGGGCGAAACACGTGTCGAGTATAGGTTTGATTACATGGCATGTTTTTCTGTTTCTTGCACTTGTGCATATGCATGATTGCATAGGGTGGGATTGCATCCTGCAACAAGCCTGGATTTTGTCGCGGATGTAGATATTTTTCATAACATTTAATAAATAAAACCATTCTTCAAGTTAAATTTTGGATTAAAAAACACACAAAGTGCGCAGCTAAGGGAATTTGCTATTCTCTGTACCTTTTTAGTATAGTTTAGTATAGTAGTATAGTTTAGTAGTAGTACATTTTTATCCAGTTGATTAACAGATAGAACTTGACCTAAGTCGCCTGGATATTTGTTTTGTTGTTTAAACACTTTTTCCACTTTCAACCTAAGTTTCTCTATTATTAGATGGCTGAAGAGTCTATAATGATAGATTATATTTCCGTTATAATAAATTAATGTCAGTCCCATTAATGTAATAGCGTTTATTATAGTTTCAATATTTACACGATCAGTCGATCTTATATCTAATAAAATATTATGGTCGTAAATATGGTTACTTTCCACAAGTATGGTGAGATTCCGATCTATGATTGAAGGATAGTTATCGTGCTAAATATATTATAACTAATTATTCTCATTGAACTACCACAAAGCATTAATTATAAATCGGTTATGGGTTTGAATGTTTGTTAAAAAAGAAACAATATAAAATATAGAGGTTACCTTGGCTTCATCAAAGCCGAGAAAGTCAAATCACATATCATTCAAGTACAGTACATTACAAAAAAAGATGGTGTGATGATTGAAAGATGTCAATAACGTAGACGGACTATGCTTAATTTTTTTTTTGTCTTTCCTTCTCTTTCTAGGAGTAAAAAGTCGATACTTAAAGGTATAAACGCGGACGAGGCAAAAAATGTAAGGTGAAATTGTAGCACATATTCTATTTTCTAAATCGTCGTCACAGCACGTCTATGGTCTAGACAATGGATTAAACAGAATCAACCCAGGTGGCGTTCTTTAATTTCTACCTACCACCATGGGGAAAAGGCTTGAGTTACATAAACTAACATACATAAATTCACGCATTCAAGTAATATTCAGGAACTATGATCTTATCAGCAGTATCTTTATCAACTTTTATTTTTCATCCACTTATCTAAGTAATTTGAAACCTTAATTAAATTGAGCCCATACATATTGTATGAAGCTGTCTTTATTTTATTGAGTACATTTAGTATCGTTTAAAGAATCGCTGGTGTGCTCGGTCACTACTGCAGCTTGATTAATTATGAAGAAATTTCTGTGTTTTGTTTCAAAAAATCAACAAGGGAATATTATTTCAGACAATACAGTGGATGAAGATGTTCAGTCATTGTTTTTGCCTTTTAACTTAATGCAATATATTATGTTCTGTCCTAAATACAGCATCAAAAACAGTCGTGTCATTCCTAACAGCCGTTTCTCTAAATTTGTTTCATTGGCTGGAACTTTAACATTCATTGCTTTGTTCTTGTATCGGCAGTATAAATTTTATTTCATCTCAAATTGTATGTGTCTTAGTTATTGTATGTGTATCATGTCTTTCATTGACTGCATTTACTATTGTTTCGGTTTCTTCATGAATTTCCTGTTTGGTGTAATTTACACCAACAAAAATGTTAAATTCATCTTGACTTTTCAAAAAGTTCACAGATTTCTCAATAATGAAGAAATATTTAGACGCTCTGTTATTTCCAATTGGATTGCAGTCGTGTCGTGTTTTTTCGGCTACATCTTTATTTTTACTTTTTTTTGCTATCAATTGTCCTTTGAAAACATTATGTTTATTTTCTACCTTTTGGTCTTTTTCGATTTGATTGTGGTTTGTTCCATTCGAAGTATTAAATTACTAGAAGATAAAATAGTTATTTGGAATATTAAAATTTCATGTTCTGATGAAGCAAAAAGGGTGCATGATCCAAACTACAGCAAGAAAATGTTTCAGGCTTACGTAGATTTGTTAGAATGTTATAAACTTCATAAAGTATGTTTTCAACCATTTGTAAGTGTCGTTTTACTATAAACTTAAAACAATTACTGCTATTTAAGGGTTACGTGCATCCGAATGTAAAAACAAAACTCTTTGTGGCCGTCTCTGTCTTTTACAGTAAATTCCCTCTGAACCGATTTTTTTTTTGACTAAATATCAACAAGTCAAGTCAAGTAGATGAATAATTAAATTAAAATTTTGGTTGCACTTAGGCAGTGGTCTATTTTTTCCAGATTTTCAAGGAAAAAAATTACCTAAATACCTACGTATTATGTATAATGTTGTGTGTATTTAATGTATTTTAGTCATTTTCCTTCTACATTTCATTTTCTTTTCGCGTTACAGATTATCAGGGTAATTAAATAGGCACAACATAATCTAAAAATAACAAGGTTTCCACGGAATAATCAACTACGAAGCCCTTCATTGTACGCAGTAGGCCAGTTTTTTTTTTCTAATACATATTCATTACATTTCAGATGCTTTACTATATAAAAGAAGTATTCTTCCATTCTCTATTTTACTTCCAAATGACACTTGACGGGTTTAAGTCAGGGTTGACCGATGCCAAGGCAGTAAGTGCTAATTTATTATTTATGTTTGGGCGTTTATTGTGGTTTATAATTATGTTTGTAAACGCACCCGCGACACAGTAGAAATTCCTAGTATACGTCTTTTTTAGGGTTCCGTAGCCAAATGGCAAAAAACGGAACCCTTAAAGATGCGTCATGTCTGTCTGTCTGTCTGTCTGTCCGTCCCATGTCACAGCCCTTTTTGACGAAAGTATAAGAGCTATCCTGTTGAAACTTGGTAAGTAGATGTATTATGTGAACCGCATTAGGATTTTCACACAAAAATAAAACAAAAACCAAATTTGGGGGTACCCCCCGTACTTAGAATTGAAACTCAAAACATTTTTTTTCGCCTGACCCATACGTGTGGGGTATCTATGAATAGGTCTTGAAAAATGATATTGAGGTTACTAGCATCATTTTTTTCAAAACTGAACGGTTTGCGCGAAAAACACTTCCAAAGTGGTAAAATGTGTCCCCCCCCCCCTGTAACTTCCAAAATAAGAGAATGATAAAACTAATAAATATAATTATATGATATACATTACCATGTAAACTTCAATTGAAAATTGGTTTGAACGAGATCGAGTAATTATTTTTTCTTTAATCGTCATAAATCGTAAACCGCAATTTACCTTTCAAAGTTACAACCAACAACAACAAGAACTTTTATATTATGTTACTTGCTGCTACGGAACCCTTTAAGGGCGAGTCCGACTCGCACTTGGCCGGGTTTTTTTACATACAGGGTTAAATTGAAATCATGGGCAATATTTTAATCTAAGGCTCTACTGACGATGCTGATTGCATTACGGCTAATAAATCGCAAATCAAAAAATAATATTGTTAATGCAATTATGGCCACCTTTAAAAATGTAGTATTTCACATTGCAAAGGCTTATTATTGCAAATAAACACTTAAAGTAATAAAAAAATCATAAACCCTAAAAGTCCTACCCAAGTAACACAAAAAGCATTATAACAAACGAATATTAAACTTATGTAGAGCCTAAGATCCTTATAGAGTCGTATATAAGTTCACCGAGCGTCTTGTCGCTTTATATTGGCATTTTAAAATTATTATAATGCTTTGCTCTGTATAATGGTTGTACAATGGCATATCAAAATACTGTTATAAAACCTGAGGTTTTAGTGCAGCAAGCCACAACGAAGCTGTACAGCTTTCAGCTGTTGTTAGTGCTTTTAGTTGTACAATAGCATTATAAGAAGCAAATTAATGCCGAATGCTGTTTAATAGCATTAACGTGAACCATTATAATGCTAGTCAAATCCACTATACAGCTTTCGGCTGTTTTTAGTGCCTTAGGGTCTACAATGGCATTTCGTGAAGTACATAAATGCCTTATGCTTTTTTATAGCATAAACGTGAACCATTATAATGCCACTCAAATCCGGTATACAGCTTTTGGCTATTTAAAGTGCCTTAGGGTCTACAATGGCATTTTTAAATGCTATGTAAAAGCCTACGGCCAATGAAGGGTGCCAACCTGAATCAATGTAATGCCTGCATTTTTAAAGATCAACTGAGTTCTGTTGTATGGCTAGCAGCTTTTACGTGAGTTATTGTAACGCGTAAAGCTGTATAAACATTCATATTAATGTTTTCGTAAAACCATTTATCGGCCATATTGGGGAAAAGCACATTTTAATAACACAATAACATCTGAACATTTTGTCTTCAACCTTCTACATGCAAGCAAAAACCGGCCAAGTGCGAGTCGGACTTGCCCATGAAGGGTTCCGTAGCAGCAAGTAACATTATATAAACGTTCTTGTAGTTGGTTATAACTTTGAAAGGTAAATTGCGGATTACGGTTTATGACGTATTAAAAAAAAAACTAATTACTTAATCTTGTTCAAACCAATTTTCAATTGAAGTTTGCACATGTACATCATAATATTTTTTTAGTTTATCATTCTCTTATTTTAGAAGTTACAGAGGGGGGGGAGACCAACATTTTATCACTTGGGAAGAGTCAGACTGTGTGTGAAACTGATCAGTTTAGAAAAAAACGATGTTAGTAACCTCAATATCATCTTTAAAGACCTATCCATAGATACCCCACACGTATAGGTTCGGTGAAAAAAAATTTTTAGGAGTTTCAATTGTAAGTATGGGGGCAACCCCCAAAATTTGTTTTATTTTTATTTTTGTGTAAAAATCCTAATGCGGTTCACTCAATACATCTACTTACCAAGTTTCAACAGGATAGCTCTTATACTTTCGAAGAAAAGTGGCTGTGACATACGGACGGACAGACAGACAGACATGACGAATCTACGAGTATAAGGGTTCCGTTTTTTGCCATTTGGTTACGGAACCCTAAAAAGTAGGTACCTAGATCCATCTGTGATAACCCATATGAACTATGTACGTACACCGTCGTTGCTTATTTCATCGATGTAACATTCTACATGCGTACATGATTTTTTTTATAACATATTATAAGTTGTAAAGAAATTGTAAGAAAAATGAATTAATTTCAATAACTTTTTGTTTTCCTAATAATGCGACTCCAAATCTCTATGCTTTGTGTCATTTGGATGATGGGTTTTATTGCTTTGCTTAAGGATCTCCAAAATTGCGTTCAAGTTATGGTACTATTACAGTCCACATCAAGTCTACTAGTATACCGGTGAACCCTTATAAAACTACTTTATAGACAATGGCATTACAATGGTTGAGCTTAAGTCTTCTTTCTGGCCTCTGGGTTGATGATTGTTCACATGTGAGTATTAATACTGCTGGCGGCATTAATTCGCTTTTTTAAAGCTTCACCGGGCTGCTATAGACCGACACCATTTTGGAAATATTTTCTAACCTAAAAATATTATTATTCAGACCTATTTATAAAAGAAATAAGCCTTTATAATAGTAATACAACTTAATTTAATACTGCCCAAACTATACTATTATGTGAATTATGCAAAATTTGTTCTTTAATAGAAATACATCATTGTTTTGGTTATTTCACACATATCTTTAAATAATATTTTTTATCTAAATCACAAAATATCGAAGGCGCGTGAAAAATATCCATAAAACTTATATAGATATTAACAGTAAACCACACTGCGCAGTAATATTTGAAGGCAAAAAGCAATTTCAGAGAGTCTAAACTTAAAATTTTGTTTTAATGCAAATAAATATGGTGTCATCATTTACGGTTTGTCAATGTTTGTCCATAATAAAAAAGCAAAGTAGTCAAGTTACAACGATAATTCTATTATAAAATTTATACCGTGGTAATAGAGACGTTTTTGCAATGATGTGGAATTTATTCAAGTTCTAACTGTGAACACTTCAATGGCTACAATCATGCTTTTACTTCACTTTTATGCTCCTCTAATGCATTAGTAATGCTATTAACATCTTCACTATTAATAATAAAACTAGTATAATGCTTTTATAATGCGATTGGCATTTTCATTGACCGTAATAATGCTTTTATAATGCGATTGGCATCTTCATTGACCGTAATAATGCTTTTATAATGCGATTGGCATCTTCATTGACCACAATAATGCTAATATAATGCGCTTATGATGCAATTAAACAACTATGTGAACCCATTTAGGATCTAAAGCCGTAAAATTTGTGCCCAAATAAGAGTTATATCAGCCGCTTAAACGTTTGTAGGGCTAATATAGGGCTACCTTCAAAATGCTTTAACGCTACAGAAATGCTGTAAGACTGCCGATATAATGCTTTGATGTGTTACTTGGGTAAAGTATAAAAATTTAAAGCACAGTACACCGCGCGCGGAACGAATGGTAAACATACATCAAATAATACCTGTTACGCGAAGATACTTGCATTAATAATGTTTTTGAGTTCCGTAATACGATTAGTATCGTTAGTAATGCCCGAGTTTAAAATATTGCTCATTAATAAAATTTTACCCCGTATAATAATAATTTTAAAAAATGCGTATTTCGACATGTCTCTAAAACAAAACTGAACTTTTTTGTTAAAGAAAGCTCCTATGGCAGCGTTCTCCGTTTACGTATGGATGGCAAAGGATTTGACGTTGCAAACACTGTTGAGCCGACAATGTGAGAAATTCTACATGGCAATGCAAAGTCTTCAAGACACCTGCGCTCTTGTTTTGAAGACAACTAGCTCTGGTTAGTTTATATTGCACATAATTAAAACCAGGCCCTTTAGCAGTATTGCATTAGTGTCAGAATGGTTTATCATTGATTTCATAATAGTTGACTTAGACAAGTTCTTAAAGGGTGATTAATATATCGATGCATTCCTTGAAATGGGTGATAGACCTTACTTGCAACAATTTAAACCTGATATTAGCTTTTTGAGTCAATGCGCTAAATCCTGGTCGATCATATCAGGCATGAAGGGCATTTTCATTACTTTTGATTTCACTACCGTAACGTTGACAGATGATGAGAAAAATTTATGCAAGAACATACTGCGCTTACATCGAGCATCATTCAGCAAGTTACGTCTTTGTGGCCTGTTCTGCGTAGACGCTGCGTTACAATTAAGTCTGCTGGGTCTTCTTACTAACTACATCGTTGTATTGCTACAGTTTGCTTATTTGTGATGCAGAAATAATTAAACTGACTATACCAAAAATACGTTTTTGATTGTTACCACAGTAGCCTTACAAAGTCGTCCTTATAAAAATCTTAATTATCAAATTGCCCATTTTCTTCTGTGACAATGGCAATCTAAATTGAGTCGGCCCAAAACTGGGCCACGAGTTTAGCACCCTCAGAGTGGCCTTACAAAGTCGATAAAAATCTTAATTATCAAATTGCCCATTTTCTTAGCTGACAATGGCAATCTAAATTGAGTCGGCCCAAAACTGGACCACGAGTTTAGCACCCTCAGAGGGGTCTATCAGCTCCTGTAAAGAAGAATGGACAAGACATGTAAGCCACGATATTAAATTATTCTTTGCAGAGTAGCACCATTTGGCTAGAGCTTGCCAACACACTTAGGAATTCTTGAGGCACTATAATAATAATAATAATAATCCTTCGGCATTATCAACTGGAACATAATCCTTCGGCATTATCAACTGGAACATAACAGATTTAAAAAGTTTACAACGAAAAATAAATACTACCATGACCAAATTCCGCAAGCATCACCCAAGATCGTGCGTGCAAAGAGTTACATTACCAAGAAAGGAGGGAGGCAGAGGTCTCATCGACATCTTAAATCTACACAATAAACAGATCACAACACTAAGACAATATTTCTTTACTAAATCTGAATCTTCTACACTTCACAAATTAATTACAATAAATGACCACCACTATACACCACTAAATTTAAAAGACAAAGCCGAACAAAAAAATTAAAAAATAACCGACAATAAAACTATAAAACTACTCGAATGGAGCCAGAAGTCTTTACATGGAAGACATTGTCACGATTTAAGCCAAATTAATGTCGACAAGGAAGCGTCGAACACATGGCTTAAACGAGGCGAGCTCTTCCCTGAGACTGAAGGCTTCATGATCGCCATTCAGGACCAATTAATTGAAACTAAAAATTATAGGAAGCACATTATCAAAAACTTAAGCATTGACACTTGCAGAAAATGCAATAGCTTACCAGAAACGATCCAACATATTACAGGTGCCTCTAAATCAATAGCCCAGACAGACTACAAACACAGACACGACCAAGTCGCTAACATCATTCACCAAAAACTGGCACACCAATACAAACTAATAAACTCCATAACACCTTACTACAAATACATACCTAAAATTCTCCTGGAAAACGAGTCAACAAAATTACATTTTGATCGAGGGATCTTTACTGACCGAACTGTTCACTGCAATAGACCAGACATCACATTAATAAATAAAACAAACAGAACCGGATATCTCATAGACATAGCTATACCAAATACACACAACTTACAAACTACTATCGCAGAAAAGTTATCTAAAATACTGAACTAAAAGAAGAAATAACCCGGCTCTGGCATCTGCAAAAAGTAACAATAGTCCCTATAGTCTTGTCCACAACAGGAGTGATACCAATACAGCTTCGCCAGTCCCTTACTTCCCTGAATCTGCCTCCTCACACCTACCATCTGCTGCAGAAAGCAGCGATTTTAAACACATGCAGATTAGTGAGGAAATTCCTGCAATGCGATATAGCTCCAACCATCACCACTGCAATCCAAAACCCGTCTGATAGTAACTTGGCTTAGGCCCGTGCTATCAGTATCTCCCGGCTTCCCGGTTACCCGGCCAGTCGAGAAAAAATAATTTAATGCAATAATAATAATAATATTCCACAACTATCACACAACGCCATCTAGTCCCAAGCTAAGCAGAGCTTGTGTTATGGGTACTAGACAACTGATAAACATACTAATATATTTCTAAATACATACATATTATAGATAAATTACACCCAGACACAGAACAAATGATCATGCTCATCACACAAACATTTGTCCTGGGTGGGAATCGAACCCACGACCCCCGGCATAGCAGTCAGGGTCACTAACCACTAGACATCTGTACTGGAATCGATCAAAGACAACCAGTAATGATTAAATTGTTTTTAGCTGTTATTGATTTGTTAATAAAACAATCATTTACATTCCACGTTGCTAACAGAATTTGTAAGTCTCAATTACGTTAATGCTAAAGAAAGTTGTTAGGCAATATTTAAAGTGCCTCATACTTACATTCACTCTCGCTTCAAGAAAAACGTGTTTCATTGGCTTTTGAAAATGAAGCTTATAGAAAATAAAATACGTTGTGACAGTCAAAGCTGTAGTTTGGAGGTAGTAGCTGATAACTTCGTTGACTAAGATGTGCAGTCAATGCTTCTACCCTTGAACCTCATGCAGCAACTTTACTTCTGCCCCAAATACAGAATCAGGGACAATTTCATTTCTCCGAATAATTTTTGTTCTTGTTTCATTTCATTGTGTGCCACGATCATTTAATTATCGATTATTTTCTATCGCTTCTATTCGCGGATATTCAGCAAAAGTCTTAATGATTTTTATAAGACCGACGCCGATGGCATCACTTACTTTGATGTTATCCTCACCACGACTGGATTCCTTATTAACTTTCTCGCCGTTATTTTTCAAACCGATGAAAATGTAGCTTTTGTTTCCAAATTTTTATCTTATATATAAAATTTCCGTGTCACAATGTTAGTTACCGTACTCCTCCGAAACGGCTCTACCGATTTTTACCAAATTTTATATGCGTATTCAGTAGGTCTGAGAATCGGCTACAATCAATTTTTTTTTAAATTTATATGGCAAAACAACGTTTGCGGGGTCAGCTAGTATATACATAAATTTTTGAATAATAAGACTGCATTCAAACAATTCATCGTTGGTTAAGCGTCATCTTTATATTTGTTGCTGATATTATCTTTGTCGTTTTCGTTAATTTAAGTGTCAAACTTCCTCATTATAACCTTATCTGTGGTTTCATTTTAATAAGTTTTGATACAAACATTGTGTATGGAAGAATCATTATGTTGTTAAAACATAAAGTTGAAATTTGGAATATTCAATTATTGAATTTTCAAAATTAAAAGAATAGTGAGAGAGAGGATTATTGTACTAAATTATATCGGGGTTATATTTATATTTTGGATTGTTATGGTAACTATAATGGTAGCCATACACCATCCTGCCTATCGTATGACGCTTGCAATTGTTTCAAATTGGCAGTTCATCCATATACACCATACACCATACTGCCTATCGTACGATCGATTTGACACAACTTCAAATCTGCAGCAGCGATGCCAACTTAGCAACTTTATAGCTAGATCTAGCTATTATTCGGTGACCGATAGCTACAAATTTATAAAATTGTAGCTGTCGTCATCGAATAATAGCCAAATGCATCACTGTTGCCGATTTGACGTTGTGTCAAATCGATTTGATGACCTGTCAAATTGGCATGTCATGCCATCAAATACAACAAAACAATTGCAAGCGTCAAATCGATCGTCGATAGGCAGGATGGTGTATGGCTACTATTAGGTTACTTTTCAAAATATGGTAAGTGACAGTGAGAGTCTAATAATTATCTACATTTGTACAACGAATTCTTTTACTGATGTTAAAGCATAATTATTTCAGATTGTATTCCATTGTGCGAGCTCCTTCTGCCACTCTTTGATCCACATTCAGATATTTCTAGAAAACCGACAATTATCCGTAAGTACGGTCAAGTATTCGTCTCCTTTTGCGTGTTTGCAATTAATGCATTAAAATGTAAGATAGGTGGCCTATCATGGCGTCTTAAAGCGTGATTAGGCCGAGACTCCACCAAAGCTGTGCGAGTCGAGACGTGTTTTGAACAACCAATAGAATTGCGTTGCGGCACGGGTTGCGGAGTGGAGCTGTGTCAATAACGCAATTCTATTGGTTGTTTAAAACACGTCTCGACTCGCACAGCTTTGGTGGTGTCTCGGCCTTAGTTAGGCTGTGGGAAAAAGACAGAGCTATACAAGTCATCTAGCATCATCTCGTTTCCTGGGCGGTACCACTAGGCCACCAGTAAGTTTGTTAAAATTTTCTGTCTTTTTATATAAAGCTTGCATATGACCGAAGATTTATGGTCGGTGCATATCGAAGTCTAGACTTAGACTCCAAGGTGTTTGCGATCAGAATTGGGCAGGAAATTCCACTCCTTAGCTGTGCGCACAATAAAAGTTAAAAATAAAAATGTTTTGGGTGGGTTGTTGTTTAAAACATATTACGTTTCAGAGTTATGGATTGTTATTAGGTATTGTTATTAGCCGCTTGGCTAACAAAGATGTTGATGTTAGAAATCATTCTAAGCTTGCAGTTCGAAAAATTCTATATGACCATGAGCAAAGTTCAAGATTCATTAGCATTTTTGCTGAATTCAAATTGTACAGGTAATTACATTTTTTTTTTTGTAAACTTTAATTATTTAACTAGTTTTCACGTTTTGTGACGTAAAGTAAATAGGGACTTTGACGTTAATTTGAAAAAAAAAGCGAGTCGCCCATTACTCGCCGCCCGCGCCTACGGTGGCTGGAGATAGTCTGCCGACGTCCGTCGCCGTGGGCGTCTACCACTGTGGCTGGAGCCGAGGGAGGACGCTGTCCTCTCCCTCACGCGGCCCGCCTCCTCCTTCGGGAGCATGACTGCTTCGCAGAAGGAGGTGACCGCTTCCCATTCCGTCTCGCCCCGCAGCATGGCCTCGACCAATGCCGGGCGCGAGAGGTCTCCGACTATCGCCGTCATGGGGACACGGCTTTGCTCTCCCCGTCATGCACTGCATGCTCTACCGTGTCCTCTGGGCAATCCTCGAGGGAACGAACACTAAAGACGCTTTTTCATTTTACATTCAATTTACGTCATAATTAATACTTCAAGTACGCTGAACGGTAAAAAAACGGAAATCTTGTGCTAAGGCCTCTGGAATTTGACATGATTGTGCCTAAAACAGAAGACATCTAAAATATTTGGTCGGTTTGGCAATAAATTTTCAGAGGTGGTTCAAAATTGATTACACTTACGATGCTATGTTTATTTATTAAATTTCATTATCGTGCAAGGCCCCTCGCCCACGGCAACTTTTTGTAGCGAAGCAAACGCGAAACTGTCGCACTTCTGTAGCGATGCAAACACGTTTCAGTCGTTGTTGTTCACGCGCCACTCTTCCTTCGTTCTCTCCCCCATGTCGTGTGTCACGGTCCCGCGTTTGCATTGATACAGTCGCGGTGCTGTGGTGCGTTAGTAGCGCGTTGGCATCGCTTCTGTAGATAATTGCAAACGCGGCTAACGTGCGGTAGTAGCGATGCTGTCGCACATTTCGAACTCCACAAAAATTCACCGTGGGCATGGGGCCTAAAAAGCAGAAGTGCAGATATTAAAACAGCACGATTATAGCAGTTGGCACACACCAGTTATCGCGTGGGTAGCAGTGCATAATTTCAATAGAAAGTTATTTAATTAGTTTTACAGGACTGAGTTTGGCAATCGCAATAGGGTCAATTCACTCCAAGACGCGACACTGCGCATACATTTAAATAAAGCGACTCAAAACCTAACTTTATTCACTACACGAAAAGATTCACATTTCCAGTATCGTTGCGTCACGTCGCGTCGCATCGCGCTTCGTATACGGCTGCTTTTCCACCAGAGATGTGCTATGCTACGTTTCTATGGATGCGTTTGATATCCACCAATCATATTCATTGAAACGGATTCAACTAATATACATATGTTTCTATATGGAAGGATGTGTGCCATGGATGCGTGCTATGGATGCGTGCTATGGATGGGTGCTATGGATGTGTGCTATGGATATGGATGCCTGCTATGGGTCGTCTTCTCTACTATCGATACATCGCATAGCTCGAGCTGCGCATCTTCCTCGCGCAGCTACTTTGTAGAGGCGATCTTCACAGCACATCTTACTCGCACCGCTACATAGCTTTGCATCCGTGGAAACGGTCACATAGTTTCTTAGTTCAGATTTAACATTCTCGCAGCATAGTTGCATAGCACATCTCTGATGGAAAGGCACCCTGAAACGCACTGTTGAAATGGTTAGATCTCTGAATTCATTTAAAATTTTGCCTAGCCATTGGAAACTATATATATCTATCGATTATTACAGATGAAGAAAAAAGGTTGTACAAGAACATCAAACGTCTACATGAAACTGACACACACACATTTGACAAGATGGACGCCTGCGGTATGTTCTACGTTGATGCTACTCTACCATTACAGATGACAACTTTGATAACCGACTATACTATTGTATAACTTCAATTTGCTTTTTTATAACCTAAAATTGCTTGAAACAGGAACATTTATAAATGGATTTTACTACGATTTTGTACCAACAGCCTCATTTAGATGGAGCTAGAACTCGCATGCGAGTTTCACTACATTGCGGTATTTGTTTGATCAACTGATTACGTTGTACCTATAAAGTTCACAATGTAACGCAACTCGCGTGCGAGTTCTTGCATCGTCGAAATGAGGCTTAACTGTTTATCTTGATTACTGCTGAAATTGTTATTTTAATAGTATATTTTAATAGTATTTATCGACTTTCTACTCTATTGATTTTGTGTTATCTGATCACTAATATTATAAAAAGGAAATATTTGTATTTTTGTGTGTGTATGTTTGTAATGAATAAACTCAAAAACTTCTGTGCCGATTTCAAAAAATCTTTCACCATTATTTTCCACCTGAGTGACATATGCAATAAGCCCCCCCCCTTATTGCATATGGCACACAGGTGAGGGCTGGGAGTGGGCCAAGCCGCTGGTACAGTCTGTCTACAAAATCATGAAAATCGATGAGGGCGCTGCGGATGTCATCGACTTGTTTTTCGACTAGATTTAATGCTGCCCTACTTTGAATAATTTTAGTTCTCTCAGACATCGTTTTCATGATTTTATAGACACACTGTATAACTCATAAAGATTTAGAAACTTTAATTCACCTGTAACTTTAAATGGTTATTATGTGGTTAAGAGTTGCTATGAAATCATAATTATATACAGGGTTATTTAACAACTTTTCACGGGCTGGAAGTACTTCAGGTTATAAACAACTTTTACTATGAAACCAACCCTGAAAATAAATGCAAGATGCCAGAAGTTTTGACATAATAATTACATCTTAAGGCGGCGCTAGTCGCGAGCTCGAACTCACTGGCAGGCATGGTCAAAAACCAAGATACTTCACCTGAAATCGAGCCATATTGTTCATGTGTCCGCGAGCGTCATCCCCCCGTGGAGAAAACACGGGAAAAGATTATTCAGTGAGATGCACGATCATTCATAGTAAAAGGCGCGCGTAAAAAAATACGAAACGGCCTTTGGAAGAAGGGGTTTTATGAAAAAACTACTGCATCAATCAATTTCAAATAAAATTTATGGAATTCTTCGATAAATGTGCTGTGTCGGTATGGACTTTGTTTTGGAAATTTGATGCTTCTTTAATTTCTAATTTACGCCCAAAGTTGTGTTAAAATTAGCAATAATAAAATAAATATTAAAAAAAAAAACAAAAAACCATTCAAATTATATCAATCAAATCTTCCCAAGGGGCCCCGACTGTGAGTGTGAATGAGTGAATTCTAAACTACTGGGCTTGTTTCTTTCTTTTTAGTTTTTTTACGCAGTCGGGTTTTTTGTTTTTTTTTTTTAATATTTATTTTATTTTACTATTTTTACTTTTTGTTAGCAGTCCAAATTAAATTGAAACATATAAGTTACATATATTTTGGTAAACCATTTTTAAAATCCTTTAATTTGATATCCCACTTGATAGAATGTGAAAGATTAAAAAAAATATTTTTAGTTCAGAACCCTTTGCACACGAGTTCGACTCGCACTAGGCCAGTTTTATGTACCCAGTGACACTCTCACGTTTAAGACGAATCTAACGACACCTCTCAAGTTAAAATCCATCAAGCCGTTTAGGCTGCAGAGCAACACACAGAAACATACATACATACATACACTCGAAAAACATAACCCTCCTGGCGCAGTCGGGTAAAAACGAATCTTTGGAAGCTCGTAACTTTTTAATGGCTTGTTATTTCAAAATTCTGCTGCCGTACAGACAAAATTAATAATGAGACAAAACGATACCATGTTTAACTTTGGATGTACCTTGTCAAATAGTGGAGTAAAACCCCAACGAAGTTTCTATGGAAAAAATGTTGACTTGTTTCACCTTAACATTATTATATGAAATGCTATAAAATAACTGTTTGTTACCAAATCATCCAAAACAGATCTAGATTCAATTGGCACAGAGATATATGTTTTTTTCTCTAGCCTGTACTGTCCCACTGCTGAGCCTCTCCCAATTTCTTCCAGGAACTCTTTTCCCGGGCCGCTTCAATCAGCCCATATGATAAGTGTCTAGGTCGTCTCTCCACCTTTTTCTGCTCCTTGGCAGTTCCATTGCTCTTTGGCAAACTCCAAGACGGGACTTTTGCGATTCTGCGAGTGACCACGTCTGAGCATCGTAAATTAGGACGGGAAGAATACACACATCGATGAGTTTTCGCTTCAGGGAAATCGTTAGGTTACCCTTCATTAGCGTTTTCATGGACCAGTAGCTTTTCCAGGCGTTTTCGACTCGACGATCGATTTCCTTTCTTGCCTGTTTTCGAAAGATACCAACTGGCCCAAGTAAATATACCTACTCATCGACATAGTGTATTCTCTGCCCATCTACATCGACCCTATGTTTGATGCTGTTGGTCATGATCTGGGGTTTTGACCGATTCATCGCGAGTCCCACCGTGCGCGCTGGCAGTGCTTATAGTCCAGTCAACGAGGCATAAGTGGTCCGAAAAATTCCTCCGGCACTGAAATTTGGCATAATTATGATGAAAGAAGGTGATACAGATTATAGATTCACAATAATCCAACTTTTTTTTTCCGAGATGATAATTTATGAAAATAGCTTATAAAAAATAAAAATCGGCAGAGCAATTTTTCACTAGAAGTTCGAGCGCGATATGTTAAAAGTTGATTTGGAGTGACACTGAAATCGAATATTTGTTGCATTTTTATTACTACCTATTCTAACTAATTCATTTAAACAAATACAAAAAGAATTTGAGGCTGAGGAATTTTTCACAGAGAATTATAAACAATTTTCATGTTTTGGTAAAAAAAACAGAACTACTCGGCTAAAAAAAAATTGGATTATTATGCATCTGTAATCTGTATCACCTACTCTCATCATATGCCAAATTTCAGCGCCGGAGGAATTTTTCAAAAGTATTCATACAAAAAAATCCTCGTTGACTGGGCTATTAGTTCTTGGAGCATTGTCTGTAACTCCAGAGCTGTGGAAGCAAAAAGAACTATGTCGTCGGCGAAACGGAGGATGGAAAAACACACCATCATCATTTAGCCTATAATTTTTCCACTGTTGAGACACAGGCCTCCTCACTGCGAGAGGGAGTGGGCCATAATCCACAACGCAGAGCAAAATTATATTATAAGCCCCTTCGTACACAAGGCGACGCAAGTCTCCGATACCTTACCAATTTGGTATCCATTGACGCGTGCCTATGTAGGTACGAACTTCTATGGATTTGTATTGCGATAATTGTCTGGATACCGAAATCGTAAGGTATCGGAAATTTGCGTCGCCTTGTGTACGATGGGGCTTAGAAATATTTTGCCAGCGGCTCATTGTCAAACACATAGGGGGGTGGTAGAAGCCATATAAGCCACGAGGCGCTATTAAATAAACTTCTACTAAGTTACGTAGCGACAAATCAATCAACAACAAATAATCCAAAAATTAATCCTACTCCTCCATTATTCTTTTCTGATTAATTTCGTTGCAGGATCCAAGACAGGTAAATTCATTCTCCGGGACACGTCGAGCTTCATTGTCTCGGCGCTTTACTGTTGGTTGCCACTGTCGATTCTGGCTTTCAGGAGTTGCAGTGGTTCGGGAATAAAGTGGTGGGTTTGTCCCAAAAAAAAAAACAAAAATTAATCAACTCAAAGTAATGTACGTTTAATATGAAATTAATAAAAAATTTCAATTGGTCGATTTGTATTTTAGCGATTTAAAGCTGTCGTCTTTGCTTTGTGGTATTGACATAAGGAACCTAGACATTTGGGCCACCCATTTTGTCTGCACGGTTAGCAGTGGCGAATCGTATCGTCAGACGCAATAACAAAAAACAATGCACGGAACAAATATTTGTATGACCTACAAGTACATATACCGGCAAAATTATCGGAACATAAAAAAGGGTCGCATTTTGAAAAACTAAAGAGGGTATAATTTCTGTTGCCGTATATTAATAATAATAATATAATAATATTCTACAACTATCACACAACGCCATCTAGTCCCAAGCTAAGCAGAGCTTGTGTTATGGGTACTAGACAACTGATAAACATACTTATATATTTCTAAATACATAAATATTATAGATACATTACACCCAGACACAGAACAAATGATCGTGCTCATCACACAAACATTATTTTGTCCTGGGTGGGAATCGAACCCACGACCTCCGGCATAGAGGTCAAGGTCACTAACCACTAGACCAACAGGCCTGTATAAATTAACATTAAGAGGGAAGAAACCTAAAAAATGGAAACACTGATCAACTTAACGAAAGGTTTGACAAAAATGCGACCATAGTTTTCTGTTCCGCTAATTTTGCCGGTGTGTGTAGTTATTCCGGGTCTGCTGTTTGCGTATTTGAGTTTCTATGTTTGTAAAACGCACCCATGACACAGGAGAAAATCATTGGGGCAATATATAAAAAAAAAACATCGAGAAAAAGATTGCCATGTCTTACAAGAATGGTTGTTGTGTGTTACAAGAATGGTTGTTGGAAAGTTTATCTTTACAAGAATGGTTAATTAAGGAAAGCTTTTACACCATTAACGAGTTCATAAAAAAATACTCATCGCACTCATATCATTTTAAAAATGCACTGTGAGATTTTATTATTTAATGTTAATATTTATGATTGTTTGTATATTTTATAATGATGATCTCATAATATTTTACAAAAGTATATTTTTATTTTAAATTGTTTGGTCGTTTTTCAGTCTAGTTTTGTTTAAAGATTTTATATAAAATAATGGTGTCCATAAAGTTTTTTTTTTTATTATAATTTTTCTACAATAGGCTAGTTGCCTAAAAAAATGTAATTAGTCCGTCTTTTAGATTATTCAAAAATAAGGGACACGTATTTTTTTATTTGTAAATTAGACCAAAAATGACAAAGATATAGCCTATTAAAGTTACGTGTGACGTCACGATGCGTGGCATTTTTCGCGCAGAGTGACGTCACAGGTAACTTAAATAGGCTATTATCTTTGTTCTTTTTTGTTTAATCAAAAAAAGAAAAAATACGTGTCCAATATTTTTTTATAATCTAAAATACGGACTAAATAGAATGTAATTATTTTGACCCTGGAAACTACCCTATTTTATTTTATTTCGTTAGATGTTTTCAAGTATTTGCCTTTGTTTCTATGTGTTTTTAGTACTTTCTTCTTTTCTCTGTAATAATGGCTTGTTTATAACAAATTCTGTGTTCGTTTAATTAAAACTACTTAGGTAGTAATACTTGTTTAAAATTAAAAAAATGCATGCTATTGTCATGGCAGAATGTGTCCTGCGCTTAAATATTTTATAACACCTTTTGTTTAACACATTTTATGCAAATAAAGAATACTTACTTACTTACAATTCAAAATTCTAAGACACAGCCGCACTAGGCGCATGATGAAATAAAAATTGGAATGAAATGATCTTTCTATTTATTTACGAACGTTAATGCTATTAAATTGCAACAAATTATCACACTCAGTGAACAACACAAACATATATCAATAAAGCATTAATTTAGATATTAACAGCTGAAACATCACAGGAAAGCAAACTGCAGAAGTACAATAACGTAATTAGTAAGGATTGCCAGCAGGCGTAGTGGATAACAAACGTCTATACAGAACAGGCGACAAGCAGTCATCTTGTAGAATGTCGCACGATGCAATCGCTGGATATTCTTGCATAATTTCTTTTGATGATCTGTAAATTTATAAATATTTAAATAATATTTTAGACAGGATGTAATAATTTTGGTATCCCTTTTCATCTCCTAAAATTGTTTGTCCGAAAATCATTATACATAACACGTTTGCTATAACATTCAGTAACCATAATGTTCAAAAATTCTAAATACTGTTTTACATAACTATTTTCATATCTAACGTTGTTCTGACATAATATCGAGTATCATAATAATTGAAACTCCTAATTTTGTATGAAATAAAGTGTGCGGGACGGACGTTATCGCCCGGACACACGACGATACGATGAGCTTGTCCGGAGCGGCGTTGACGTCCTGCACCGATGGTTGCTTGCTGTTTATGCTATTGCCTGAAGTCTTGAGTAGCAGGGACTTGTAGAACGAAGTTGTGGATGCGGAGTAAATAAAACAGCCAATAAGTCTTCATAAGTTTTCAGGAAGCGAGTTGCTTGAGTCTTCAGGAGAGAGAGAGAGAGAAGATGTGGTGCCGTACCGTTGACTACGATTTGATCGAAATTACGAATTACTATCGTACCCCTGAACTTTACCTTAACGAGAGCCGCAAATCGCTTCCTTGATTTATTGTTTATTTTTACTATCTTAAAACTATTTAACAATCGATTTTCTTATTGTACTAAAAATGGATTACATGTTGTTTGGTATCACTATAATCCTTATGAAATTGCCTGTCTCCTGACATAATGACCCCGACTGTAACTGAAGGGACTGAAAAGTTACGACGAGTTAAAACTAGAAACTATTAAAATTTTTAATTAAATTACATTTTCATAGGTCATTATCTCAGGAGGTTTGGTGGTTATTCCACAGACTTAGGTCTCGTTAGGTAGCCTGGGTAACAGCCTAACGTGATCTAACATTTATAACGAAATATCTATGTATTTCAGGAGTCTAGGGCCTGAATAATGATAGACACAAAAAAAATAATCTTTATTAAAGAAACAAATTGTGTACAGGACATCTTACAACGTCAAATAAGTGGGTTTTCGAACGGATTATGGGTTTAAAAGTTAGGTCCAGGCCTAGGTCTCAGTCTAGGCTACCTGGATACACAAAAAACGAAACTATACTATGACTATAAGCCCACTCAATTGATGCTACAAAATGCACTGTACTTACGGTTTTACAACGAATTTTTTAACTGTTAAGTTCTATTTAAACACTATATACACTATATTTCACGTAACTGTCTATAATTTTACTTAGTCATTTTCTCACTATGAACACTATAAACACTTAGGGCCTGGCCCCATGTCTCCGGCGCGGCGCCGTGCGCCGTGCGGCGGCGCGGCGCCGTGCCGAGCTACGGCGCCGCCCGCCGGCGACCGGCGCGGCGCCGTGCCGGGCTACGGCGCCGCCCGCCGGCGAGCGGCGCGGCGCCGTGCCGAGCCACGGCGCCGCGCCGCGCTTCGGCGTCGTGTACCGGCACGTACCCTATGTTCAGCAAGTGTATCCAAAGATAAAAATTACAGTTATATAACATGTTATGTTACATAGTCTGTACGCACCGTAAGGTAAGAAATAAAAGAAATTATTTTAACTTATTTATTCTTATCATAGAATTTTTTTTTTGATGTAGACATACGTATGACTACATACATACATATGTATACACTAGCAACAGGACCAGGATACGCCTTTCGCGGTCCATATCAAATCAAAACTGTAATTTTTATCTTTGGATACACTTGCTGAACATAGGGTACGTGCCGGTACACGACGCCGTAGCGCGGCACGGCGCCGCGCCGCCCGCCGGCGGGCGGCGCCGTGGCTCGGCACGGCGCCGCGCCGCTCGCCGGCGGGCGGCGCCGTAGTTCGGCACGGCGCCGCGCCGCTCTCCGGCGGGCGGCGCCGTAGCTCGGCACCGTAGCTCGGCACGGCGCCGCGCCGGAGACATGGGGCCACGCCCTTAGGTTTTGATGGTGACGCTTCGTCGCGAACATTTCTCCCGCCGTGCAGCGCTGCGATGGCTCGGTGCGATGTCGGCGCGGCGCTGCATCACCCCGGTGAGCGACGACTGTTGTCGTGCTGCCCTCCGCCGCGATGCCCGCCGCCCAGACTTTGACTTCTGGGTCACTTTGGTAGCGGGACGAGCTTCTTCACCGGACGCTTCAGGGTGCCGCCGGCTGTGCGCACCTCAGCTGTCCGGACTTCTCCGTCGGCCCCGGGGAACACGGCGACTATGCGGCCTCGCGGCCATGTGTTGCGAGGCAGCTGGCCGTCTGCGATGAGGACCGGGTCGTCGATTTGCAGCTCAGGTCCCCGCCCGTGGGCCTCCCGCCGGTTTTGAAGTTCAGGCAGGTATTCTCGTACCCATCGACGCCAGAACATGTCGGCGAGTATCTGTGAGCGTCGCCAGAGCTTCTTATTGTCGATGTCGTGCTCGGTGAACACGCCGGGTGATGGTAGTCTAGCTGAACCACCGAGTAGAAAGTGGTTCGGCGTTATTGACTCGTCGTCTTCGCTGTCGACTGAGACGTGTGTTAGAGGCCGGCTGTTTACCGTGTACTCTGCCTCACACAACAGTGTGGACAACACCTCTTCTTGTGGGTGTTTTTCTGTGAGTACGGTGTACAGTACGGACTTCACGCAGCGAACGAGGCGCTCCCAAGCGCCCCCCATGAACGGCGCAGAGGGCGTGATGAAGCGCCACACGATGCCTCGGCGACTGGCCTCCTCTGCGAAGGCATCTCGCAGCTCCTTGTCTGCTCCGTGCATGTTGGTCCCGTTGTCAGAGTAGATCTCGCTGGGGCAGCCTCGGCGAGCAGCGAAGCGGCGCAGCGCTAGTATAGCGGAGTCTGCGCTGAGGCTGGCGGCGATTTCGAGATGTACGGCTCTTGTTGTGAGGCACGTGAACAGCGCCACGTACCGTTTTTGGTGTTGACGACCGACGGTGACGGACAGGGGACCGAAGTAGTCGAGACCGGTGAATGTGAACGGCCTCTGGTGATGAGCTAGGCGCGTTTTCGGATGGTCGCCGGTGGGAGGCACGTTTGGTTGCGCCTTACGAATGCGACACGGCAAGCAGCGCGCGATCACCGTTTTGACGCTAGGGCGCATTCTGATGACCCAGTAGTGTTGACGTATCTCGTTGATTGTGAGCTCCGTCCCACTGTGTTGCAGGCTGCGGTGGGTCCAGTCGATGTATAACTGTGTGATGCGATGATCTCCGTCTATTATCGGAGGCCTTTTGACAGTTTCTTCTATGTCGCGAGAGGCTGCGATACGACTTCTCAATCGTATGATGCCGTCGACGATTTCTATTTGCAGACGACGTAGCCGGCTATCTTGACTTATCTGTTTGTTTCTTCGTAGGTCAGCTATTTCTTTTGAAAATGCCTCTTCTTGTATGACGCGTACGAGTATGTTTTCAGCCTGGTGAACGAACGTACTTTCTATTGTATGTTTTGTAGTGGAGTGTTGACGATTTGTTGCAGACAATTTTTTGACAGGCGTTAACGAATTTTTCTTTTTTCTCCAATCTGGGTCCTTTTCTGTGTTTTTTCTTGTTCTCTTGTAGAACGTCTTCTCTGAAGGCCCGCGGCAAAGAGATATGAAGCGTAGAACGTACGCTGTTGCGCGTAATAATCGCTCCCACTTTGAAAATCGTACTGGATCGGGTATGGCCTCTGAGAGCTTCTGTTTAACGGTGTTTTCTTCGACGGCGGCGAACGTTCTTTCTTCCCCTGTTTGTTCTGTGATTGGCGGTTTCTCCGACGGCCACGACGCTGGGTCTTGGTACAGGAACTTGGGACCGCAATACCACTCATGTTTTGAGTTAAAGTGGTGCGGTACGTCGCGAGTAGCTGCGTCGGCGACGTTTAACTTCGTGGGTATCCACCGCCAATCTTCGACTTTACTGTTTTCTTCGATGGCAGCTATGCGGTGAGCGACGAATGGTTTGTACGCTCGTGCCCCTTTCTTGATCCAGGTGAGTACGGTCTTACTGTCTGACCAGTACGTGGTTGAGGCGGGCTTGAGTCGGTGTTCGTGGGTCACGGCGGCGGCCAAGCGAGTTCCCATGACCGCGGCCTGTAGTTCGAGGCGCGGTATCGAATGTAGCTTGAGTGGTGCTACCTTTGCCTTTGCCGCGACGAGACTGACGAATGTCTCGCCGCTCGGTGTTGTAGCTCGCCAGTACACTGCAGCTGCGTAGGCCATCTCACTAGCGTCGGTGAATACGTGGACCTGGAGCTCTGCGGCGTCACTATAACCCGGGTAACATCTGGGTATGTTGATGTTCTTGAGCTGCTCGAGGTGTAGTATCCAGCTTCTCCATTGGGCCGCCAGGTCTTCGTCGATTTGTTGATCCCAGTCGATACTTCGTCTCCATACCTCTTGAAGAATTTGCTTGGCTCGAATTGTGACAGGCGAAGCGAGGCCAAGCGGGTCGTACAGTGACATGACGATTTTTAGCGCCTCTCTTTTAGTGGGCGCTGCCTTTTCTAGGACGCCACTCGGTAGGCGAGCGAGGGTAAGGTTGAAACCCAGCTCGTCCGTACTCGGTTTCCATATCAGGCCGAGTATCTTCTCTATGTTTTCTGTATTGCCGATGTTGACAACTTCGGTGCGATTCTGTGACGGTTCTATGTTTTCTATGACTTCTGTGCTGTTCGACACCCATTTCTTGATATTAAAACGCGCCTGTTCATTTATTTATTTATTTATCAATTACAACGGCTGTGTGAACAGCCAATTACAGTAATTTAAACACAATTATGCAAACAATATACACATTATTAATTATAAAATATAAGAAACGTAAATAAAACAATTTTTATAAAAATTAAAACTCTAAAACACTTTCATAAAATCACCTCACAGTACTTCTGGCATACCAATAAAATCTTCGACCATCCATCCTCAAACAGATCTTCTGATGGATTGGCATCCAAGAGATCATTAAGTGCGGCAAGCGTGCGAGGGATTGGCGACTTGGCCCGTGCAACCGTACGACATGCAGGCACGGCAAACAGCCTGTGCTTTCTGCCCCGGCAGTAGTTATCTGGGACATGAAAGCGCGCCAGCACATGAAGCAGATCAGGAGCGTCGATATTACCACGGAGCGTCTTACAGGCTATTGTGAGCTGATCTCGTGCTCGCCTTACCTCTAGCGAGTTGTATCCGAGGCAACCCAGTAGGAATTTTGTCGGATAGAGGTAAGGATAGTAGCCATGTTTCTGCTTATATAGGTACCTAAGGAAAGCCTTTTGGACTTTTTCTAATAAAAGTGCGTAGGTACTTTCATATGGATTCCACACGCATGAGCTAGTTTCCAGCTTGCTACGTACGAGTGCATTAAAAACTATTTTGATAGCATGAGCTGTACGAAAATCACGGCAATTGCGTAGAACAAAGCCCAACCTTTGGTAGGACTGTTTGGCTACCAATACCATATGGTCGTGAAAGGTGAGCTTTCGGTCGAATGTGACTCCCAGATCTTTCATGGATGTTGATTTTGCAATTATGTTATTATTTAAGGTGTATTGGTAATTAATTGGATGCCGCATTCGACCGAATGTCATAGCAAAACACTTAGACGAATTAAATTCCATCCCATTGTCAACGCTCCACTTGTATATCGCATTGATGTCTTGCTGCAGTGCTGAACTGTCACGCTCTGAGTTTATTTCTAGGTACAGTTTCAAGTCATCAGCATACAGGAGACATCTTGCGTGAAGCAGAACTTGTGGAACATCGTTGACCATGATGAGAAATAATAAAGGTCCCAAAATTGAGCCCTGACTCACGCCGGAACGCGTGTGATAGGTATCCGACTCGTACATACCAAGCCTAACAAACTGCCGTCGATCACGTAGGTAATCTGCAAAGAGGCGGAGGAGAGATGGTGAATACCCTATTTTGCTAAGCTTCATTAGCAGCGTGTCGTTATTAACCCTATCAAATGCCTTCCGGAAGTCGAAGTAAAGTACATCTACTTGACGCCCGCGGTCCAAACTAGACGAGATATAATCTACTAGCGTCAAGAGATTCGTGTCAACTGACCTTTTGCTTCTGAAACCATGCTGCTCATTACAAAGAAATTTGTTTATTTGCGCGTAGATAGCATCATGGAGGATGTTCTCGAATACCTTAGCCGGGGAAGATAGGATTGCGATAGGGCGGTATTCTTCAACGGAACTTTTGTTCTGGGTTTTAGGGATGGGTGTGACTCTAGAGGTTTTCCACTCAGAGGGATATGTACCAGTCTGTAAAGCTAAATTAAAAATGTGGCAAAGAGGATCACTGAATATATTTCTTAAGTCTTTAACTATAAAAGGGGGAATGTTATCGGGGCCAGTAGAACTGTTTGGTTTAAGTTTCTTTATGCCTTTAATAATGTCTGCATGGCACAAGGGGGGTATGTTTATGTAATTACTGTTGCAGGTATGGTCTGACGTACTGACATGATCAGCATTGAGCTGTGGAACATCAGGCAGAAAAACAGCCGAAAAAAACTCAGCAAAAGCCCCAGCGGCCTTTGTACCAGAAAACGTAGCACCCTTGTATGTTACATTCGGTTCAAACCCACCTTTGGACCGCAGGCTAGAAATGTGTGACCAGAATTGACGAGGGTTATGTTTAATTTTATTCTCTATATTTGTCATATATAAAGAGTACGCATCTGCAATACGGGTTTTAAGACTTGACCTAAGGTTAGAAAATAATAAATAAGAGCTATCGCACTTGGTTTGTTTCCAATTTTTATGGTGTTTTAATTTGAGCTTTATATCCTGTATGAATGTATGTTTTTCACTGTTGTTGCTATGCGCGTTGCTTCTTCGATCGTCCTGTAGGAGTCTAAATAATCGTCCATGTAGTGATTTTCTATGATTGCTTCGACTGCCTCAGGGTGTTCTGCGTAGTGTTTCTTCGCGTTCCAGTTTTTTGCGAATATAGCGGTGCACGGTGAGCTAGCTGCGCCGAATATGATGGACGTCATGCGATATTCGTCCGGGGCTCCCTCTCGTCTGTCGCCTCGCCACAGGTAACGGAGTGCGTCTCTGTCTTCTCTTCGTACTTTCACTTGCATGAACATCTCCGCTATGTCACCGGAGATAGCTATGCGGTGACGGCGGAATCTCATCATGACGCCGGGCAGCGACTGTAGCAGGTCTGGCCCCGTGAGGAGGTAGTCGTTGAGTGACATTCCTCTTGACTTGGCGGCGGCGTCGTGTACTATTCGAAACTTCTCGGGCTTCATCGGGTTGTAGACGTCGAAGTGAGGTAGGTACCAGGTTCTTCCCGGTGTACTGGACTTGGGTGCTTTTTCAGCGTATCCCTTCTTGAGAAGCGACTCCATCTGTTCTGTATATTTTTCTCGTAGTGTGGGATTGCTGTCGAGTTTCTTTTCTATTGAGATAAGTCTCTTCATTGCGGTTCCGTAGCTGTCTGGCATTTCTATGCTTTCATTTTTCCACAGCAGAGCGGTTTCTATGTGGCCATCTTCTAATTGTTTCGTGTGACGATTCAATATCTCTTCTGCCTTCTTCTCAGGATCAGAGTCTGGACGCCGTGGATTGATGATCAATGATTCTATTGCGAAGAATTCGCGCAGCTGTTGCTCGATGTCGTCTGTCGTTGAGAGTTTGTTTACGTAGTGCACTCTCTGACCCAGTGTTCTGGTGTGCGCGCCGTGGAGAGTCCAGCCCATGGGAGTGAGCGATGCGATGGGCTGGTGCTTGGGTCCTCTTCGAATTTCGGTGGCCAGTAGCAGGTGCCAGTTGTCCTGGCCGATGAGGATTTTTGGTGCGCCGGCGTTGTAGGTTAACTGTTGTTTGAGGTCATCTAGGTGCTCGCAGTGTACGATATCTTCTTCGGTGATTGTCTGCGGTGTGAGATGAAGCTTGGGTATGGTGCGCGCTCTGAATGGCACCCTATTCTGCAGCTGGCTTGCGAGTGTGACGGTGATACGTCTCGAACAAGGGGTGTCGATCGTTGTGTTGCCGATCGCACCTATCTTCAGCGGATCGATGCGGCCCTCCGCCCCGACTTGCTTCGCGATGTCTTCGTCGATGAGTGACACAGTTGACCCATCGTCGAGGAGAGCGTAGGTGGAGGCTTCTCCCGCCGGTCCGATGACCCGGACCGGTACTATCTTCAGGTAGGCTTGACTCGAAGTCGCTCGGGAACTGGCCACTGTTTCTTTTGACTCGGACTTCTGTGTTGAGACGGCGGGCTTCTCGACTTCCTCTGTAGCAGGCTTCTTGTCGTAATGAAGAAGCTGATGGTGCGTGGCTGTACACCCGTTGACGTCACACTTCTTCTTTTGACATGTGTGACTTGCACGACGAATCTTCATGCAGCGAAAACATAGATTATGTTTTTTCGCTAGCTCCCATCTCTTGTCGCTTGAGGCTTCTTTGAACTTCTTGCAGTCAGACGAATAGTGACCCTCCTTGTCACAGAGCCGGCATTTGTGTACCGGTTTCTCAACAGCTGTATGAGTTCTCTGCGTGACGCGCCTGGTTGATGGAGCGTCGGTGGCGGCGATGTTCTCAGGTGGAGCGAAGGCGCTGCAGAACCGGGCTTGCTCGGTGACGAATTCGCTGAAGAGTGACAGGTCTGGTAGCGATTGGTACTTCTCGGTGTAGATTCTGTACCACTGTACGCGCAGGGAGCTCGGCAGCTTCTCGGTGAGTGCGCGCACCAGTTCTGCGTTGATGAGGTTATGTTCTTTCTTCAGTGCGCGCAGCGTGACGACGCCGTTTCTGACCCGGCTTGCGAACATGCAGATGTCTCTTGGTGCTTCGCCACAGCGTGGTAGTCCTCGCAGTCGTTCTGTTTCGGCTTGAGCTATTGAGTCTGGTCGGCCGAACTGTAGTTCTAACTCCTTCATGATGTCATCAGGTCTGGCGTGGCCGATGAGCTCCGAGCTGACTGTTTCGAGTGCTCGTCCATGCAGGCTTCTTCTGAGTCTCGCTGTATTTTCGACGTCGTTGAAATATCTTCGAGTTGTTTCGTAAATGGCTCGAAATGACAGCCATTCGGTGTGTGCCCCACTGAAGTTCGGTAGTGTCATGATGACCTTCGACGCCGAGGGGTTGTTCGATGTCCAATGTTCTGTCTTCTTGTCGGCGAGCGACGCTATAGCGGACGTGAGCTCCGTTATAAACGGACGGAGCTCCATATTCCCCTTGGTGTCTTCTTCTTTCGGCTTCGGTGTTGACTCGATGCGATTGTTTAAATTCGATGACGGTAGTTGCGTTTGGAGGTCCACTATATTGTCGATGTTCGCAGTCGGGGGCGCCGGCTCGCGGCGCCTATTCTTCACTATGTCCCCTTCGGCGACGTTGTCCTCCCTCAGTGGCTCAGGTTCGGGTGCCTCTTCAAGCCAGGAACGCACGTACTCGTCGTTTGAATTTCTATCTTCTAAATATTCGTTGTCCGATTCTTCTTCGGCCCTCTGAAGTGCTAATTGTGCAAGTTCCAACTTAATCTTCAATAAGTCTTCACGTGCTTTCGAAATTTTTCTTGTTGATCGCGTCGTCCTATTCGTAGTCGACGGCGGCGGTCGGTTATGTTCGTTACGGGCGTCACCCCGGGTAGTCATCGGCACGGCACGGCTATTCGATGGCTTCACTGTTCTATCTGATTCTTCTTCATATCTGGTTCCCTTCCTGGTTCTGGGTGCGGTTGGTCGCTCGAAATCTTCAATGTGGGTAGGTGTAGAATCCGTAGAAAATTCTTGAATGTGGGTAGGCGCTGAACGGGTAGAGAATTCTTCAATGTGGGCAGGCGCAGAAAATTCTACACCGTGGGTAGGCGCAGAAAATTCTTCACCCCCCCGCGGGTGTGGGGGGGGCAGCCGCTGCCGGTCGCCCTCGGTGGTGGTGGTGGTGGACGGTGAACGCGGCGGTGCTTCGTGACGGATGGCTGTACTAGGTTCCCCCATCTCGACGGTGAATGCTTCGGCCGCCTTCCCCTGGGACCTTGTAGTTGGCATGTTCGATTTCGTTGCGACGATAAGTCTTCAGGTTTCAGGAATCTTCATAAACATCCGGGTCGACAGGACCAGCAGATGTGCGGGACGGACGTTATCGCCCGGACACACGACGATACGATGAGCTTGTCCGGAGCGGCGTTGACGTCCTGCACCGATGGTTGCTTGCTGTTTATGCTATTGCCTGAAGTCTTGAGTAGCAGGGACTTGTAGAACGAAGTTGTGGATGCGGAGTAAATAAAACAGCCAATAAGTCTTCATAAGTTTTCAGGAAGCGAGTTGCTTGAGTCTTCAGGAGAGAGAGAGAGAGAAGATGTGGTGCCGTACCGTTGACTACGATTTGATCGAAATTACGAATTACTATCGTACCCCTGAACTTTACCTTAACGAGAGCCGCAAATCGCTTCCTTGATTTATTGTTTATTTTTACTATCTTAAAACTATTTAACAATCGATTTTCTTATTGTACTAAAAATGGATTACATGTTGTTTGGTATCACTATAATCCTTATGAAATTGCCTGTCTCCTGACATAATGACCCCGACTGTAACTGAAGGGACTGAAAAGTTACGACGAGTTAAAACTAGAAACTATTAAAATTTTTAATTAAATTACATTTTCATAGGTCATTATCTCAGGAGGTTTGGTGGTTATTCCACAGACTTAGGTCTCGTTAGGTAGCCTGGGTAACAGCCTAACGTGATCTAACATTTATAACGAAATATCTATGTATTTCAGGAGTCTAGGGCCTGAATAATGATAGACACAAAAAAAATAATCTTTATTAAAGAAACAAATTGTGTACAGGACATCTTACAACGTCAAATAAGTGGGTTTTCGAACGGATTATGGGTTTAAAAGTTAGGTCCAGGCCTAGGTCTCAGTCTAGGCTACCTGGATACACAAAAAACGAAACTATACTATGACTATAAGCCCACTCAATTGATGCTACAAAATGCACTGTACTTACGGTTTTACAACGAATTTTTTAACTGTTAAGTTCTATTTAAACACTATATACACTATATTTCACGTAACTGTCTATAATTTTACTTAGTCATTTTCTCACTATGAACACTATAAACACTTAGGTTTTGATGGTGACGCTTCGTCGCGAACATAAAGTCATATGTCTTAAGTATTCTATTACATAATGTGTATTGTTCCGAATGTTCAATTAAAATAGGTACTTATAGTAAAATTGATATTTCATTAAACTGTTTAGGTGTCTATAAGCCCCTTCGACAGAAATAGTCGACAGCGGACCTAATAATATTCGTGACCAAATGTTGACACTCTGTGTAAAGATAAACAAAAGTTCTGAGAACTTGGGATCCAAGAGCGAGCGAAGCGAGCTCGGGACTTGTGGGCACCCCGACACTGGGTACTTTAAAGGTTGCACGCAGAAATAGGAGCCCCGCGAAGCGTTTCATGTTAAGTGTTGCCAAAACGAGCACATAAGGTTTGCCCTACAAAAAAGATATCAGATCTTATGTAGAACCAAGCTTCTGAATCTACACGGCCTAACTCTACCAACTCTAACTTCTCAAATTCTATACATCAGTAAAAATGTATGGCTTCACCGTTTCGCTACCGTCGTGGAGGTGATGCTAATATTTAGTTTCTGAAGTAAGCAACGAAACAGCCAAGCCATACATTTTTGCTAATGTGCAGAATTTGTGAAGTTAGAGTTGGTAGAGTTAGGCCGTGTAGATTCAGAAGCGTGGTTCTACATAAGATCTGATATCTTTTTTGTAGGGCAAACCTTATGTGCTCGTTTTGGCAACACTTTACATGAAATGTTTTTGGTGGGATTTCAGTTCTTTTTGTAAGTTGCTAGCATCTTGGATTTATGACGTCAAATTATTTTTCGAGTTGCTCTCTAAGAGCACTTTCATTTGATACCCATATTGCAGAAGTGCATTAAAAATAACTATTCCGCCATCTTGGATTTAGAATGACGTCACATTATTCATCGAGTTGCTCTCAACGAGCTCTTTCATTTGATATCCACATTGTAGAAGTGCATTAAAAATAATTATTACGCCATCTTGGATTTACAATGACATCACATTATTCTTCTAGTTGATCTCAACAAACCTTTTCATTTGATACCCATATTAAAGAAGTGCATTAAAAATAACTATTCCACCATCCTAGATGGTCCGCCATATTGGATTTGTAATGACGTCACATTATTTTTTGAGTTGCTTTCCACGAACCTTTTCATTTGATACCAATATTGTAGAAGGGCATTAAAAATAACTATTCCGCCATCTTAGATGGTCCGCCATATTGGATTTATAATGACGTCACATTATTTTTGAAGTTGCTCTCAAAGAGCCCTTTCATTTGATACCCATAATGTAGAAGTGCATTAAAAATAACTATTCCGCCATCTTGGATTTAGAATGACGTCATATTATTCTTCGAGTTGCTCTCAACGAGCCCTTTCATTTGATACCTATATTGTAGAAGTGCATTAATATAACTAATCCGCCATCATAGATGGTCCGCCAGACCGCCATATTGGATTTGTAATGACGTCACATCATTTTTCGAGTTTCTCCCAACCAGCCCTTTTATTTGATATAGATAATTCTATTTAAAAATTGAGTTCAAAGATTTCACCCGAACAAACATAGGATACTGGCAAGTTCCCCCCCCCCCTCTCAATTTTAGGAGATAGGGGATGTGTTTTTAATACTACATACCAAATTTCGGCTTTCTAGCACTTCAGGAGGTACCCTAACATTTTAAGGTCTCATATAAACTTCAACCCCCCATTTTAGGGGATGGGGGGCGAAAGTTATAGGTTTGTGAATTTTTTCGTTGGTTGTATACTAAACTTAGATTACATACCGAATTTCAGCTCTCTAACACTTCAGGAAGTAGCCAAACATTTTGATGATCATCAGTGTGTCAGTGTATCAGTGACGAAATCCGTGTATTTTAGATATCAATAAAATCTAAAGTATTATAGCTATTCTATTGAGACTTTGTATGCTTAATAAGACTATTGATGGCATCATATTCTGAGAATATGAACTATCTGGTAGGTACATCGGAAACCAACTCTATGAGGGTTCATAAAAAAACGACGAAACACTTCGAGAAAAGGTAGGTAGTGCCCTTGCGCTTTGCTTGGCTCGTCTTGGCGGGGGCACTGCCGTGCCCCCAGATCAACACGCATTTTTTCTTAGCTAATGATTTATGTTTTTATTTTTACTTTCCTCGTATTCGTAAGGAAAAGCACAGTGCTTACCTCAGGTAAGTTACTTATTAACTCGATCGAACTATTAGCGCCCTCACTACTTTACAGGCGCCAAAACCTGTTTCGGGTCTTAAATAAGTAGGTAACTTTCACCCATTGCATAACAATGCTATTTTTCTAACCTACCGAAGACACCCAGTCCTGGATAAGGTGCACTCCATCCACCTTTCACAAATTCGGACGGAACCGGGGCCTCAAATCTGCTATTACAATAATGTCAAAATGGTCCATCATCAATTTCATAATTGTTGTAATTGACAAGTTTGGCAATCTTCTTAATTGTAATGGCGTCATTATGATTTCCCAATGGTCAATCTGAAAAAGCTGATGTCGCTCCATTGAAAGAAATAGTATAGACTGTTAATCTTGTACAAATTAATGTATTTACCCCGACTCACATTCGCAGGGTACCAGGTATGAGTTATTTTGGACCAAAATCTAACGACTGCATGTGATTGACATGTTTTGCTCAATCCCATTTGAGTTGGGAAGTCTTCTAGGCCAATTTGGGTTGGGCAGCTTTTGAGACATGTCAAATAATAATAATATTCCACAACTATCACACAACGCCATCTAGTCCCAAGCTAAGCAGAGCTCGTGTTATGGGTACAACTGATAAACATACTTATATATTTCTAAATACATAAATATTATAGATAAATTACACCCAGACACAGAACAATTGATCGTGCTCATCACACAAACATTTGTCCTGAATGGGAATCGAACCCACGACCTCCGGCATAGCAGTCAGGGTCACTAACCACTAGACCAACAGGCCTGTCATATAAATATTTTTGGAGCGTAGAATTGCAAATGTATTTATTTACTGCAGTACTGCTTAATTAAATGTATCAACACCAATACAAATTAATGACTGATTTGTATTGATCTTAAACACTGAACAGAAATCGACAAAGGAGGTGATTGTACCGCTGTCTGTACCTTTGCATTCACCATGTCTAAATCATCTTTATATGAATCGAGTGTAATTATCATCATCTACCTACAATCAGCAATGAGCAGTAGTGGCCCAGAGGTATCGGTCCCGACTTACGAGTTGTAGGTCGTGGGTTCGAACCCCGCCAGGCGCATTACTTTGTGTAATATTTATTTCATCACCATTGCTCTCAAATCGGTGAAGAAAAACATCGTGAGGAAACCGGCATGTCTTAGAACCAAAAATTCGAAGACATAATAATTATTGTGTCATCCACCAAACCGCACTGAGCCCGCGTAATGGATTATGACCCCCTCCCTCTCACAGAGAGGAGGCCTGTGTCCCAGCAGTGGGAACATTATAGGCTGATGATGATTGTTGGGACTTCGTCTGCAGCAAGGATTGCATTAACCTGATGCTAGTACCGCAACCCTGGGATTCCGGATGACGAGAAAAGAACAGACACTAACCTGGGATCTGGAAAGGGCAGGGACTGGAGGTACCGCTTCGCTCGGGATTTAAAGGGTCGGCCGGCAGGAGCGTGTATCCAATGTACTCTTCAGAGTTTTCTTGATTCACGACACCAGAGGGTTACGGGAACTAATCAGTCAATCACTTGTTGGCGAAGTTGGTTTATTATTGATTTTTACATTTATTTCATCGGATGATCTCGGGAGCTGTTACGCGTGGCCGCGCGCGAATTTGCAAGTCTAGTTCTTGTTCCCGCCGCCAGAGTGCGGGAGTGCAGCGCGAGCGGATAGCGTCGCTCGCAATTATGGCGGTTTTGAAAATAGGCGGGGAAGGATGGATGAGATATTTAGGATTGGTTTAATGTCTATTCAATGATGATGATGATGACCTACAATCATCCCTCTTTATTTGGGATTAACACAACACGTTTTCTTCTTCCATTCTCCCCTTTCAGATAACACAGCACTATTACCTTTACTTTTGATAATCATTATTAAAAATCCATCCATCTATTCTTTACCTCTCTTCCTCTTCTCCATCCTTCAACATTTTTTCAAAGCAGTAGTTTGATATAGGTACGGGAATAATTTATTGATACGGCGAACTTGTGGCACGCGTGGCACATGACGAGTCACGCAACATGAATGTGTGGCACACTCAAAATATTTTATCCCGTGCCAATAAGCCAAGTACACAAAGCGACGCAAGTCTCCGATACCTTACTCGTCGCGTTGTGTACGAAGCGGTTTAGTCAAAAATTATTGGATGACAGATCTGCTCTGCATTCTAATAAAATATTGCTTTAAAAAAATGGCACGTCGATCAAGAAGGGTTCGTCCATCACCTCCGCCCTAGATGAATGTAAGCTAGCCTTTAATAATACAAAAAATATTTTACCTGTGCAGTTTGATGCCAAAACTACTTCACATGAATCTTGCGCACGTTTGATAGCTTCATAGAATGCATTGAGTTGTAGACTGAGTGAGATTAAAACTATCAAATATTTTGCTATGTAGCAAAATAGAAAAATCGTTGCTACAGGAGTACCATGCTAGAACAAACAGATTTAGCTTGCTTGAATATAGAGGCATATTGACAACATAAACTTTAATTAGTCCGTCCGCGTCAGTAAGGCCGCTGCCTCGAGTCTTGCGGGCAGCGGGGCGGCGGCGGCGCGGCGGTGGCGGCGCGGAAGCGGCAGGGTGTTATGCGTATAATCAAATGGACCGACTCTCGAAAACAGCGGCGCGGCAGCGGGGCGGGAGCGGGCAGCGAGCGGTGTACTAGACAAACGGTCACCGCCCGCGCGCCTGCGCTGTAGTGTTTTGACCACAATAAATCGAGCGTTAGGAATAAATTTGAATCAAAAAGACGTTGCCGCCATTGTTCAGACATTTCGTTCGCGAATAAAAACAAATATCTCGACGACAAAATCATGAACACAACACTACGCGGCTATAGTGACGCGCGATCTGCCCGCTAGTTTCGAGAATGGGTCTGCGACGGCCGCACCGCTCCCGCGCCGTTCCGCCGCCGCGCCGCTGCCCACAAGATTCGAGGCAGCGGCCTTAAGCTGGGAACATAAATTATCGGACGCGTCCGTCAGCCGCGGCTGAGTGACGCGGCTTAGCAGCTGTGTGCACGGTAGTTCGGACGACAGCCGGCCAGATTCTGTTCGGACATCCGAACGCTCAAGGTCACGTCCGCGGCTTACGACCGACATCGACAGTTTGCACAGTGTTAACTAGTAGTACTAGTATGAGACGCGTCTCTCAGCCGCGGCTGACGGATGCGTCCGATAATTTGTTCGCAGTTTTTTCTCTTGTTGAATTAATAGGTACATAATTACAAAGACATAACGCATCAAAATTGGAGTGGGGGCTCGTGACGTAAGAAGCAAGGAAAACTGCACCTCCTTGTGACGTATGACGTGGATACGCGTGGTCAATTATTTTGCAATTCTCGTAAAAGCGGGGCTAAAGGTCTAAGATAAAAAAAAAATGTGGCACTCAGAAACTGCCACGGTGAAGCTATTGCATAACATTTTTTTTTTTTTTTTTAAAGAAAAAAATCGCTTACTTAGAACAAGAATATAGTTTACTTAAAATGTTTGTGGTGCACTACTGTAATAAAGAACTTCTTTGTTGTAGGAGATTTTTTTAAGTAGGTTTCATTGTGAAAACTCCTTCTGTACTGGCCGTTTAGAATCAGTAAGAAAATAAATTGGACGTAGATAAACAAAAAGGATCCAACCCACAACATGACCGAAAATGAGTTAAGTAGACCAAACTGCTCATCAAGGTCTGTATTTTCGATTAGCAAAAACAATCCAAGTTAAATATTAATATTTTGACATTAAAATGACACTGGTTACCAAGCCACATGTATGGTGAACCCCTATTTAAGTTTCGTAAAAACGATCCATTCCCCTTGGATCATATTATTGTAAAACGGTCAATCTAAGATGCGGACACGAAACTAAAATGTTAAAAAGAATCCAAAGCATGTGGATCCTTTTAGATTATAATATTTTACTTCAAATCATTGCAAAAGATAAATCACTAAAAAGATTCAGAAAGCATGAATCTTTTTTGTGAAACTAAATTTTTATTTAAAAAATGCACTGGTTAAATCACAAAAACGATTCAGTACGCGTGGATATTTTTCGCTAAACGCTTTTCTGTCTTTCTGTTGGTATTGATTAATACAACGAAAGGGATCCATACACATCGCAGTCATTATGTAGGTACCCTATATTTTGAAGATTGAAGATGAAGCTGGTAGAGGCGTCCAAGAAGTGGGATCGTGTTTGATTAAATATATGAAACAAAACTTGATCCAAATGTTTTGTGACTGCTGTGGGAGGCAAAACCGTAACATTAAAATCGTACTAGTCAATCTTTGACAGTACATTATTTTTATAATATCTAAAGACTGCCTTTATAAAAAAAAACGTGTAGAATGCTAAAATCTTCCAATAGGTCCTCCCGTCCCTCCCTGGGCGGGAGGACTCATTTGATGATTTTGGACTGTCAGACTCGTATTGACTAAAATCAACGGTGTTTCTTCAATAGCCCTTTACGTTCAAGCAGGCTTTGGCTTCTAAGGGGGCCGCGTTGGATTGCTGGCGCGCGTGGAACAAGACGTGCCGTCGACCCGGGCATGGTCTATGATCGGACGGCGAGTCACCCATTACTCACCGCCCTCATGTCCGCTGCTACGGTGGCCGGAAATCGCCTCGCGACGTCTGTCAGTTGCCGTGGGCGTCTCCCGCGGTAGCTGGTCTTGAGGTGGACTCTGTCCTATACCTCACGCGTCCCGCCTCCTCCTTTGCTAGCATGACTGCTTCGCGGAAGGAGGCGACCGCTCTCCATTCCGTCTCGGATCATGGCCTCGACCAATGCCGGGCGCGAGAGGTCGCCGCATATCGCCTCTGTGAGGACACGCCGGTGCTCTGCCCAAGCGGGCCAGTCGGGCGTTTCTTCCTTTCCGTTCTATACGACACAGGAACCTCCCGAAACATCCGTGCCCGGTAAGGACCTGTGTCCAGCGGAAGATAAGGATGCCATGACGCCTCTCCAGCCACTCTTCAAAAGGGGTCTTACTACCCTCCATGCCGCCTTGAGATCGCGCCGGAGCTCTTCTCGTAGTGCCTCGACTTGTCGAGGCAGCGGCGATTCCCCCAACTTTGCGTCTCCACGCTCCACTCGTAGACGCACTGGAGGGCTTTCGCCTTCAGATCCTAAGGCGGCAATCCGGCCAGGAAATTGGCCGATTTGCCGGCGATCGTGTGGTATCCCTGGATCTTCCGTATGGCCATGACGCTCTGGCATGCGACTAGCTTTGCTGATCGCCTCCGCATGCACAGGGACCCCGTAGACCATGGACCTCACGATACCGGTGTAAAGCCTACGGCAGGAGGCGTTTGACCCGCTGAGATTGAGCAGGAGCCGCTTGAAGGCGGTTACCACCCGATTCAGCTTTGAGGCCAAACGAAGGAAATGTTCCTTAAAGCTCCACCGGCTGTCGAGGATGAGTCCCAGCTATATCGTCGACTCGACGCCGATGCAAGCCCCTTCCACCGTTATGCGGGACTCTGACCGTGGCCGATCCCTGTGGGACGCCGCACGACATCTCTCGCCGCTTCCAATCTCCCCGGTGGCCGGGATAGATGACGGCCCTGTCCATCAAAATAGGTCTTGACCACGCGGCGGAGGTAGGTCGGCACCCGGTGATATCAAACTACTTGTTTTATTAATGAAATGAATATTTTTTAACGATTTAAGTGGCAATTAGCTATTTTGAATCGTTTTTGCTAAATGAAATTGAGGTTAACATAATTGAAAATAGCTTTTACTCAATGCTTGTGTCTTTTGAATGCACTCGTTCTCATAATAGTTCTACATTTGACCTGTCACCCACGACTCACAGGGAAGTCGCGAACGTACTGGCTACCATCAAGACCAATGCTGAAGGTTGTGATGGAATTTCTATAAATATGATTTTACTAACACAACCGGTGACTTTAGACGTCATAACCGCAATAATAAATACGTCCATCGCAACCTCAACCTTCCCCGAGTCATGGAAAGTAGCTAAAGTGCATCCTTTGCCGAAGACTACCAATGCACTGGACTTAAAGGATCTAAGACCTATAAGTATTCTGCCAGTACTTTCAAAAGTGTTGGAGAAAATAGTATGCACGCAACTGGTCAAGTTTTTAGAGGATAATAAAATCCTTCCAGACGTTCAGTCGGGTTTCAGGAAAGGCCGTAGTACAGCCACTGCTTTGTTAGATGTGACTGATAATATTTTGTCAGCTCAAGATAAGGGAATGTGTACGCTATTGGTTTTACTTGATTTTTCACGTGCGTTTGACTGCATCAACGTCCCTTTATTGTTGTCAAAAATGTATTTCTACGGATTTAACGAAAATACAATAAAGTGGTTTGAAAGCTACCTTAGCGATCGCTCGCAATTTGTTGAAATACAGCGCGCAGATGGATCAACAGTTGTTTCTAGACGTTGCTCAGTGAGAAGGGGAGTACCGCAGGGCTCAATACTTGGGCCAATTCTGTTTATTTTATACTGTGCAGACATAATTAAAAACATAAAAAAATGTAAATACCATATTTACGCGGATGATACTCAGATTTATATATCGTTTAAGCCAGAAGACTACGAACAAGCATTACATGATCTTAATGCGGATCTTGAAAGCATAGTACAGTGGGCCAATGACAACACGCTTGCTTTGAATCCTAGTAAAACTAAATATATGCTTTTTGGTACCGCAAACCAGCTTAGTAAAATTAAACCCTGCGCATCTTGTGTAACTGTTATGGGACAGCCTATCGAACGAGTCTACGAAACACGTAATTTAGGTCTTGTGATGGATGCGGAACTTCGTTTTCACAAACACGTGACTCAGTGTATCAGTAATTGTTTTTATAGGCTAAAGATTTTGTATAGGGCTCGTCCGTATCTCAGTGAAGAATTGCGAGTGCTGCTTGTGGAGTCTTTGGTTTTATCTAAATTAAACTATGCGGACACTGTGTTCGGTCCACGGCTACTTTCAAAAACTGAAAAACTGATCCAAAGACTGCAAAATGCCTGTGCGCGTTTTTGTTTTAAAGTTCCTTTTAGAGGACATGTCACACCTTTTTTCAACGAGCACAGTATTTTAAAAATGAAAGCAAGACGTAAACTACACTTGGCGAGCTTACTCTTTGGAATTATCAGAACTCAGACTCCTTCTTACTTGTTCGATAGGCTGTCTTGGACTAGTAAGCACAGAATTGGTGAGGGAAGAAAATGTTCGCAACAGCTTTCCATTCCACAGCATAAGTCGGCGGCTTTTAGAGGTAGTTTTTGCTACGCAGCTAGTAAGTGTTGGAACAATATCCCTCCTCCCATTAACCCTAGATTCATAAACACACGTCTCGCATACACCCATAAGTAGTAAAACACTCGCAGCGCGCGGCGCGAAAGAGATAGAAATACGTGCCTCTCAGTACCTTCTTATAGCGACGAGAGCTCAGTACAGCGCCAGCAGTTTTGGCATGCGAACGTATACTTTTGGATATACTGAGCACGAGGTGTCTGAGATACGTATGTTTATGATTAGTGAAACAACTTTATATAGTGGACGGTTTTACTATTTGCCTTATAAAACAAAAAAAAAACGTACAGGATTTTTTTTAAAGGTATGTATTTAGACTATTATATTCTACGAAAGTAGTAGATAGTATGAAACAATGTTATCTATTGCCGTTGTTATAATTTTGCTAATTAAACTGTTTTACTATGTATTAATTCGTAGTTATTTTTTTTTTTTTATTATTAGTCAAACACTTATTGTGTGTTATTGTTTTCCAGCATGGCTTTTTTGAAAGACGATGAAATTGGTGCAATATTATCGCGAGTGGATGACCAGGAAGAAGTGGATCCTCCAAATGATTTGGACAGTGAATGTGAGGACATTTTAGAGACAGATAGTGAGCATCCTACCAATGCTTCAAGTGATTCCGATGACGAACCTCTTCGAGCAGCGAATATTTGTCGCCGTCGTCGTATACATTCTTCTGATTCATCAGATAATGAGCGACCTACGGAACAGATAAGGTCAGGCGAACGGCAACAGGCAGCTGAAATAATTTTGCCATCAACTAATAATTTGAGAGGTAAGAATGGTCATAAATGGTCAGCACAACCTTCCGAAGCTCGCACTAGCAGAACACAGTCACGAAACATTGTTCATATTGTCCAAGGACCCAAGAATGGAGCGAAAAACGCAATGACTCCATTGGAGCAATTCAAATTGTTTATTTCGGATGCGATGGTGAGTATCATTGTATTGCACACGAATATGAAAATTGCTACAAAAAGAGAAAATTACGCTGCAAAAACGGCAACTGTTAGTGATACTTGTGCTGAGGAAATATATGCTTTGATAGGATTGCTATTGTTATCCGCAAGGAAGAAAGATAACCATCTGACAACCGCAGAGCTTTTTGATCCATCTGAAAGTGGGACCAAATATATTTCGGTCATGTCTAAAGATAGATTCGATTTTTTGCTGAATTGCCTTAGATTCGATGATAAATCAACTCGTGAAGAACGAAAAGCTATTGATAAGTTTGCCCCTATAAGGGAAATATGGGAAATGTTAATTACTGTATGTAGAGATAGTTACAAACCTGGCTCATACGTAACAGTGGATGAACAGCTACTGGGATTTCGTGGACGTTGTCCTTTCCGTATGTATATACCATCAAAACCTGACAAATACGGTATTAAAACTGTAGTTCTCTGTGACTCTAAGACTAACTACATGATAGATGCAATTCCTTATATGGGAAAGGGTACAAACACAAATGGAGAACCCTTGGCGTCTTTCTTTGTGAAGCAACTTACCCAATCTATTCGAGGAAGTAATCGTAATGTGACCATGGACAATTGGTTCACGTCAGTGCCATTAGCCAAAGAACTATTGCAAGACCCACATAAATTAACAATCGTAGGTACAATTAGATCTAACAAGCGCGAGATCCCTTCACAACTTTTGCAGCCAAGACAAACAAGATCTTCAATGTTTTGTTATGACGGAAACTGTACGTTGGTGTCTTTCCGGCCAAAAAAAAAATAAAAATGTTCTGCTCCTATCCACTACTCATGGAATTGGCACTTTAGCATCATCTGGTAAACCAGATATTATAGAATTCTATAACTCAACCAAAGGTGCAGTTGACACGTTTGATCAGATGTGCCATAATATGTCGTGCAATAGAAAAACTCAAAGGTGGCCGCTCTGCTACTTTTACGGTATGTTGAATATGTCCATGGTCAATTCTTTCGTCATCCACGTCCATAATAATATGAATAATCAACAAAAACCACTGAATAGACGAGCATTTATCAAAGAAGTGTCTGATAAAATGATAGAGCCTTGGTTACGAAGACGACGCGAAACACCAACTTTGAGGCGATGCCTAAAACGGAACATCGATGCTATTTTAGGTGATACTTTGCCTGATGCACCAGCCAACCCCGAAAATCAATCCAGAAAATTATGCAACTTTTGCTGTTATAAAAAAAAACGTGTGACTAGATTTATATGCACGTCCTGCAAACGTTACATGTGTATGGAACATCGTGGTAGTTTGTGCCTAGAATGCTCGGATTGATATATTTTAAATATCGATGCCTTCCGGCCAAAAGGGGATAAGCGACATTTTTTGCGAAATCGACTTATATATATGGTTAGAATCGGCTTTTTTTTCTGCGTCTAATGGTCTAAGTTTCGTGGCTCTAGGACAAACTTTTTGTCGCTTAGGCGGTAAAGGAATTGAGGTTCTGACACTAAGTTTTTCGTCATAAACGACAGTTATTTTTGGTGTATTTTGTATTATGGTGGTTGGATAAAAATAATATTTCAAAACTGTGACATAAGCAATTTTGGCTTTGAATGTTTTTTTCTTTACTTGAACGTTAAGTAGTTTGGGCTGTAAATACTTTTTTGTAAAAATACATTAATCAAATTTTGCTGGAATCTTTGTTTACCAAACTTTCGGTTAGGATATTAGGGCAGTTTCTTTGGATAAAATATATGTCATTTATCACATTTAGGCCTCATTTCCGTGACTTTATTTGGCGCTTATTTTTATTTTCCCTAGTCACCAAATCAATCATCGAAGGCGCTTAGGATAAATTTGCCAAACGAATGTTGCCTGTACAATTGTCGCTTAACCTTTTTGTCCCTCCCAAAAAAAAAATCTGGTATGGTGGTTAGATAAGAAGATAAATCAAAGGTTTGGCGGTTAGCTTACACAAGAATGGCAAACAGCATCGGTTATCTCTCTCTTTCGTTCGAACAAAATGTCGTTAGCGTTCCGCAGCGATCATACAGTCTGTATACGACCACGGCGTAAGCACCACCGTGCTCGTGAGTCATTTTGGCCCAAAGTTTTGTAAAGAAAATAAAACTAGAAGTTTATTTAATAGACTTTATGTTCATCTATGAGTGTGTATTATTCTACTTAGTTATTTTAGGTTACATAAGAAAAAAGTTATTCTTTTGCTACCTTGTTCCGACGATACCGAATAGTTAAATAAGTAGGACCTACAGTTTAGTTTTTCAGTGCTTTTGTTTGTTTGTTGGCTAGTATATACGGCTGAGAAACATGATCAAGGGTTCGTATCCAAGGTTGGGCCAGCAAGGAGTTATTGGGTTTTGTCATGAATTCTCTGCAACAGCCAAGAGTTAATCCTGTGCCTGATCTGACCCTTCTTTATCATGGTTAAATCATCCAAGGAGTCCTCCCAGGGCGGTACCTACGGGAAGGACTGTCAGACTTGTACTGATTAAAATCAACAGTGATCCTTCAATAGCCCGTTTCGCTCCAGGGTCACGGTTACCTGATTAGACTATCCCGCGACCTCGGCAGGCTTTGGCCCTCTAAGGCCTTGGTCGCGGGACTAACGAATACCGTGACCCGGAAACGTAAACAGGTATTGAAGGACACCGTGGATTTTAGTCAGTACAAGTCTGACAGTCCCTCCTGCTCTGCCCGGGGTGGGAGAACTCATTTTATGAATTTACCACGCTAAAAAAATTAAAAGGGGCCCCCTTCAAATTGCCGGCAGCTCTTTGAGGCGCAGCCGCAGCGGTTAGGTTGTGCGGTGGAAGCTGTTCTCTCCCTCACGGTACCCGATACCTTCTTTGCTAACATGACAGCTTCGTAGAAGTAGGCGACCGCTTCCCATTCCGTTTCGCCCCGCAGCATAGCCTCGACCAATGCTGGGCGCTAGAGGTATGTCGCCTCCGTGAGGACATAGCCGTGCTATGCCCAAGCTGGGCAGTCCTGCACCGAATGCTCCTCCGTGTCCCCTGTGCGGTCCCCGCAGTGGTAACACCCAGGCGTTTATTCTTCCCAATCAGACACAGGAAACTCCCGAAACTTCCATGTCCGTTGAGGACCTTGTGTCAGGCAGAAGGTGAGGACGCCGTGATGCCTATCTAGCCACTCCTCAAAGAGGGGTCTTACGTTTTGTCATAACTAATCGTAGTCCATAAGTATGAATTGCAGCATAGATGTATAACTATCAAGACTAACTTACAATTAATAACTATTGGTTTGTGTTATTCTTTAAAATGAAGACAAAGAAAAGGAGAGATTGAGCAAATGAGCATAATATTTTTTTTTTCATATCCGCATCTTAGTAATTAATGTCAGTTTAAAAACTTAAAAAGATCTAATCTACGTATTTAAGTGTGTACGCATAATTTTATAACAATTAAACACTATGTGCTTTCGCGTTGTTTATAAAAGTGCTAATTATATTTCTTATTGATAAGTAACTTATTACAATTTCCTTGTTCATCTCTCATTAACCAATAGCCGGTTATATCATATTGGCTGCACTTTATGAACAGAAAAGTCACAGTTATGCTCTTTTTCTTCAATAGAAATAAAACGAATGGTGCACTTAAATCATTTAGGTTGGAACTCAATCATCGAGTTGTTTTCATTTAGTACGTTTTTTCCTGTTAGTGAAATCGGGACTATTTGAGGGTAAGCGACACTAAATTGTGTTAGGAGTGTGATTTATTATAATTAACAATGCCATTTCGTAGAGACTTATTCAAAAGCTAAATGGGTAAATTTTTAAACTTTTGGAACGTAAAGAAAATTTTGTATGATTTTTTTTCACTTTTTTTGAACTTTAAACTACTCTCCTGTAAAGTTTGTAAAGTGGCGGTTACCCCCTTTTGGCCGGAAGGCATCGATATTTTTTTTTATGTTTTAAGTCTAAATAAAATTCATTTAAATTAATCATTTTTGTTTTTTTCAATATCTCCCATAATCATAAAATTAGGTGACCTTAAAAGTAAGGTGTATCAGAGACGTATGTTTATGAACTATGTAACCCTAAATATAGTTTATGAATCTAGGGTTAAATATAGTAAAAGTTACTCGACTTTTAAATCAAAATTGAAGCAATTTTTAATAACACATCAAAAAGATTTTGAAGATATTCGAGCCGACATATCTGCAATTTAAAAGACCCCTCATGTACTAATTATTAATATTAATAGCACCTTCCACTTAATTTAATTTATCTCGGTCATTTAGCTGTAGGTACACTGAGCACTGTGTTTTTCCGTGTGTTAGTATGTAATAATATATTAACTGTAATGTTCTATTGATGCTTCTTCACAGGGATCTTTTTAAATATCATTCACGGCTGGCTCCGCCTTTTGAAGAAATGATGGCTGGCTGGAGGATACTTTGACTCCCGGCACCATCTGCCGCTGAGCCCTGTCGCATATCGCGAGACCTGCAGCAAAAATAACTCGCTGTAATAACCACTTAACCCAAAACTAAACAAATACAAGTGGGTACGCATTGCTGCACTGCGTTTTATATTTCAACTTACCCTATGTGTCTGGCCTGCTAGCATGCGACAGAAACGCGTGGCAGCGGCGGCGGCGTGGTGTTAGAATGGCCATCCTTTTTCATCCCGGATGTTTGAGCCTGGCATTGAGCGATTCCCATAACGCTTGTTTTTTAAGATTTTCTCAATGCAAACCTGTAAGAAATGAAAATCTTTTGTAATTTCAATGTAATCGGTCTCGTAATACTTATTCAATGTAATCGTAATCAATTATGCCATGACATTTTTACTTATATTTTTATGCAATTACTATTTTAATTTCAATAACCCTTTTTACTTACTATTATGACTAGCGCTTACCTTCAATTAAATTTTTTATCATTTCCTATCCTCGTGTGTACAATTAAATATTGTTTCACATTCCGTTATGGTCGTTGTGCTAACTCACATAATAGTATCAGGACATGACAAAACGTATCACCAATCGAATGAATTCACTGGATGGCTATGCGATCCATAACTTGACACAAAACCGCAATATAATGATAAACGTTTATGTCTAGTATTGAAGTGCGCGTCGCCTGGCTGTCTTCAGCGTTTTGCGGGCGTAGGGGAATTTTGTTTACTCGGTTTGCTGGTCGTGGATCAGAAGTGTGGCAACGTGCGAAACAGGTTTTGATTAGGCTGCGTGGTTTTGTTATGCATCTGTCTCTTTTAATTAGTCTCGTTTTATCTACTTTTATTGTTTTTTGTTGCACTCACTCTTTACTTTATGTATTATTAATACAGTATTATTTTTCACTTTACATATACATATATATAAGTATTAACATTTTCATAAATATTATTATAAGTATATTTACGTATTTGTTTTCGAGCGTATGGCACTCGTGGGCTGCAGCTGAAAACCAGCGTCAAGTGGTAGACTTTGTGCTGCCACTTGGCATTATGCTGAGCTGAGGCCCTTTGGCATTCAAAGATTAGTTTTGTTTAATATTTAGTTTTAATTAGTTTTAAGTTTTGATGCTAATAAACTCAATTTTCTTTCTTTCTTTCTTTCTTTCTTTTATCAAAAAGGATCCTAACACACATTTAGTTGAATTTCTCAAGAAATAAAACTAAATTCTCTTAAATTTATTTGTATGAGTAAAATATACATTGCCACACACATATTTTCTTAAGAAACCATTAAACATAAGCAAGTCTATAATGAGCAAACACAGGATAAACTTCAATCTCGATTATCTCAAAAGTAACATTTTGTGGGGTGGATCCTTTTTGGTTATCTACGTCCAATTGTTTTTATGACGGATATTTTTATGATTGCCGAAGTCTCCCGAACTGAACGACGTTAGACGATGCGTGTTTTTTTTCGTTAGGTTTTGATAATTTCTTGATTCGGTCGCCGCGCCGCGCCACGCTCAGAGCCCGCGATAAAAGCTACGCAGTAGCTTAAAAAACTGTTGATCATTTCAGACCATCAAAATAACTGCTGATGCAAAGAACAAAGCTAACTAACTTACAAGAGTAAAATAAAAGTAAATGCGCTTTATTCGTGTATCGAGATTACAAGTTGTCTTATAAATTCACAGGATAGAATTCTGTGGATTTCTAAGACAAGAATTTGAAATAGGAAAAAACCGCAGCCTCGATTTACAGGGTGTAATCGAAATCATGGGCAATATTTTAATATAACGCTCTACTCACGATGCTGATTGCATTACGGCTAATAAACCGCAAATCAAAAATATTATTAATGCAATTAAGGACACCTTTAAAAATGTAGTATGTCACATTGCAGAGGCTTATTATAACAAATAAGCACTAAAAGTAATAAAAAATAAATCATAAGCCCCAAAAGTTGTAGAGTATCAACATTTTAAAGGGCATTACACCGCGCGCGGAACGAAAAGTAAACAAACATCAAATAATAGCGAAGATACATTGCATTAATAATGTTTTTGAGTTCCGTATAACGATTAGTATCGTTAGTAATGCCCAAGTTTCAAATATTGCTCATTAATAAAATTTCACCCTGTATAAAGATGAGCATGGTAGTCTTTTAATAGAAGAAAAAGTACATGCTAAAAAAATATTTTTTATAAATTGGAACTTAGGTTGAGGACTTACCCCTTCATACTTAGTTTTATTTTTGAAATTTTCCACTGTAACTTCAACGTTCACCAAACTTAGGAAGAAGGCCTCTAATGTATTGAACAATGCCTGGAAACATGTTTGTTAATGTATTGTAAGCTTCAAAGAAGTCTTAGCCTCTTTGTTAGTGACATCACTACCGGGGAATTTTCTCTGAAGCTGCTACCTATTACAATTCTGAATAATTATAATAGTTAACAGCCAGAGTTAAGCCGTGAGAGTATTGAAAAAATAATGGCACGTATTTTTTGTTTTTTATAAACCAATGAATATTCACAAAGATGGAACGCATTAAAACTTGGAAATGGGGGCTCATGACATCATAACAGCCTTTATAGACGGCGTAAAGACGAAGCCACAGCACTGCGTTACGCCATCGTTTTCAATATTTCGTCGTGTGGCGATGGCGTCAAAAGACTTTTATCTACTATCTTGCTATTAACCCTCTATAAAAGAACCTATAACAATTAGCTTATTTCCAACATTAAAACACTCAATGATATTATGATCATTATATCATCCAAACGCGTGATATTATGAATTTCAAAAAAAGAACATTCTCATGCAATGACATTTTCACCACCAGATCGCTAAAATTTTTAAAAAAGAAAAATAATTCTTTTACTTATTAAGGTTTGTTTATTTTACATGCTTCGTAATAAGACTTTTCTTGAATTTACATAGTTCTTACAACACTGTACAAAACCCTATGGTATGAGAATCTTTTATAGAGGATTCACATCATGACTGTAGATAAAGTCTTATATGCAACTGTTATAATTAGGTATTAAAACACTCATGTGATACTATTATCACACTCGGCTACGCCTCGTGTGATAAACCCACATTCGTGTTTTAATACCCCTGATTATACATACAACAGTTGCATAAATAACTATTACAATGTGACGCCGCAAATCATTGTTGTGGTCTCGCCCTAACGTAATATTATTTTTAAAAGCGTTGTGTCTTTCAATTACACAAAAAAAGAAAAGATAAAATAAGGTCAAATATTTTTTGACGGATTTTTAAATTTTATCTGTATAATAGCCTATTGCAATTAAGACAGTCGTAATATTTACATTCTTAGTTTACTTTTCGCTCTAGGATGTGGCCAACTGACCACTTAGGCCGACATGGCTTTGAATAAAAATAATACAAAAAATATGAGTCATACTTACGGGTACCTGATGCAGTTTGCAAAATATTTTGTAGCAATCTAATATTTTCATATAAGCCTGAAGGAATTCCTTGCTCTGTGGTTCATTGCAAACGTTTTTACATTCAAGGAATGTTACACTCCATAGTTCAATTTTATCCGTGAGTAATTTCATAAGTCTTATTCCATAAATTGTGTTCGTATCAATAAAAACTATAAGGAATAAGTAGAAGATGACATTCAGTGGGGGCTTGAGGAGCACAACGTAAAAATAGACGCATAAAAAGATATGAAAACCAAAGATTGCGAAAACGCTCATCCAATTTCTTAAAGTGATTTTTTTAAGGTTGGTTTCATTATAAAGAAGTCTGTGCACATCTTGAAAGTACAAGACAAACGAAATGTAGTACTTTGTTTGGCTGTAGTTGATGACAAAGTTAATGATGAATCCAACACAACGATAGGCACAATCGAAAACTGAGGCAAACATTAGAAAATTAACTTTACTATATTGTCTATAATTGGTATCAAGTGCTATGTCTAAGATACGATACAAATATGTTGTCAAACATATAGCTATACCAATTATTGATATGAATTTGTTAAAACAATTATGTGGATTAATAATGTTGTTCTTGATGTGATATTTAGGATTGAGAACTAGCATTTGCATCAAATTCAACGGGAAAAATAATCGTTGAATTTCTTTATCGATTTTTCTATTAAAAACTGTTTCATCATTCACAATACTTTTCCTATTAATATATATGCGTAGAGACTCCATATTGTTCAAAATCCACTGCTCGGAATGTGGAATTATATTGAATAAAACACAAAAAGTATGTAAGTAGATGTTTATCTGACGAAACATCCATATTTTATTGTTTTCATTTGTAGGATTAAAGAAGGTACTTCCAGTGACGGCTACCGGCGTAATTTAATTAAATCATATCCTCAACATATCATATAATTACTTTACATTCTTTAGTTTCTTTCGACTTTTGATTTACAATAAAATCGATTAGTCTAGGAGTCCAGTGTAATCCTCATTTTTAATTATAACCTTCGACACCTTTACGTTCGTCTTTTTCTTCTTAAACGCTACATTAAATAAAGTTGTCATGTTTTGTCACTCTTCCGCGACAGGGTATGAAGAAATTGATCATGGTGCGTATAACAGACATTTGAAAAAAAAACTAATTATATTCCTTAATGGTCTCACTTGCAAATCTGCCACACAACTATCGTAGGTATCGTATCGTATAGGTCGAACAACCATGGAGACACTGTACAACCCTGTGTTACACCTCTAGAGATTCAAAACCAGTCAGTGTTTGCTCCTTCAGTCTGATACACATCTCTCACTTGAATCTTTGTAAAAAGATTCAATGATCATATCAAATGCTTGTCCACATCATAAATACGAGTAGGACAGAGTTGGTAGGTCATAAATCTTCTTCCCACACACTGTCAAAGGCCTTATAGTGAGCAATATGTATAAAAACTACTCACATTAAACTTGTCACATACTGGAGATGATTTTAATAATATCACTAAACTAGCACTTCGCCCGCGACTTCGTCCGCGCTCATTTCGAACTTTGCTTCTGTGAATTTCTTCTCCGGCCACCCTCTTTATAGAATACTTTTAGAAACTCTAATTTAATATGCAATTAAAATTCTATCGACCACAAAACAACCCTTTAGCAGTCAGTTTTCGCAATCTACGTCCTAAAGTTATACCCCAGGGAAAATTTGAGACTCGTAGCACTTGTAGTAATGAAGTTTCATACAAACTATGAAGCTAAAAACTACCCCTTAGGGAAGGGGAATTTCCCGTCAAAATCCCGTCATAAGTAGCACCTACGTCCTAAAAGAACCTTACTGTGAAACATTAAAAATCTCCTAGTACTTGTAGTAATGAAGTTTCATACAAACTATTAACTCCAGAAACATCCCCTTTGGAGTCCAATTTAACCAATTTCGAAACCCCGTCTTAATGAGCATCTACATCCTAAAAATAGCTCCCGCGCAAAATTTGAGACTCCCAGCATTTGTCGTAACGAAGTTTCATACAAACTACGGGGTTGATTTATCCAAAACTCGTCTGAGGTAGAACCTACGTCCTAAAAAAACTCATAAGCAAAATTTTAAACTTCTAACTATCAAGAACAAAGTCCCGTCTTAGTAAGCATCTACTCCCTAAAAACCTCTATGCATATTTTGACACCCTCAACACTTGTAATATCTAAGTTTCATGAAAACTAACACCCCAAAAACATCCCCTTAGGGATAGAATTACAGAAAATCCCATCATAGGCAGTCCCTACGTCTTAAAAAAATCCCTATGTAAAATTTGAGACTCCTACCTATCAACCCCAAAAACAACCCCTTAGGTGTCGAAATTCGCACAATCCCATCTAAGTGAGCACTAAAGTCCTAAAGAAACCTCATACAATTCGACGGTATGTTTTTTTTTTTGTGTGTTTGTTACGCGATTGCTCCGCCAATTGTGGACCGATTTTCAAAATTCTTTTTTTGTTCGAAAGGAGATACTCCAGGAGTGGTCCCATTGTCACCATGTCAGGATCTGATGATTGGATCCTGGAGAAATCGAGGGCAACCCTCAAATTTTATAGGCCCACACATCGTTTTTCACAAATTTTATGAAGTAATTTAAGTATTTGCGTATGGTAATCATCATCTCATGTAGCTGGGCTGATGATGGAAGGTACAACTCCTTTAGTAAGGACTTGGCATCGACTGATTTAGTAAATTATGTTTGTGTTCGCATATCTCCGGAACTACAAGTCCGATTTAAGTAATTCTTTTTTTGTTGTACTAGGTATCGTTCAACTTAGGGAATACTGCAAGTTTCATCAAAATCTGTTCAGTAGTTTTCGAGATAGGGAATGAATGTAAGAGATTTTAACGATGTTATTACCGGTGCTACGGATTATAAAATTCTAGTGCTCATGTAAGAAAATGATGTACTCGTATTTGACCAGAATTGTGGTTGAATATTTAAACTAAAAAGAGTAAAATAAAAACTTTTTCAAAAAAATATTGTAACCGCCTTCGAAAACAACCACAAAAATGGGTAAAATAACCTACAAAACTTTTCTTTCGGAAGTCGGTGGCAAAAAAGACAATGAAATTAATAAAAAAAAGTCACCGACTTCCGAAAGAAAAGTTTTGAAGGTTATTTTGCCCTTTTTTGTGGTTGTTTTTGAAGGCATATTTTTGAAAAAGTTTTTATTCATACTTGCATTATTAATATTTTTGATTTGCGAATTATTAGCCATAATGCAATCAGTATCGTGAGTAGAGCCTTAGATTTAATTAATGCCCACGAATTCAATTCCACCCTGTATAGATAACTAAAGTCTTATGAGATGTTGAAACGAAAAATCTGTGAGATGAAACACTATCTGAAAAACAAAGGGTGTAAGATAAAATCTTAAAAAAAAAATGTAACCGCCTTCAAAAACAACCACAAAAAAGGAAGTTGGTGGTTTTTTTTATTAATTTCATTGCTTTTTGCCACCGACTTCCGAAAGAAAAGTTTTATAGGTTATTTTACCCTTTTTTGCGGTTGTTTTTGAAGGCGGTTACATTTGTTTTTGAAAAAGCTTTTATTTTACTCTTTTAAGTTTAAATATTCAACCAAAATTCTTGTCAAATAAGTACATAATTTTCTTACAAGTGCACTAGAATTTTGTAATCCTTAGCACCGGTAATAACATCGTTAACATCTCTTTCATTCCTTCCCTATCTCAAAAACTACTGAACCGATTTTGATGAAACTTGCATTATTCCTTAAGTTTAACGATACCTAGTACAACATAAAAAGAATTACTTAAATCGGACTTGTAGTTCCGGAGAAATGCGAACACTAAATCAGTCGATGCCGACTCCTTGCTAGAGGAGTTGTACCTTCCATCATCAGCTCAGCTTCATGAGATGATGATTTCCATACGCAAGTACTTGATTTACTAATTCATAAGATTTGCGAAAAACTATGTGTGAGCCAATAAAATTTGAGGGTTGCCCTTGATTGCTCCAAGATCCAATCATCAGATCCTGACTTGGTGACTATGGCACCACTCCAGAAGTATCACAATTAAAAAAAAAAAAAATTGAAAATCGGTCCACAATTCACGGAGTAATCGGGTAACATACACATGAAAAGAAAAAAAAACATACCGTCGAATGGGGAAGGCAAGTGTCAAAGTGTAAGTACTGCATCGCTATTTATATCATGAAACGGTTCGTCTAGTGGAAGAATTATCACCGGAACCGAGATTTGTGATAGTAGTGGTGTTAGGAAGTTAAAATTCTTATCATTATTGCTCCAATCTATAAAATAGATGTAAAATTAGATGAAGAAGACAAACAAAAAACTTGATGTCATTTTTCTCAATATAGAATATCAGAAGCAGTACTATATTCTTTGTAGAGGCTAGCACATGTAATACCTACTTAAAAATACAATTTTAAATCCTCCTTCTTCTTTTTGAAGTCGGTTAGTAAAAATAACAACCACAAAAACGTGTTAGATAACCTTTTATAATTACCTTTTTTATTTAGTTCAAATTCAAATTCAAATGAATAAGCATGTGTCATGTCAACGGCATGACACTTAAATTTTTTCAATCCTAAAATTATTTTTGTGAATTCGATAATATTCCGATATGAAAGGCTATTAAATATAAATCCAAACTAATCCAAACTAATATATATATATATATATATATATATATATTATAAATGCGAAAGTAACTCTGTCTGTCTGTCTGTCTGTCTGTCTGTCTGTTACGCTTTCCCGCTTAAACCACTCAACCGATTTTGATGAAATTTGGCACAGACAATCTTTAGACCCTGAGAAAGAACATAGGCTACCTTTTATTGCGAAAAAGGGGATGAAGAGGTTGAAATAGGGGTTGAAAGTTTGTATGGGATAAAACCATGAAACTTTATATTTAAGCACTTGATAAGATATATTTAAACATTTGTTCTAGCGTTTTTGAAATTTCGACCAGTGAGGGGGTGAAATAAGGGTTGAAAGTTTGTATGGGATTTTATCATTTCTGGGAATAAAACCATGAAACTTTATATTTAGGAACTTGATAAGAAATAAATAACAATTTGTTCTAGCGTTTTTGAAATTTAAAATCGTTTGTTCTAGCATTTTGAAATTTTTACCACCGTGGGGGTGAAATTCTACAAACGGAATTCCCGAAATTCGAACGGAACGGAACGGATTCGGAACGGGAACACAAAATTTTAACCACTGAACCTAGGAACATCATATTATTATTTAGAAGTTTTTGGGTGTATCAAGTTAAAAAAAATTGGCTTTTGAAGTTAAAGTTCCTTTTAACGAATAGGTACTCTGCATCGCCGCCACTGCTGTCGGTCGTCGGTCGCCGTCGCGCACATTCGCCGAAGTGTGGCGGCACGCGGCAGGCAACTTACGGCGCTGTCGTGTGGTGGGGGAGCGCACGAATCTAACTATGCCTACCCGAACGGGCAGACACGTGAGGGCAGACATCATTGTAGGACGCATGCGATCAGAGAAATTTGCGCTACAGAGAATTACATTTTTCGATCCAGTAAAATTATTTTATTGTTTCGTATCATTTTAAAATATTTTTGTACACAACGTGATGCTGGCCCCTGGAAGTGTCTCTTGGACATAAGGGACCAATAAATTTTCCTGGGTACTTTCTGCCACTTAATGGAATACATAGGTACCTTATACCTACTGTAAACAGATCCAAACTAATATTATAAATGCGAAAGTAACTCTGTCTGTCTGTCTGTCTGTTACGCTTTCCCGCTTAAACCTCTCAACCGATTTTGATGAAATTTGGCACAGACAATCTTTAGACCCTGAGAAAGAACATAGGCTATCAAAACACCACGCGGGCGAAGCCGCGGGCGGAAGCTAGTATTCCATAATTTGACCTGGTGCCACCTATAAAGATGGAGTATGCGCTTTGGTCAAACGTGAGCCCATGATAAATAAAACGATGGTGACCACCAGTAATACTCGAAATAAAGAAGAAGCTCGACGAAGCATCGTATACATGCAGCAGGGGCTTGTAGTCGGCCAGCTCGCGACTTTTGGTGTGACGTGTGCAGCCGGTGCCGTGTGTCGCTGAGCTCGCAGCGCCACGCCGTGTTCCGGAGTACGACACCTGCAGCCGTGTCTTTGTGAATCAAACAGTGATACTGCTCCTGACTACCGTTTTAGTGTTCATTTTTGATTTAGTTCCTTTATATTCCAGTTACTTTCGTGTGTTTATTTCAATTTAGTTTTTATAAGTATCTTAATTAATTATATTTATTTTTAAGCCCTTTTCTTTTCAATAACTCATGAGTTGTAGCAGCAGTGGTGTGGTAGGTGATAGTGCATGTCAATCTTCAACATCGCTGACCTCCCTGGAGAGATGCCCACTTTGTTCTCAGGCACGATTTTTGGTACCAACCTCAAACCCTGTTTTACCCTCTCCTCCTACAACACAAACTACACCCTGTTCTGATCCGCTTTGGAAAATACTTTCAAAATTCAAAAATTCTGTCCCTATATTAAAGCGAGTTCCCCGAGGCGCCAGACCTCTTGTTGCACAAAATTTGGCTGGTTGTGTCCGCCTTGCGGTCCGGGAGAACTCGCTTAGTGCTTGGGTAAAACTGCTCACCTTCCCTTATAGAATTCTCCATGTTCAAAAGAATTTGGCAACCAAAAAAACTTTACCTAACTTCTCAAATTAAAGAAAATTGTAACGTTTCGGCTCATATAGATCCCAAATTACTGACTCAGAGTTGTAATAACGCTATAAATATACCCCACTTGGTGGAATAAGTTAGGGGAAGGTGACATAAGTGGTGCAGCCAGGATTCTCTTCAGCAGCGATGTGCTGGCACTCTCCAGATACACTGGCAGCTCTGGAGTCTACACACCCTGCCCCAGCTGATGACCTTTCCTTTCCCGACCCTCCTGACCCGGACATTCACTGCCTCACCGTTACAGGTCGAGAGTTGATCACAGCCGTTTGCTCCTTCCGGAGCGGCTCCGCCGGCGGCCTCGACGGCCTAAGTCCCCAACACCTTAAGGACCTTATCTGCTTGGGCGCCGGGGAAGCTGGTGAGTCATTGTTGAGGGAGCTTACGGCTCTGATTAACCTCATGCACTCCGGCAATGTGAGCGAGTCTGTCATCGACGTTCTGTACGGGTCAAATTTATGTGCCCTGCGCAAGAGGGATGGCGGTATTCGCCCCATTGCCGTGGGAACAACCTACCGACGTATGGCAGCCAAGATTTGCTGCAAATTTTTTGGTGAGGCTACTTCGGAAAAATTTCATCCCCTGCAGCTAGGTAACGGCTCTAAAGGGGGTTGTGAGGCTGCCGTACACGCTTTGTCGACCTACCTAAATTCTGGCAAAGGTGAGGTCATCTTGAAGTTTGACATAATGCCTTCAATTCGGTTAACAGGGACACCTTGTTGGCTGAAACTAAAAAAGAATTACCCCATTTTCTTTGGCAGTGTTATAGGCACCCATCTAAATTACTGTATCGGGACAACCTTTTAGAATCTGCCGTTGGTTGTCAACAAGGTGACTGACTAAAAATCACTGTCCCCTCGGGCCAGTGATTTTTAGCTTGGCTATTCAGCCAGTTGTTCGACAGCTAAATTCTAAATTTAACGTTTGGTACCTCGATGATGGGACCTTGGGTGGCGATGTTGACACCGTTTTGAATGACCTAATTTTTTTGAAGAATGAACTTCATTCCATTGGCTTAGACCTCAACCTTTCGAAATGTGAACTTTTTTTAACGGACAGCACTGACAGACAATTAACAATTCCTAAATTTAACTCAATAGCCCCAGACAAGCCCCAGACATCAAAATTATTGACAAAATGTCTTTTCGGCTCCTGGGGTCAACTATTTTTGAAAATTCTTATCCTGACTTCATTGACGAAAAAATTCAAAATTTTCAAGATATTTCAGGTATATTGCTCGAAATTAACATGCATTCGGCCATTACTTTAATTCGCTATTGTTGTTTCGGCCCTAAATTGATTTATATTTCCTTCGTACTTCCCATTTATGGAAGTTCAATCATCTTTTGGACAAAATTGACGTCATTATCAGACAAACACTTTCATCCATTTTAAATGTGGCTTTGGACGACCGAGCTTGGATTCAAGCTACTCTTCCCATTCGCACAGCTTACCGGCGTTCATTTTTTCGGTCCACGGCACTGAAAAATTAGTTAGGAATATCCTGGTTTCCACACTGACTAATTTTGATGTGCCGTGCTTCTTGCAGGCTTTGGACGCTTGGAAAATCGCTTGCCCGAATTCCGATGTACCCGGCAATTCATCTTCCCAGAAACAGTGGGATGAGCCGCTCTGCAGTGTAGTTCAGTATAACTTACTAAACACATCTGATCAAATCTAATTAAAAAAACCGGCCAAGTGCGTGTCGGCCCACGCACAGTGTAGGGTTCCGTAGTTGGCCATCAAAATACTTATGCGTATTAACTAAACTGATTCGCTGAATTTAATTTTAATAAAACCTTTTTAAAAAAAAAATCAAACCGACGAAACATTGAACTGAAAAGCAAAAAATAAATTTTGAGGCGGCGCCAAACAAATAAATTAACTATTTGAAGAGCAGAATAGCTCGTTTTATAGCTTGTCGTGGTTGAATAGCTCGTCGTAGCTATTCGTTGATTGTTTCTTTGGCGCCGCCTCAAAATTTATTTTTTGCTTTTCAGTTCAATGTTTCGTCGGTTTGATTTTTTTTTTAAAAGGTTTTATTTTTTACTTTTGAGTTTCCTGTCTTGTGTCAATTTCTGTAACTAAAAAGAATATAAGTTTTTTTTTTAATACCTATATTTTTTTGTTAACTTTGACGACCTCCTACACCTGCTTTCTGTCTTCATTCTGAAACTCTCAACGACTGTCATACCCCAGCTACGTCTAAAGTTCTCATCAATATGAGTGAAATGAGCCCAAATATGATATAGTTGCTGTTAACTGTTAAGGATCTCTTGCTACTGCCCTCTGTCACCATCCTCAGACCCTCGATGACAATTATACCCCAGCTAGGTATAAAGTTTTCATCAAGACTCGTGAAATGAGCCCAAACACGATAAAGGTGCTGTTAACTGTTGAGGACCTCTTGCCCCTGCTATCCGTCACCATCCTCAGATCCTGGATGGCAATGATACCTCAGCTAGGTCAAAGTTCTCATCAAGCTGAGTGAAATGAGCCCAAACACGATATAGCTGTTGTGAACTGTTAAGGAACTCTTGGCACTGACTTCACAAAATAACAGGGATCTGGAGTTGATCTGATGATGGTGACGCCATCATGTTATGTTCTCCTCATCTCTGCTATATAATAATGTCCTCAGAACTACAATTGTTAACTTTATTTCAACAGAATCGGTTCATAATTCATAATTCTGTAGGAAGATTGACTTTTTTTCTACCCTTAGAGGCCGATATTAGTTTTGAAATTTAAATGGCGCCAACTTTGAGATATACTCTTTCCAACAAAAAAAGAATTTTTGAAATCGGACCACGTTAGGAAAAGTTATGCGTGGTCATACATAAAAAAAAAACATAAAAAAAAAATATACATGTCGAATTGAGAACCTCCTCCTTTTTTTTTTCGTCGGTTAAAAAGAAGAATTTTCAAAATCGGTCCAGGAGTCTTTGAGAAATCGGGGAAAATACATAAAAAAAAAGATTACGATGAATTTAGAACCTCCCCCTTTTTTTGAAGTAAGTTAAAAATAGTTGACGATAAAAACCTACCTATCCCCAAAAAACATACCGTAAAAACATACCTATTAAAGCTGTAAAAATAAAGTTGACAAACTTACATTTGCAGTTGAAGAGCATGTTCTCCGATACATTTTGTTTACGAAAATATGTTATCCAAGTACATTTTATAAGTTGGTCGACTATTACTCGTAAAGTTGTCAAGCCTACTTAGTCATGATGTTACTAACTCGCTCGTGTTTGGTATAAGACGTCCGTGGTTATTTTATTCCGTTCACCGGTAAAAATGTCCAAGTTTAATGTGGAAACGGCTTTCAATGACTTATTAAAGAAAGTGGCAGCGTTGACGGCAAAAATCACGACCCAAACAGCTGTAGTTGAGTCTCAAAACAAGAAATTAGACGATCAACAGCAAAAGATCGAAAATTTTTTCGTCATCATCACCGAGCAGACGAGGGTACTATCAGAATTGTCTACCAAAATTGAGAAGCTCGAAGCTCAAAATGCATTGAAGAGCGAGATGGATAAATTCGACGGAATACCAATTACACAGCGGGTGAGCGAGGAGGCAAGTGTTGAGAGTGACGCCAAAGCACCGCAAAGAAAGGAGACGGAACGTGCGCGCCGTGCGGCAGAGCGGGCTAAGAATAAGGCTGTGAACAGAAAGAAGAGAAAGAAATAACATTTATTGGGACAGACACAGGGCACACTAATAAAATAAAATTAAAATGTACAAGCGATTAAAAAAGTAAAATTAAAATAACCTAAAACTATTTTGCATAAAATTGTTTGCCCCACGGCTGCTCCAAACAGGCCCAGTTCAGCATAAATGTCAGGCAACTAAGTGCCTGACGCTGGTTTTCAACTGGACCTGGTTGAGAGGTGAGTACGTCGAACCAGTTATGTGTATCTGTATGTGTATATTAATACTTATTATAGATATGTATAAATAATATATATGTATATTGTATATTATGTGTCACAATTAAGAAATAATATATAGTTTAATCATAAATGAATACATAGTGAATATAAATGATAATAATACATAGGAACCTACACAAAAAAGAAAAAGTAAAAAGAATGTTTCGCGCGTGCGATGCCGGTGCTTATCAAATTGTTATCCTCGCTCGGACAATGCGCTGCAAGCAGCGGAGCGCAGCGGACGGTCGCACGCTTGACACGTTAATTATACTCTTAGACCACAGAATTGAATAAAATAAAAGGAAATTGCAGAAAAGTAGACGAATTTGTTGGGATTAAAAAATAGAATAATTTGAAAGTTGTGAGTGCTTAGGTGAGTGTATTTTTATACTTATTATTTTTACAACATTATATTGAACATATTTTTACAACATTTTATATATTTTTATCGTGGTATAACGTAAATTTTCGAATAGCAAACGGAATACAAAGAACGAAGATGTGGGTACTGAAGAGTTTATTTTTTTAATTTTTATGTTTTCCTTTCAGTGCTTAAACTATGGTGGTACTAAAGCCTCATATTCACAATACAGTGAATACTTTCCGCCCGTTTTGAAAGAGTGGCAGTGTTGCAGCAAGACACTTTTTGTAAGTAGAAGATACATTTTATATTGTATTAGCAGCATTATAGACGTTGCGTGATTGGATGAGCTATGATTTTTTTTTTTTTTTGGCTAGATCTATACACGATGGCATGTAATCTCAAGACTGCACCCAAGCCTGGGACGGAAGAGGCAGCTAAAGAAGCATACAACGCCGCGCAAGCGACATACATCGGAATTTAATCGGCATGGCAACAATTAGTATTATTTTGTGAAGTAGGTACACATCATATTATTGAGATATTATGTTGAACCAAATCCAATTTCCGTTGCTCATTTATTAAATACTGCCGCAGACGGGTTCTGAATGTGTGTATCGTGCCAACCACCCTTATTGGTGGTGGAATATTGTTCCATACCTTCGATGCAGCGTATCTAAAACTGCCCCTGAAAGCAGCTGTCTTGTGAGCCTGTGTTGTCAGTTGCTGTGCACAGAGGCGTGGAGCGCAATCGCGTCTACTGGTCATCCAACACAGCTTATCAAACAAGTATTTTGGCTTCTTATGCTTGATTACACCGAAAAGTAGGCACGCCAGGTGTAATTTTCGCCTTGACTTCATTTTTAGTACGAAGTGTTTGTTAAGGAAGGGGGTGATATGGCTTCTAGGAGGAACCGAATAACAAAAGCGCGCGCACGCGTTTTGGACTCTTTGTATGAGCCGGTCTGTACGAGCTAGCAAGCGAGGGCCGTAAACCGTGTCAGTGTAGTTTAATTTCGACAGAACAAGGGTCTCGACCAACTGCTCGCGTAGCTGCTCAGACAAAAAAGGCCTCATTTTGTACAATAGTTTCAACCTATAGAAACAGTTTTGTACCGAACTGGCAATATGTTTCTCGAATCTTAGGTTGTTGTCCATACATAGACCGAGGTTGCGCGCTTCGTTAACTTGGTCAATAGGTTCTCCCATGAGTGATAGGTTCAATAATGAGGGAACTTTCCTTAACTGCTGTTTTGTACCAAACAACATATATTTGGTCTTTGCCGGGTTTAATGCTAAGCAGTGCTCTTCTGACCAGGTGGCTATTTTATTTAAGTCATTATTTAATCGCTGAACTGCCGAATTGTAGTCTTCTGGTCTAAAAGAAAGATAGACTTGAACATCATCAGCATAGATGTGATATTTACAATTCTCAAAACACTTAATTATGTCTGCACAGTAAATAATGAACAGAATTGGTCCTAAAATCGAGCCTTGAGGAACTCCCCTTTCCAATATAGCTAAAGCTGAAGTCAAAGTAGTACCGTCATCCAAGCGCAATTCAACGAATTGTTTTCTGTCACTGAGGTAGCTGCGGAACCATTGTAAAGCATTGTCGTCAAATCCGTAGTAGCGAAGCTTAGACAATAACAGCGATATATTTAAACAGTCAAAAGCGCGGGAAAAGTCAAGTAGCACCATCAGTGTACACATGCCTTTGTCTTGGGCTGATATAATGTTATCAGTGACATCCAACAATGCCGTAGAAGTACTGCGTTGCTTTCTGAAACCGGATTGTAAGTCCGGTAACAGTCCGTTTTCTTCCAAATACCGAGTTAGCTGAAGGCACACCACTCTCTCCATTACCTTTGACAGACAGGGCAGTATGCTTATAGGCCGCAAGTCTTTAATTTCTGTCGGGTTTGAATGTTTAGGTAGGGGTCTAACAGTGGCAATCTTCCACTGGCTGGGAAACGTAGAAGTCCATATTGAATAGTTAATAATAATTGTTATAATTTCCAATGTAAGCGGCAAAGTTAGATTTAGCATATTTAAAGTAATGTGGTCGCAGCCTTCCGCATTTGATTGTAATTTAGAAATAATGCTCGAGATTTCGTCTTGGTCTACTGGGGCAATGGTGAAAGTTGAGTCGCTAAATCTATGGGACTCGTAGTATGTTACAAGCGACGCGCTGGCCACCGGGTTGCCAGGAACATTTAAAAAGGTACTATTTATTAGATCTGGGTCTCTGAAGTGTGATGGTAGTTCTTGATCGCGCTTAGAGGAGGAAAAGGTGGATTTAATGTTTTTCCATAATAATTTAGGATTTTTGATTTTATTATTTATGTTGTACCTAAAGTAAGCAGTTTTTTCATGGTACAAGGCGCTTTCCACTAAAGTTTTTAACTGTTTATAATACTGTTTTTTTTGTTCCGTCTTGGCTTTTCTATACGCAGCCAATGCTTTGTCCCGCAGCCGCATCATGAGCTTAATAGTGTCAGTGATCCAGGGATACGATACTTCCTTTATAGTACATTTTTTGATAGGTGCATGTTCGTCAAACAATGATATTATACGCTCATTCAAACTATAAACCATATCATTAACATTTGAAAATTCAGCAATATTTTCTAAGTTTAATTGAGACAAATCGCTATTAAAACTGTCCCTACAAATATCTTTGATTGGCCTAAAACTTGCCACAAATGGTTTAAATTTGTCACGTTTTAAATGGAACTCGCTGACTATGAAGGCATGACCAGTACACGTTCCAAATGATTCGACGTTCGTGTATCTTGCGCTAAGGTCTGTGCACAGTAGGTCGATAAGGGTTTCGCTCGAATCAGTGAAATGTGTCGGCGAAGTGACTAACTGAGACAGGCTCAAACAATTTAGAAACTCGAGTACCTTTTTAACTTTGTGCTCGTTGGTATTCATCATATTAACATTAAAATCACCGAGCAAAATGTAATGATCGCAACTTCCTAAAGCAGCGAACGAATTCGTTACAGCATCCAAAAATAAGTCAATATCAAACCATGGTGGTCGGTAAGCAGTACCGATGGCAATTCTTTTACCTGCCATTGAATACGTGAGCCACATTTGCTCGACGGATTCGAACCTGGGGTCAATCGGCCCGGTATATGTTCGCGCACTCAAGCCCCGCCGCAGGTAGAACCCGACGCCCCCACCACGACCCGCACGCACGCTCGCCGGCCGCGGCAGGTGTCGCAGGCGATAGCCGGGCACCGCAGGCGCGCGACCTTCTTCACCCGAACGCAACCAAGTTTCATTTATGGCCAAAATATCGAAATCGTGTTTGCCGACTGCATTAATAAAATCATCATGTCCTGTACCCAGAGAACCCGCATTCAAAAATCCAACTTTCAGATACTTGTCTTTATTAGACATTTTTTAAATGTATTAATTCGAACATGAACATTTCGTAAATTAATAATACTGTTTTCAATTCAATTAAAAAAGTGTCGTTAATTTTTAATATGATTTTGGGTTGAATCTTAATTAGTATTTTATTATTTGTGATATAAATACGTAATTTTTGATAAATTAAAGTTAATAGAAATGTAAATATTGTCGTAAATGTAAAAGGTGAATGTAAGTGTATGTAAACATTGTGTGTGAAGAAGAAATAACTGTGACGAAACCGGTTCGAGTTGAGCACTCTGTGTCGCGCGGCCGTGAGACAAACACGACAGTTGAAAACTATAACATAGACATTAACAGCGACCACGCCACATTTACATAATTGAGTTGCATACTGTGTATTTAAGGCATTTAAACAATAAAATAAAGGTTTAACGTTATAAAAAAATAAGAACTTAAAAATTAGATAAACAAAAATAGGGGAAAGCGTTGTTATTTTAAACAGTAGCCAGTACGGGCACGGCTGCAAAAACGCGATGTATGTCACCCTCGGAGCGGATCTGGTGAACAGAGTCCCCGGCCTTGTAGCGGGCGAGTATACGGCCTCGCCTGGACCACACGTATTGCCACCCGAAGCGCCCACCGGCCTCCCGCGCCTGGCGAAACAACTCCCGATTGGTCTTCGTAAGGCGCTCATTGATGTAGACGCGCGAGGCCGGGCCAGGCAGGTCGAGGTCAGCCGAGGTCATACCACGACGCACTCGGGCGGCCTCCACCATCTCGTCGCGTAAGTCTCGGCGCGCGAATCGTACGACGAGGAATCGCGGGCGGGTCTCGACAGGTGCTGGCTGCGTCGCATTAATACGCCTGCCCCCAACTCGCTCGGCACTGACGATGTCACGCGCTTTGGCTTTTACGCCCAACTTTGACGCAACTGTCAAGGCCGTATGTACCGGGTTTTCACCGGGAGCTTCCGGCAGATTTGATATCTGAATATCGGTCGCTAGGAGCTCCTGATCGCGGTCGTTTATATCGCTCCGAAGCTGAGCGATGATCTCATTCATCCCCGTTAACTCCTGTTCCTGTTGTCGGTTCTCCATCACAGCGACCCTCTCCTCCAAAGCGCTCATGCGGTCGTTGGTTTTTTTTATGGTTGACCTTAATTCGGCCAGGTCATCGCGCATTTGTTGGAATTCCTGCCTAATTGTGCTAATGAACTCCTCCTTAAATTTTATCAGCTCCGCTTTGATGTCCTGAGTCATCTCTTGTGTGGCGTCCAAAGCCGTGGTATTGGTGAGACTAGTGTCCATCAAGTTAACCAGGCTGTCTTCCAGCGGCGCCTCTGCCTGTCCCCTCACTGGTGTCTCGTTCCGGTTGTCCCGCACTTGGTTTTTGCTGCATTCGGGACAATGCCAGGGTGTGGTTATTATGCCAGTCAAATTAAGCCTTACGCACCGACGGTGGTAGGATTTATGGCAAATGTCGCATTTAGCGCCATCTATCGGAGATTGGAATTTACCACAGGCGCCACACTTGTGCATAGTGACGTTCACCAATGCGACTTAGGTTAAATTGATCGTTAGGCAACGCAGTGCGCGTGATAAAAAATAGATGTCGCTATTTACAATGTAAGCGTTGATGGTGTTAAATCACGACGTTATGTCGATTCCAGACACCATAGGATAATACACTGCACTGACGTTAGGATTCGCTCTCACTGGGTTATGGCACTAGTTAGTTCTAGGTCGTAAATAAACAATTTGTTAAATATTTTACAGACAATAGGGTAGTTAGTGGTCAATTCACAATGGGATATGGTTTTTTAATGTTTTTATGTGTTTACACTGTACACTTCCACTATATAATATTGTCACTTGTTTTTCGCACTCAAATTTGTATATTTATAATAAATGTTTTTGTTTACGACTTTGTTTTGGATTTTATTTTGCGTTGAAAAATACTGAGACTTGCACTAGTTAAAAGGTCCGGTACCCTCCCCTGAACACACCACAGGATACCAGCGAGCGTTTATTAAAAACGCCCGAGATTGCTTTGGGGGATGACTTTTCATCTGAAGATTGTTGGAATGTGGTCAGTAATAAAAAGCATGCTAAGAAAGTTGTGGCTAATGCTATAAAAAAAGGAAATGCACAAATTGCTACAATTCAAGCTATTCAGAGAAAGAAGTTTTTACATGTATGGTCCCTTCATCCAGACACATCTGAAAAGGCCATAAGTGATCACGTGATGGGAATTTGTGGTACCGACGATATTAAAGTTGAGAAGATAATACCGAAAAGCATTAGAGACTATGCATCATTTATGATTGGAGTCCCAGAATCACTTTTTGATAAGATTAACAGCGTAGACTGCTGGCCACTTAATGCCCAATTCAATCAATGGGTGTGGTTTCGGAACTCCCGTAAATCTACACAAGGCAACCAAAACCAGCAATAAGTGTATTCAAGTATTTTATCAGAATGTGCGAGGCTTACGGACAAAAACAAAGACTTTCTTCACAAATATGTTGGCATCCTCTCATGACCTTTTTGCCATCACAGAATCGGGTCTTAATGATTCAATCCATGATGGCGAACTTATTCCACCGGATTATAAAATAGTACGGTGTGATCGGGCAGATGGGCGCAAACAAGGAGGAGTGTTCTTAGCATCATCACCGCGTTTTGACTTAAAGGGCGTTCCGGTCGCCGATGTGGACTCAGCCTTATTTGAAATTGTGTGTGCTACCGTGCACCTGAGAAATAATTGTTTGTTTTTATGTTGTGTAGTCTATATCCCTCCGAAATGTGATACTAATGAATACATGAGATTGTTTAATATTATTGAATCAATATGTGTAAATTATAGGAATGTATTAGTGATGGCCGATTTTAATATGCCATCTACATCAGTGGAAGTGCAAAGTTATTTGGAGTATGTAAAAGCTTTCTGTGGATTTCATCAGGTAAATAATGTTTGTAATTTAAATAATCGTACTTTGGACTTAGTACTGACTACGTTTTCGGCGAGTGAGTTGGAGGTAGAACTGTCGGGTGAACCGATAGTGGATATTGACGTTCAGCATCCACCATTGTTAGCTACAGTGATGTTTGGAGATCGATTAAATGAGCCATTGCCGGTACACAAACCGAGTTCCGATTGCAAAGAATCCTCGTTAAATAGTGAACCGAAATGGAATTTTACCAAATGTGATTTTTCCAGACTATATAGTATTTTACAATCAGTAGATTGGGAGACATTGTATGAGATTTTCGATCCTGAGAAAGCATTAACGTTTTTTTACAGCGTAGTTAATGAATCAATTAGTGAATGCACACCAATGAAAATAAAAAATAGAAAATTAAACAAATACATCTATCCAATCTGGTACACAGCTGATTTAATACGTGACATTAAAACAAAGTGGAGGTATCATAAATCGTTTAAAATTACTGGTTCTGAAAGCGATTATGAATGGTTTTCTTACTATCGAACCCAGGTTAAATATAAATTAGCGTCAACTTATGAAAATTATCAGCGTAGTCTACAGACAAATATTAAAAACGATCCTAAATCGTTTTGGAATTTTGTTAGAAGCAAGCGTGTTACACGTAACAAAACTCGAGTTACATTTGATGGAAAGGAGTTGAGTGACGAGGAATGTCCGGAATGTTTTGCTTCATTTTTTCACTCGGTCTATAACGTGGTGCGCCCGGCACTGAACCCCGCGGAGGCGGAGCGTGCGGCAGGCGCGAGTGCAGGAGCGGCGCGCGTGCACGTCGACCAGCTCGACTTGAGCGAGCTGCGAACTGCGCTCCGCCGCCTAAAGCCCAAGTATTCGGCGGGACCAGACGGGATACCTCCGTATATAGTGAAGGACTGCAGCGCTGTTCTTGAAGGGCCATTACTGCACATTTTAAACTTGTTTTTGAAATCAGGACAATATCCTAACCAATGGAAACTCACTAGAGTGATACCAGTTCCAAAGGGAGGTCCGGGAAATGATATTAGTGGCTATCGACCAGTGGCCGTACTGTCGGCGTTTGCTAAGGTGTTTGAGTCGGTGTTGCACAAGAGCATTTCAGATCAAGTAATTTCTCGCCTAACCAACGCTCAACATGGTTTCCGGACTGGTCGAGGTACGGGGAGTAACTTGTTGTCTTTCATGAATTACCTGGCGCCTGTAGTGGACGCTGGGGGACAGGTGGACACTGCGTACTTCGACTTTCGGAAGGCGTTTGACACCGTGGACAACGATGTTCTGTTGACGAAATTTGCAGCATTTGGTTTCACACCACACCTTCTGAAATTCTTCGCGAACTATCTTGGCGATCGCCGGCAGTATGTCGATTGTGGCGGATACGTCTCAAAGCCTTATTTCACATTTTCGGGGGTGAGTCAGGGTAGCAATATTGGTCCATTAAACTTCACTCTGATGGTCAATGATCTTCCGAATGTCGTGAGGGGGGCGAAGTGTTTGCTATTCGCGGACGATCTCAAGTTGTTCCTGTCGGTGGCAGACACTTCGGACTGTGAGCGACTTCAACAGGATATTGATAGAGTGGTGGAGTGGAGTGTTGATAATAAATTAGCTTTTAACGTTGCAAAATGTGGTATAATGAGCTACACTCGCGCGCGGGAACCTCTACTGCATCAGTATGAGATGGAGGGTGCGGTCATGTCACGGGTCACCCAGGTGCGGGATTTGGGAGTTAAGATGGTTCCAGAATTAATTTTTCGTGAGCACATCATAGACATATGCCGCAAATCCTTTCGTAATTTAGGATTTATACTCAGGCAGTGCAAAGACTTTAAGAGTACGGCAGTGGTTAAGATCATGTACAACGCGCTGGTACGGAGTACACTTGAGACGAGTGCTATTATTTGGAACCCCCATGAAGCTAAATACAGTAGTATGGTGGAAAAAATCCAAAATAAATTCACTCGTTTCTTGTATTTTAAGTTATACGGTGTCTATCCCTTCTTCCCGCTCATGTATCCGAGTCTCTTCGTGTTAGGGATGGTAGGGTACAACAGGCTGGCAGTGCGGAGGGACATCGCTCTGTGTACCTTCGTGTTTCGGGTGCTCCGCGGATGGTTGCACCACCCCGATTTGCTGGCGCAGCTGGGACTGCGGGCGCCGAATGGGGGCGGCGGCGCGCGGCGCCCCACTCCAACGCTGCTGGAGCCATCCTCTAGGACTAACCTGAACAGGTTTGCTCCCTTGTCGCGCGCCATTAGATTATTAAATATTATTTCAATTCAGATAGACATATTTCACTGCACTATGATGAAATTCACACGAGCAGCACAGAAATGCGTAGAAATTTGTGAGAAATGTTTTTTTTTTATTTTAATTTATTGTTTCTATTGTAGGTACATTGATTGGTATTTTTGTTTGGAGTGGATAATCAATTGTTATTTATATTCTTTTTTAAATTATTTGTTGTTATTTTAATGGTATGATTAATATTATGTATTTTTGAATGTTTTAAATGATATTTTTGTTATATTGTACTTATATTATTGTATTTTATATAGTTGGTAGTAACATCGCTTTGGCGTCATAGGCTGTTAAGGTGTTATTTACATAATGTTTAAATAAATAAATAAATAAATAAATGATAATTTTCTTTTAAACTTCGTTATATATACTACTATTGTGAATTTTTTCACACCCCCAAACATAACCGTTTAGCTGGTAGAGGGGGGACACACTCGAGTCGAGCAAAATTTAGCACTTTAAAGCTTAATATTTCACAAACGAATTTTTTTATCAAAAAATTGTTAATGGAAACTATCAATATTTTTTAAAGACCTATTTAATGATACCCCACACTAAGGGGTACGCGAGAAAAAAAAAACATCCCCACTTTACGTGTACAGGAGAGGAGGTACCCTTTTTTTTTTTTTTTTTTTTTTTTTTTTTTTTTTTTTTTTTTTTTTTGTAGCGTGGTAAAATCATCAAATGAGTCCTCCAACCCCGGGCAGGGCGGGAGGGACTGTCAGACTTCTACTGACTAAAATCATGAGGTACCCTAAAAAAAAATATTTTACGAGATTTTATTTTACCACTTTTTTGGCACAACAAATCCGTATATTTACACCAAATTACAGCTCTCTAGGACTGTGCGTCTCTGAGCTAAACTGCGGACAGACGGACGGACGGAAGGACGGACGGACATGGCGAAACTATAAGGGTTCCTTGTTGACTACGGAACCCTAAAAATCACCACAAACAGCGTACAATCAAATTTACAAAAACACAAAAAAACAATATCACACAACTAAGGAACAAAAATAAATTACAACGAAGACAAGCTCGGACTAATTACGGTAAAAAAACCATATTGTTCGAAGGAGCACAGCTGTTTAACGACCTACCTGATGACGTAAAAGATTGTGATAACATTAATACATTCAAACTTTAACTAAAAAACCGGCCAAGTGCGTGTCGGGCCACGCACAGTGTAGGGTTCCGTAGTTGTTGCCCATCAAAATACTTATGCGAATTAACTAAACTGATTCGCTGAATTTAATTTTAAAAAGAAGAATTTTCAATATCGGTCCAGGAGTCTTTGAGAAATCGGGGAAAATACATAAAAAAAAAAAGATTAGGTACGACGAATTTAGAACCTCCCCCTTTTTTTGAAGTAAGTTAAAAATAGTTGACGATAAAAACCTACCTATCCCCAAAAAACATACCGTAAAAACATACCTAATAAAGCTGTAAAAATAAAGTTGACAAACTTACATTTGCAGTTGAAGAGTTGTTAGCAAAGATCTATCTATTCTATATGTATAACTTCACCAACACGCACCTGAGGTAAAATGTTACTATTTAGATATAAGCAATTACTTTGTATCTCATTATAAGTGAACCTATGTACTGTTCTTATGAGAATAAATTCTTTAAACCTACCTATCTGCTACTACTGCTGAGCGTGCGCGCCTACTGGCTGTGGGTGAGTGGGAGTCGCGTCTTTGGCTTCACGCACTGCCGTCGTCGAGCATCGGTACCTTACTCGACGACACCACCTTCCGGCTCGCTGTTGCTCTCCGTTTTGGATCCCCACTCTGCTCTCATCATCGCTGTCACTGTGGTGAAGCCGTCAACAGCCTCGGACACCATGGCCTGTCTTGCGGCCGCAGCGCGGGCCGTTTTGCGCGGCACGCGAACCTAAACGACATTATTCGACGAGCTCTTGTTACCGTCGGCGTTCCAGCTGTTTTAGAACCCAACCAACTAGCAAAATAATCCTGGCATGCGATTAAAGAATGCTACCTGGACTTATAAAGCTCCTGAGAAGGTTTTGGTAGTTGCTACTACGCTTTTAACAGCATAAATACGTGCTGTTTTTACTCAAGTACGTTTTATCCGATAATTTGTACTTATATCCGTATATAAAACCATATTTAGGATCAGGACTCCTATAAAAGCATGAAATAAGAGTAGTTACACTCAAGAGTAATTACTCCGGTAAGTTAGACTTATATGCGCCTATAAGATAACGTCTGCGGGCTATTTAAATCCTCATACTCTTGCAGAAGCATGTACCAGGAAGATATGGACTGAGGAGCAATTGCTCTTGTTATTTTTACTTTTAGCCTCATATAAGCTAATATTTTGTGGCCAATATAAGTAAATTAAAGTTAAATCACTATAAGTCATTTATGTATCTGGTATGGTTCAACATAAGCTTAGAAGTAACTGTTAAATGAATTTCATATCCACGTTTTATGAATAATAAACACCAAGATTATAACAGCACTCGGTATGACAAAATATTTTCTGTATTATAATTTTTTTTAGTTTTATCATATGCCGTTTTAAACCTAGACATATTTATATTGGCATTCCACAGTAGTGTTATAGTCTAAGTAATCTCAAACAATCCTGGTTAAAACTCTTATGAAGCCACTTTTGCTTGTAACGACCAGTACAGGCGAAAACACGCTTTATATAGTTTTGAGAAATTCTATTGTAGGACTTGACATCAGCCATTTTGATTACAACAGTGTGACGACCGTTTTGCGAATTTTAGCGAGGGTTCCGGACATGCCACATTTAGAAAAAGTTAGAACTACGAAAGTACCAAGTCTATGAGCGATATTGAAAGTGAGGAAGAACTTTCGGATTATAACAAAAATTTAGAACTGTGTCATTCTATTAAAAACTGGGTTTACACTTCAATATTTCTCATTCTGCATTAAACTCTTTACTTAAAATTTTAAATATGAGATTAAACAATGTTTTGCCTAAAGATGCACGAACATTACTGGATACCAAGAAAGAAAATCTAAACATTAGTGTTTCAGCCCCAGTGCGCTATTGGCACATGTTGAAACAAATAAATAATATAAATGTTGGTCAAATGTTTGAAAAAAATAAAATGACAATAAAATGAGACGTTAGAAATGGAATGAAGAATTCGCCGTGGCGGTTACGATCCTCGGTTGCTCGGTTGGAAATGAGCGTCGGATGTACTGAATCCGAAGGTCGCAGGTTCGAATCCTGTCCGCGGTTCGAATTTTTCTTTCCAAAGAAAATCTTTGAAAATTCGCTACGCATGCGTTAATGCGTTTAATATTTAAAAATAAAATGACAATGTTTCTTATTTACCAAATGAAATTTTTCTAAACATAAATGTTGATGGATTACCAGTTTTCAACAGTTCGAGTTTTGGCTTTGACAACAGGGACATATCTCAGATAACAAGAAATGTGTAACATTCCAAGGCCATTTTAAGTTCTTTAAAGATCTGAAATCTTTTTTGGTTAGTAATCGATCGATATCCAGGAACATCGGCATAGTCTTGTTTAAATCGTCAGTAACCTATTATATAATTAAGTTAAACAATGTTTAACCTAGCACGTAGGACAAACCTGTTTAAAAATATGTTTTTAACTTATCAATATAATATCAATCGATTTGATCTGGGCACATTGCGGAACCCTAATCGGTAACAATGGCGAATATGCTTCGGTTTTGAGATATTCCAATATAGAACCAACATACTTATATTGGTCCTATATTACACTTGGACATGCTAAAAATACTTATTTTAGCACTATGTTACACTTGGAAATGCTTACTAAGAAAATGTCGGCTGCCTTCATAATATTAATTTAATATTAATTAATACTAAAATGTAAATAAGCAAATTTCAAGAGGCGCTTTAAAATTGTAACCCAAACCACCACAGATTTCACAGAAAATTCATATTCCCCTATGAATAAACTACCTACTACAAGACTAACAATAACTTTTTCTATTGTGGTTGACATTAATAAATTCTGATTCATATAAATACTTAAACACAAGAAGTTAAAAATATTTTCACAGCGCACAACAACTTCCGATAGTCTCTTCGACTGTTCTAATTATGAGCTTACAGCAGCATTTCTAGGAGCGTATTCATCAAATTTACTACTATAACTTACTTATATTGAGATTAACAGGAGTAATTGTATTGACGTAATTCTATTTAAGGAGCAATATGGGCGTAGATGGCATTTCAGCGGACTAATATAAATACGTTTTAAGTAAAAGTAGACTTATAAAGTGGGCCCTTTTCGCGACTTATATGTGAATATAAGTCTCATATAGTCCTCGATAAATGTGGTTCTAGGATAGCATTAAAACCACTTTTTGCTAGTTGGGCGGCTTGGCACGCGACGATGGCAAGAGACCGTAGTCCAGTCATTAAAGCCCAAACCCGAAAATAATTAGTAACTTGCTGAAATTTTAGGGGGTTCTTAAGGAAGGTAAAATAACATACCGGGTGATTTTGCAGCGTTCTGGGGTGTACGGAAAGGGTTGAAAAGGGGTAAAAAGGTGTTTTTTGCTAATAACATTGCCAAAAAAATTAGTAACACGCTGCAAATTTGGAATAAGGTTGTTCTTACGGTTTGGTAACGTGTATTAAATTTGCAGCGTTTTGCAACATACGGAACATTGTTTTTTTTAAAAACAGTGCAATTAGTTAAAAACAGGGGTAAGAAAATTAGTAACACGCTGCAAATTTGGAATTAGGTTGTTCTTACCGGTTTGTAACGTGTATCAAATTTGCAGCGTTTTGCAACATACGGAACATTGTCTATTATTGAAAAAACAATGAAATTATTTAATCACACGGGTGAAAAAAATTTGTAACTCGCTGTAAATTTGTAATTAAGTTGTTTTTACCGTTTCGTAACGTATATCGCACTGTTTTTTTAATAATAAACAATGTTCAATTTGTTGGAAAACGCTGCAAATTTGATATACCTTACGAAACGGTAAAAACAACTTAATTACAAATTTACAGCGAGTTACAATTTTTTTTCACCCGTGTGATTAAATAATTTCATTGTTTTTTTAATAATAGACAATGTTCGGTATGTTGCAAAACGCTGCAAATTTCATACACGTTACAAAACGGTAAGAACAACCTAATTCCAAATTTGCAGCGTGTTACTAATTTTCTTAGCCCTGTTTTTAACTAATTGCACTGTTTTGAAAAAAAACAATGTTCCGTATGTTGCAAAACGCTGCAAATTTAATACACGTTACAAAACCGTAAGAACAACCTTATTCCAAATTTGCAGCGTGTTACTAATTTTTTTGGCAATGTTATTAGCAAAAAACACCTTTTCACCCCTTTTCAACCCTTTCCGTACACCCCAGAACGCTGCAAAATCACCCGGTATCTTATTTTACCTTCCTTTAGAACCCCTTAAAATATCAGCAAGTTACTAATTATTTTCGGGTTTAGGCTTTAATGACTGGACTACCGGACGGTATGTCTTTGTTTCCTTGGAAGATGGGTAGGCCTTTAGTATGGGACGCTACCTAAGTCGATACTCTTGCGCCATCCCATCTCCCAAGTTCATCGTGCTCTGCTGGCTCTGCTGCTGCGGTTGCTGAGAACCTCAAGCGGCGTAAATATAGTAACCTTAGTGGTAACTATATTTTTGAGCCGTTTGGGGTTGAAACTATAGGGCCATGGGGTCCGAGTGCTCACAGCCTCTACAGAGATATTGCTAAAAGACTTGTTGACGCTTCCCGTGACCCAAGAGCTGGCTTTTACTTTGGCCAGAGGCTAAGTATTGCCATTCAAAGAGGCAACGCCGCCAGTCTCTTGGGCACATTGCCAGCTGACAGCGTTGAGGATGAATTTTTCGATGCTCTATAATAGTTTAATTTAGTTTTATTTTAATTGAGTATTTTTATATTTCTATAGTTTAATTGATATTATTAAGAGAGTACGTAAATAATATTGAAATAATGAATTCAAAGTCCAAATTCTACATATATAGTCAAATACATACTTAATGTACCTAGGTATTTGACTAGAATTTGGACTTTGAATTTTTGTACCGGTGGGTGGGTAATAACATCGTCCATGTACGCAATAAGCGAAAAATGCTCATAAAATTAAAACCAAACTGAATGATTTGTTTAAGGGACCAAATGGCAGGTAGGTATACTGCATCAAACAAAAAAATAATCTTGCAAATCGGACCAGAAACCTTGGAGTAATCGGTGTACATTTCTTTTTTTTTATTACGGACCGAATTGAGAAATAAAGTCGGTTAAAAAGACTATTTATAAATACTTCAGTTTATGTTTTTAACTGATCTAAAGGTAGAATTAGTAGGAAGGAAATCTCGCAGATATCATAGCAGTCTTAATTATCAACGGAATACTTAAATATCATTTTATGATCTACTCTGGCACAGGGCTCTCTCTTTCGATGGAGAAGAGCACGAATAAGTATTCAATAGATCATCTTTTACCCTTTTTTTTTTTAACGTGGCAAAATCATCAAATGAGTCCTCCCACCCCGGGCAGGGCGGGAGGGACTGTCAGACTCGTACTGACTAAAATCCACGGTGTCCTTCAATAGCCCTTTATGTTCCGGGGTCACGGTGATAGAATAAGTCCCGCGACCCAGGCAGGCTTTGGCCCTCTGAGAGGGGGCCCCGTCATTATGCTGACGCTCTTTGAGGCGCGCGTGGGACACAACGCGCCGTCGACCCGGGCATGGTCCATGGTCGGGCAGCGAGTTGCCCTTTACTCGCTGCCCGCATGCCCGCGCCTACGGTGGCCGGAGATCGTCTTGCGACGTCCGTCGCCGTGGGCGACCACCACCGCGGGTGGGGCGGAGGGAGGACACTGTCCTCTCTCTCACGCGGCCTGCCTCCTCCTTCGCGAGCATTACTGCTTCGCAGAAGGAGGCGACCACTTCCCACTCCGTCTCGCCCCGCAGCATGGCCGCGACCAATGCTGGGCGCGAGAGGTCTCCGCCTTTCGTCGCCGTGAGGACACGTCGTTGCTCTGCCCAAGCGGGACAGTCTTGCACCGTATGCTCGACTATGTCCTCCGGGCGATCTTCGCAGTGGTGAGCCATCTTTTACCCTTAACAGCTGAATGAAATGCAAATGCTTGGTGGATATTTGATTCCAAACTCATTATAATGATTGCTCTTAGAATAAAATGTACAGATGAACCCTGTTCCCGGTGCTGGTGGACTGCTATTTTTTATATTTTAAATGTTTTATTTCTTTTTTTTGTAAAAATATTTTTTTTAAATATAACGAATCAGTAAAAATATTAATAAATAATTAAATACAAACATGCTTCTACCGAAAGCTGGTAAAGTGACGAAACGTTGTATTTTTTTTAATTTTTCAGATTTCTGTGCACATTTCAAATCTATAAAAGAAAATATTATTGCTAAAGTTACATTAGAATTGTTTTAATTTAAAGATTATTGTTTAAAAATTTTAAGTAATTTATACTTGTACCTCAAAATTAAATAAAATTCTTTTTATTTCATCATTTTATTTGCGAAGACAGTACAATCATTACAAAAACGCAAACTGCAGCAGAACAAAAGTATAATTGGCAAGTAAAGCTATGATACTGAATGACAAATTAGCATCAACGTAAAACATTCGAAAAACGTTCATCTTGTCAAATCTGGCTCGATGTAAACGCTTAACTTTCTTGCAGAATCGTTTTGTGATATCTGTAATGAGAGCAAAGTATGAGATGATATCTGGGGGCACGGCAGTGCCCCGCCAAGTCTCGAGCAAAAGGGCACGGCCGTACCATCTTTTCTCGAAGCGATTCGCGGCTGTTTCGCTCCCCCTATAACTTCGACGTGGACAAAGCTAGGAGTTTAGGTTTTCGGTGAATAATAGTAGGCATTAGAACAAGCTTAAGTTCGAAATTACATGCCAATTGAATGAATAGTTTAGGAGTTACGGTCGATCAAAGTTACACCATTTTGTCACTCACTCACTGACCGATCATCAAAAATCTAAGGTACTTCTAGCAGACTTAGAAACTTCAAATTTTGCACCAAGATAGGTCATTAGCCACATATAAAGGAAAAATTATAAAAACATTAAAAAATAATATACCTTAAAAAACAATTTTATATTTGCGGTTTGGCAAGAACATTGTGTATGGATTTTGACTGCATTGTTAACTTTGTTCGTTGTTTAAGTTAGTATTCAATTGGATGAATACATACATAGAATGGAAAGGAATAATATAAATGTAATACATAGACTATAATTAATATAAATTAATACATAAAGTCCATAATTCATTAAATTAATAAAGCTAAAACTCCATTGTATTGCGATAAATATTGTATGAGCGCTCGATAGATGGCGTTGTACCTGTCTGAATCGCGCTATGGTTTCGTTACAGAGCGCAGTCTAAGTAGTACTTTAAAATAATTCAATAATTTTCATTTGATAGCGCCATCTATCTATGAACAACCATTTCGAAACTAAAAAAATATTGTAGCGATATTCGGAGTAGATTTATTATTGTTACTGAAACAGTTATTTAGGAAAATAGTTTATTAATAGATATAACATAGACATAGTTACATATCTAGTTGTTTACGTGTTATTTAATTTAGTTATATTTAGTTTGTAAGTTAGCAGATATATATTTATTTAGTTATTTGTTAGTTAGTTTAGTTCTATTTAGTTTGTTAGATAGAGAATGGGTCCTAAGCAAAAAAGTAGCTGAAGTCCAAGAAATTATGAGGACACCTAAAAAAAAGAAAGAAATACACTTACAAAAAATAAATGAGATCCCACCAAAAACATTAAATGTAAAAAATGCCAAGTCTCTCGATGCAGTCTTTCCATCGTAAAAAGTTTTGAGATCTCACAGAAGCCAAGTCCTATTCAAATTATTTTGTAGTTATAAATCAACATTTAGTAATTATATCAATAGTTTTCTTTATATTATAACTATAATGACTTGGCAATGAGCACAAGTAAAAACAAATAAAACGGCATATTTGGAGGAGTTGAAAGTTACACACACCGCATGCGTAAACATTCTCTTTTACTTTATATATTCTCTTAACATTCATCATTTACTTTCATAAAGCGAACATGTAGTCGGTAGTGACCATCATGATCACAGGTCTCGTCAGTAACATTTGCACATAATTCCAGGCAGCAAGTTAATTTGTGCTCATTGCCAAGTCACTATAGTTATAATATAAAGAAAACTATTGATATAATTACTAAATGTTGATTTATAACTACAAAATAATTTGAATAGGACTTGGCTTCTGTGAGATCTCAAAACTTTTTACGATGGAAAGACTGCATCGAGAGACTTGGCATTTTTTACATTTAATGTTTTTGGTGGGATTTTTATTAAAGGAATAGGCTTTTTTATGTGAGATGGGTTTGCTCTTGACCTAAGTCTAGGTCAGGAATGACTAAGACAAGGTCGACGGTGGAGCGAGCTTACCCAGAAGAAGGTTTTATTCCACTTTGCCCCTACAATCCGTTCCAAAGAGCAGGGCAACGTGAAATGTCTCAAGACTTGATTTCTGCTTCGTCCTTCTCGATGTCGGTCGCAAAATATACATTATGCTCACTTACGTAATGTACGCTAACGTCGCGTCGGCGGCGCGTCATACCATGCTATTTTTCACTAAAATAGGAAACTGACAGCGTAGAAGGAATTCAGGCCTTAAGTACAGAGAAATTTGCTCCCTGATGGCGAGATAATGGGCATTTCAATTCTATCGGTTTAGGTTAGAACTGTGATTAAAAACATGTATGAGCCAAGCGAGCGCGAGCGCAGCGAGTCGTGTCGAGGCATCGTCTGGCGACCACCACATGTAATTTCTTTTTCCAATAAACCAGTGGAGCAGCTTGGAATGGCACTGTAGGATAATCAAAACAAAACCTTCGTCAAGTCGTTGATTTCAGTTGCCAGAAAAGAAGTCGGTTTATATATTTGGTATAATATATACAGCTGCATTCAGTTAGACTGCCAACCTACCTTAAAATAGATGCTAAAAGGTTTGACATGACATGAATAAGGAGAGATTCATTGGAATTTCCCACATACCACTGTGTGTCAATGAACTATGTTTGAAAAATGGCGATAGAGCACTCTCTATCGCCATTTTAATCATAGATCATTACTCAAATTCTAGTAGTACCTGAGCTGTTTGAATTCAAAATAATTGCGCATGAATCTTGAACGTCGTTCATGGCGATGTATAATTTTTCACAGTGTACACTGAACATGATTACCATTATCAAAGATTTCAATATCCAAAAGCTGAACCAGCATGTTTTAACAAAAACCAAATCCTGCAAAAAAGAAAAAAAAACATCCATTATTTAGGGTTAATAAATTGTAAAACATTAACAATCCTTCATGGCCAGAAAAAACTTATGATTACGAACAACATTTTACATGCAAACAACCCTAAACGTTAAAAAAACAGGTGTAAGGAGTGGAATTCCCTAGAAATCTGTATTTCCCGACAGCTATAACCTTGGGGTCTTCAAGTCAAGAGTGAACAGGTTACTTCTCGGCAAGCGTGCTTCATCGTCGACCACATCTTCGCTTACCATCGTGAGATAATGGTCAAACGCGAACTGTAACTTAATTTTCAAAAAAGTTTTTCATACGAATAACTTGTAAGCACCCGTTTTTTTGAATTTTAGGATTGTTTTCATAGTACTTTCAGCCCATGAAACGTTTTACAAATACCTCTGTATATAATTTTTTTTAGCATTGCGTTCTTTTAAAATAATGATAAATACTTACACAACACTGGCCCCCTAATACGATTAATTTAATATCAGTGACAAATAATTGAAAATTAACGAAATAGTTATGGAAAAACTGAATTATACCGAAAGAAACCTGAAATTCAAAAGATTGTTTTAGACAGTAAAGCAAAAATACATCAAATTCGTGTATGTACAAAAGGCTAAACAAACCTTTTTTTGAAAAGAAACATTGAAGATATCATAGCAGTCTAATATCTGAACATAAGCGTGAAGCATTCTTTTATAATGATCCACCCAGTCCGTATCCTCCAAGCTTTGATATTGAATAACTTTATTATTCCATAAATCAACTTTGTCTTTCAACAGCTGAATAAGTCTTATATCGTAAACTATGTCTATATCAAAGATCAGAAAAACTAAAACTAAACAAATAACATATATGGATACATGTAGGCTTACATGTAGAGCAATGACCATAATAAAGTTTAACATTAGAATCAAGATGAAAGTAACCCAATTATAGATGGTATAAAGTTTAAATTCCTTCGCATTATTTAAATGTCTATGAATGATTTGAAATTTCAAAATAAATAAAATGCTTTTTGTGTTTAAAACACAGTGAATACAATCATTGATGAACCACGTAGAGAACAGACAAAAATTGTTAATTTTTCCGAAAATTTTTAAACCACTGTTAATTGTAGCTGAATATAGTGAAAAACTGTTGTAAAAATCACAATATAAAATTGTTATAAATAATATCGTGGCGCACAATGACACAAACTTTGATAAATTACTGTTTTGAATAATTAAGTTGTCTTTAATACGATACTTTGGGTAAAATGAAAAGGATTTCATTAAATTTAAAGGCAGAAGCATCGATTGTACATCTTTGTCTATGAAATTATTGGTTATCTCAGTACGATGACTTTCAAGTTTGGAACGTCAAAATCAAAATCAAAATCAAAGCATTTATTTCAAGTAGGCCAGTTACAGGCACTTTTGAATTGTCATAGACAATTAAAGGAATATTAAGTATTAAACACTAAAAAGTTATGGTGCTACAGTCCCAGTCACAAGACATAAAAACTGTGAAAGTACCGTAGATGCACGTTCCAAGTCGTAGATCTCTATGGAGAAGAACGTGCAAGAAACTCCATGGACACTCTTTTCAGATCGCCAAAATTATTACAGAATCATTGTTACATCATTCATTCTTAGATGGTACATTATGTGAGAACGATGTAGCAAGTTTAAAAGTGTCCATAGTAAAATTTAAAACAAAGACAATTCAGAAATAAAAATTAATAAATTAAAATAACGTATTTTTATTTTCAGTGACATCATTGTAATATTTGAGAGACCCTGCGTACGAATGAATCGAATGGTAACGAACATCGTTAAGATTATTGTAAATAAATTTGAGACAGATCTGATTTCAAGATAGTGTCAAAGCGGGTTTAATCAAATTACCCTCCGCCCCACCCGCAGTGGTGGACGCCCACGGCGACGGACGTTACGAGACGATCTCCGGCCACCGTAGGCGGTCGTGTTCCACGCGCGCCTCAAAGAGCGTCAGCATAATGACGGAGCCCCTCTCTATAGAGCCAAAGCCTGCCGGGGTTGCGGGACTTATCTCAATACCGTGATCCCGGAACATAAAGGGCTATTGAAGGACACGATCTTAGTACAAGTCTGACAGTCCCTCCCGCCCTGCCCGGGGTGGGAGGACTAGTTTGATGATTTTTTGATGATACGTTTGCTAGCGGCTTTGCCCGCTCACTCCCCCCCCATTTTGGCTTTGTTACTTAGGATTAAAGCATAAACTGCTTTATTTATAATTGGTGATTTTTTTTTTTAAATCGGTCCAGTAGTGTAAATAATCTTTTCTTTTCTTTTGATTATATTAGTATACTCGTGGACTAGCTATTCCACGTCATGGTTTCAACCCCGATGCTCAGCTTACATTATTCATAACGTGAAGTTATATTATACAGGGTATAATCGAAATCATAGGCAATATTTTAATCTTAGGCTCTACTCACGATGCTGATTGCATCAAGGCTAATAAATCGCAAATCAAAAATATTATTAATGCAGTTATGGACACCTTTAAAAATGTAGTATGTCGCATAGCAAAGGCTTATTATTACAAATAAGCAATAAAAGTAATAAAAATTAATCATAAACCCCATAAATCTTAAAGTATCAAAATTTTAAAGCGCATTACACCGCGCGCGGAACGAAAAGTAAACAAACGTCAAATAATATTAAGCGAAGATACTTGCATTAATAATGTTTTTGAGTTCCATAAAACGATTAGTATCGTTAGTAATGCCCAACTTTAAAATATTGCTCATTAATAAAATTTCATCCTGTATAGGTTATGACCTTTCTCGATAAATGGACTGTCCAACGAAAATATTATTGCATTCGAACTATTATTTCTTAAGATTAGCGCGACCAACCAAATTCTTCAGCTTTATAAGTTTAAGATGTACTTCAGTCTATATTAATGATTTTTGCCCTAAATACATCCGTACTTATGGCGAAGATCATTATTATCTGATTGATGGAAACATGATTAATGATTTCAATCGAAATTAATAAAAACTTCTTTGTTCATAACCTTTTATGTTTACATCAGAATTCGATTCATTAATCAATTTCAACCTAAAGGGCTTCACACACAGCAGCTATAATGTAAAGATGTACATTATAGCACGATACATCTCATTACATCTTTCCATAGAAATCGTCAGGAGACCACACACAGCAGCTTTAATGTATATTTTTACATCTCCGAATCTTAAGATACAGAGCGATACGAAAATATACAGTTACATTTCGATACATCTTAATATTCTTATACATCTCAATACATTTTCGTACATCTCTCTTCGAAAAGGATGTTATGAAATGTAGGGAAAGATACATTACATTACCTGTTGTGTGTGTGATACATTAAGATAATTTAAAGCTATACATCCCGGGATTTAATGTACATTAATATACATTATAGCTGCTGTGTGTGAAGCCCTTTAGACGCGCAGAAGCCGCAAGAACCTATTTCTAATTTCATGCAGATAATAATATAATCTTCAATTGAATCAGGATGAGACCAAGGACAGTACCCTGCGAGACCCCAAACTTTAGATAAATGTCTGTTGTTCAAAAAATTTTAAGAATACTGAGATAACTTTTAACTCACATTAGTAATTTATCCTAAATCATGTGTACGTTTACGTACTCACATGCACAAATAGCTAGTACCTGATCATACTTGTAGCACAGTATAATTATCTCTTGTAGATCATACAAATGTTTGCAGCGTGCGGTAATCGAACCTGCGGCACGCAATGCAGCACTCACTGAGCCACTAGGCCAACCCTGCTCTCTGAAGTAAATAACTATGAAACGAATCTAATTAGATTTAGTGTGCTTAGTTACTACGGCAGTTTTATCTTTTTATAATATCAAATGAGTAATATCCATGATTGCTTTGTTCTTCATTGGCCTCCTCTTGAAATTCATTACTGTTTTGGTAGCCTCCATAAAGTGAAGTAAAAATGAACCGAGTGAAAGTTTCATTGATTAAATTCGTCGACAAAGACTTACAGTCAATGCTTCTCCCATTAAATTTGTTGGAAACCATTGCGTTTTGTCCAAAGTACTGTATCAAAGATAATATAATATCTCGAACAAGTCGTCTCTCAAAAGTTGTGTCATTTTGCGCCACGATCTTATTTATTTTTATAAAATTCTATGACCTTTTCCACGTCCAAGCACATAAATTTATTCCTATGACATTAATTACTTCTAAAATAGATTTCATGTGGTACAGCATCGGGTTTTTAATAAATTTCATAACATGCGTTGTAAATAGTGAAAAAAACGTTTTGTTCATTTTAAAATTTCAAGACGTTCATAGATATCTTTATAATAAACTCAGAGTGTTGGCGGTCACAAACTGGTTTATCTTTGTTTCACTTCTCATATTTTACTTGTCCAGTGCAATTTTTATTTTAAGGCTTACCCTTGGATACATTCACTCAGCATTCAGTACTCTAGTTTTATTAAGTTTCGATGTATACCTCGTTTTTGGTAACAGACTTATTCAGCTATTAAAGGTTAAAGTTGATCTATGGAATACTCGTTTTCAAGCTCTTCAATATCAAAGCCTAGAGAATACGGATATAGAGGATCATTGCAAGAGAATGTTTAAGGCTTACGTTGACATTTTGGACTGTTACGACATCTACAAATCTTCTTTTGAACAAATGGTGAGGAAGGACTGAGGGCATCGGATCCGAATCTGTGAAAATACGAACGTGTAAACTCTGACCATTAGCGGAGAGCTTTTACACATCTGAGTGTCTACTTTCTAAGTTCGTTCAACGAAAATACGAGAACGGATACAGATGAGCGAATTTAACTAACGTCAAAATCAAATTGCGGACTGATAATACCACTACGATTGAAGTCATTTTGACGCGGCGCTAGTGTCTATGTCATTACATCAAATCGCATTAAAAAAATGTAGTACCACAAATTATCGCAGGTCATGAGTGGTGACGCGGACTCTAAGAGCTATATCTGCCAATAGTAATATCATTCATTCTTAGTTCGGGCTCGATGTCAAAACGGCTGTCACTAAGCCCGGAACCATGGGTTTCGTGCTTAGAGATTAGGCCCCCTGATCCGAATTCGTGAAATACAGATCCAGTCTAAAGAACTTAGCCTAAATTGAATATTTTTGACGCAGTAACAGAATAGGTTAGGATAGGATACTAAGCAATTCGAAAACTATAATTTGACATTGTTTTTTATTTATTTTAATAACCGGCTCTGTCCCACTCCTGGACAAAGGCCTCCCTCCACTCCTTCCACTTCTCGCGAGCCCGTGCGTCCTCTTTCCAATTTGGACAGAACCTGTCCAGTTCGTCCCGCCATCTCCTTCGCGGCCTGCCGCGACCCCGTCTCACTGTATCAGGGCTCCAGTTTTAAGCTATTTTGGCCCACAGTTTGTCCGGCATGCGACAGACATGTCCTGCCCAGTCCCATTTCAGTTAAGCAGCCTTCTGAGCTACGTCAGCTATATTTGTTTTGGAGCGCAGTACTTATTGTGTTTCGAAAGCGATCCGTTAATTTAACACATAATATACTGCTCGTTGGCAAACCTTGAGTTTGGACTTCTGGATGTTAGTCAAAGACCAAGTCTGTGCATCATATGTTAAGATGGGGAGTATACACATGTCCATGAGCTTGCGTTTTAGTGCCATAGGCAACTTACCCTTGAAAAGCTCCTTCAAGGACCAGTAGCTCTTCCAGGCGTTCTCTGCCCGTCTAGCGACTTCTTTGTCTTGCCTCGCCTGGAAAGAGACTACTTGGCCCAAGTAAATGTGTTCCTGGAAATGTTGTATGCCTCCAATAATAAAAGTAGATGACTTTTATTATTGTAGGTGTTTCATTGCACATTACTACATTGCTTATTTATTATCGACATATTCATCTTCAGTCCAACCTCAAGGCTTGCATCGCTCAGATCTTGAAGCATCCGCTGAAGTTCTGTGGCTGAGGATGCAAAAAGAACAATGTCGTCGGCGAAACGTAGATTTGACAGTCTCGTTTCTCCGAGGACAATGCCCCTTTCCCTCCAGTCGGCTACCAACTTGTATAAGTAGTTTTTCGGTGAATTCCGCCAATATTCTCTTCCGAATTCTCCATTTTGGAAGAGAATATTTATCAAACGTCTCGAGTGGAGACTCACAGATGATGAAGAGACGTTTGATGAAGAAATTCACATCTAGTGCATATGAGAAGTTCTACAGGAGTACTACAGCTACTTCAGAAAATATTTTTACGGATTCGGATCAGATGCAGTGCTTAAATGCCCTATGCCCTGCCGCTGTAAGGATTCTATTCCATTTTTTTTTTCAGATCGTTTTTGGAACTATAGAGTTCTTATATCGGTATCTCGTTAAAATTCAAATGTTTCTCTACATTTTACAATTGAATAAATTGAGCTATCGCACTTATGTGAGTTTTTTTTTTTTTTTTTTTGTAGTTGTAGTAGTATTACTTTACAAGTTTCAAATGTTTCTGGCACATTTATTTAGGCAATTTCACGAGAAGCTCGTGGCTAAATAATTACAGCCGCACAGACCGATCTTCCGGGTTAAGCAGTGCTTGCCGAGGTTGGTCTGTGGATAGGTGACCGTCTGTCATAGTGGCTTTCCTCCGTGACTCGGAAAAGCACGTAAAACCGTTGGTCCTGGCTGTCATTTGTAGATCTTTGACAGTCGTTACTGTTAGTCAGAAGCTCTGAAGTCTGACAACCAGTCTTACCATTGAGTATCGTATTACGCAGTTAATGGGGTTGTGGAGGTCCGATAGGCAGTCGCTCCATGTAAAATATTGATATTCAGCTGCATCTGGTTAGACTGGAAGCCGACCCCAATTCAGTAGGGAAAAGGCAGGCAGATGATGGTTTATCTATCTATCTATATCTATATCTTCTATATCTATATCTATCTATATCTATTTATTTATTTTATATTTTATACATATAATAAAATTGTAGAAAAATATTTTTTGTACATTAAAAAGAAACTCAAAAAATATAGCCAGCGTGTTAAAGGACAACCAATAGAACCCATTTCTAACATTTTTGGAATTTTTGTCTGTTTGTCTGTATGTCTGTTTGTATGTTTATTTGTTCGGGCATCACGTAAAATGTACGAAAGCTATGTAAATAACTTTAATACACAACGACTGACCGTAACTTGAAGTAACATTTAGTTTTTGTTTCATTGAAATCGGATCAGTCTATCAAAAGATATTTGAATTTAAAGTGTCCCAGAAGTAAAATTACGGTCAGTTTACACCGAGACGCACAGACCAGTAGCGCGATCTAGCTTCGAATGGAAAAACTACATACCTATTCAAATATGGTGTGGACTGGAGTGGAGTGGAGTGGAGTAGAGTAGAGTGGAATGGAATAGAATGATGGAATGGAAAGAAAGAAAAGGTTTTTATTAGACTCACACTAGAATGGGATGGAGTGTGATGGCGTGCGATGGAGTGGCATGGAGTGGGATGGAATGGGACGGAGTGGGATGGAGTGGGATGGAGTGGGATGAAGTGGGATGGAGTGGGATGGAATGGGATGGAGTGGGATGGAGTGCGATGGAGTGGGATGGAGTAGGTCGGAGTGGGATGGAGTGAGATGGAGTAGGTCGGAGTGGGATGGAGTGGGACGGAGTGGGATGGAGTGGGATGGAGTGGGATGGAATGGCATGGAGTGGGATGGAGTGGGATGGTGTCGGATGGAGTTGGATGGAGTGGGATGGAGTGGGATGGAGTGGGATGGAGCGGGATGGAGTGGGATGGAGTGGGACGGAGTGGGACGGAGTGGGATGGAGCGGGATGGAGCGGGATGGAGTGGGATGGAGTGGGATGGAGTCGGATGGTGTCAGATGGAGTGGGATGGAAGCCATCCATCTGGATGGATGGAGTGGGATGGAATGGGATGGAGTGGGATAGAGTGCGATGGAGTGGGATGGAGTAGGTCGATCGGAGTGCGATGGAGTGGGATGGAGTAGGTCGGAGTGGGATGGAGTGGGATGGAGTAGGTCGGAGTGGGATGGAGTGGGACGGAGTGGGATGGAGTGGGACGGAGTGGGATGGAGTGGCATGGAGTGGGATGGAGTGGGATGGAGTCGGATGGTGTCGGATGGAGTTGGATGGAGTGGGATGGAGTGGGATGGAGTGGGATGGAGCGGGATGGAGTCGGATGGAGTCGGATGGAGAGGGATGGATTGGGATGGAGTGGTATGGAGTGGAATGGACTGGGATGGAGTCGGATGGAGAGGGGTGGAGTGGGATGGAGTGGTATGGAGTGGAATGGAGTGGGATGGAGTCGGATGGAGTGGGGTGGAGTGGGACGGAATGGGATGGAATGAGATGGAATGGGTGCTCTAATCCAGTATGCAATTGAATAGCATTTGAACGACAGAGGGCGTTTATTACAAAAAACGTGGCGAGAATTAAGCGCTTCGCACTAAAAAATACATTGTTAAATTCCGACATCCATGCGAACGAAGTCGCGGGCACAGCTAGTATATAATAAAACTGTAGAAAAATATTTTTTGTACATTAAAAAAAAACTCAAAAAATATAGCCAGCGTGTTTAAGGACAACCAATAGAACTCATTTTTAGCATTTTTAGAATTTTTGTCTGTTTGTATGTTTATTTGTTCGGGCATCACGTAAAATGTACGAAAGCTATGTAGATAACTTTAATACATAACGACTGACCGTAACTTGAAGTAACATTTAGTTTTTGTTTCATTGAAATCGGATCAGTCTATCAAAAGATATTTGAATTTAAAGTGTTCCAGAAGTAAAATTACGGTCAGTTTACACCGAGACACGCAGCTCGCAGTTCAGTAGCGCGATCTAGATTGGAATAGAAAAACAACATACCTATTCAAATATGGTGTGGACTGGAGTGGAGTGGTTTGGAGTGGAGTGGAGTGGAGTGGAGTAGAGTAGAGTAGAGAAGAGTAGAGTAGAGTGGAGTGCAGTAGAGTGAAATGGAATAGAATGGGATGGAATGGAAAGAAAGAAAGAAAGAATAGTTTTTTATTTGACTCACACTAGAAAGGGATGGAATGGGATGGAAGCGGATGGAGTGGGATGGAGTGGGATGGAGTGGGCGAGTGGGATGGAGTGGGATGGAGTAGGATGGAGTAGGATGGAGTGGGATGGAGTGGGATGGAGTGGGATGGAGTGGGATGGAGTAGGATGGAGTGGGATGGAGTGGTATGGAGTAGGATGGAGAGGGATGGAGTAGGATGGAGTGGGATGGAGTGGGATGGAGTGGGATGGAGTGGGGTGGAGTGAGGTGAAGTGGGATGGAGTGGGTTTGGAGTGAGATGGAGTGGGATGGAGTGGGATGTAGTGGGATGAAGTGGGATGGAGTGGGATGGAGTGGTATGGAATGGGATGGAGAGGGATGGAGTGGGATGGAGTGGGATGGAGTGAGATGGAGTGGGATGGGGTGGGATGGAGTGGGATGGAGTGGGATGTAGTGGGATGGAGTGGGATGGAGTGGGATGGAGTGGGATTCAAAGGGATGGAGTGGGATGGAATGGAGTGGGATGGAGTGGGATGGAGTGGGATGGAGTAGGATGGAGTGGGATGGAGTGGTATGGAGTAGGATGGAGAGGGATGGAGTAGGATGGAGTGGGATGGAGTGGGATGGAGTGGGATGGAGTGGGGTGGAGTGAGGTGGAGTGGGATGGAGTGGGTTTGGAGTCAGATGGAGTGGGATGGAGTGGGATGTAGTGGGATGAAGTGGGATGGAGTGGGATGGAGTGGTATGGAATGGGATGGAGAGGGATGGAGTGGGATGGAGTGGGATGGAGTGAGATGGAGTGGGATGGGGTGGGATGGAGTGGGATGGAGTGGGATGTAGTGGGATGGAGTGGGATGGAGTGGGATGGAGTGGGATTCAAAGGGATGGAGTGGGATGGAATGGAGTGGGATGGAGTGGGATGGAATGGGATGGAGTGGGATGGAGTGGGATAGAGTGGGATGGAATGGGATGGAGTGGGATGGAGTGGGATGGAGTGGTATGGAGTGGGATGGAGTGGTATGGAGTCGGATGGAGTGGGATGGAGTGGGATGGAGTGGGATGGATTGGGATGGAATGAGATGGAATGGGTGCTCTAATCCAGTAGCAATTGAATACTCAATACTCAATACTCAATACTCAATTCTTTATTGCATTCCATATGTCACTTAGATGGTAAAAAATAAAAATGGTACAGATCAAATATGGACCCTGTCGGGCACGCAATTTTATAATGTTTTGTACCAGAATGTAATTATTATTATATATATTATTATTATTTATCAATAGATTTGTCATCTAGAAACTCCTTTACGGTGTAGTATGCCTTGGACTCAAGGAATCTTTTTAATTTATTTATAAATATATTTGTTTTGTTTTCTTCTCTAATATTATTTGGTAATTTGTTGTAAATTTTAATGGACATAATTAAAGGGCTGGTTGAGTGCATTTTGATTCGGGATTGAGGTTTGTTTATTTTGTTTTTGTTGTGTCTAAAGGTGTATCTTTTTTGTGTCTCTTCGCAACTAGTGTAGAAATCTGGATATTTTTTGACAAATTTGCATAGTTCTAAAATATATAGACAGGGTAGTGTGAGTATTTTGTGTTTTTGGAAGTGTGGTTTGCAGCTATCTGTTTGTTCTATGTTTGTCACTATTCGAATTAACTTCTTTTGTAAAGTAAATATGGTTTGTGAGTCTGTACTGTTACCCCAGAGCATGACCCCATAGCTGAGCCATGCCTGGGCATATGCATAGTAGGTAACAAGTGCAGTTTGCAGGTTAGTGGTTTTTTTAATTTCACGTAAGGCGTATGAGAATTTTGATAATTTTGCTCGTATTTTTTGTACGTGGGATTTCCAATTCATGTGGGTATCTATAGACAAACCGAGAAGAGTAAATTCGTTAACCTGTTCTATTTTTTTGTTATTAAACATAAAATTTAGTTTTAAGGGGGTTTCTGGTGTGGATGAAACGTAATTAGTTTAGTTTTAGTGAAATTAATTTCTAGATTATGATCATCCATCCAGTTTGCAGCTGTAGAAAGAAGGGAGTCTAATTTGGCGTTTATATTTTCGTCGGTTCGGCATGAGGTAAGCAAAGAGATGTCGTCTGCAAATAATACACAAGGTCCGTTAATAGATTTAGGGAGGTCATTTATGTAAATTAGAAACAAAAGGCAACCTATTACGCTACCTTGAGGAATGGATGCGTTAACTGTTTTCCTGTCCGATCTTATTTTAATTATCTCATTACTGTTTTTATCAAAATATTCAATTTCTGTTATTTGTTCCCTATTTTTTAGATATGAGGCAAACCATTCATGAGCTTTTCCTCGTATTCCTATTCCATGTAATTTATTTAATAATATGTTAAATTTCACCGTGTCATAGGCCTTGGTCATATCTAGCAGCATACCTATGGCGTAGTTTTTATTATTAATGATGGTAAGAGCCTCCTGTACGTATTTATAGACCGCTAGCGTAGTAGACCTATTTTTACGGAAACCGTTTTGGCAGTCGTCAAATATTTTGTATTTTTCGCAAAAAGAATAAACGCGGTCACACATAGCTTTCTCAAAGATTTTAGATGCAGTTGGTAACAGCGCGATAGGGCGATAATTGTTAGGGTCGGTTTTAGAATTTTTCTTATGTATGGGTTTTATCAGAGCGTGTTTGAGTTGATTGGGAAAAGTTCCTTCTTCAAATGATTGGTTAATTAGTTTGTAAAATGGTAGGGTCAGTTCATCTGCACATTGCTTAAGTAGAAATGGGGGAAGTTCATCTAATCCAAAGCTATTTTTATTTCGTAGATTTTTTATAATTTTATTTATTTCATAAGGATCGACCGGGCTGAGAAACATAGTGTTTTCTGTGGGGCACACCACGGGAGCTCCCTTAGCACATGAAGTTTTTTCCCCAATTGAAGCAAAGAAGTCGTTGAAAATATTAGCTATTTGTTTGGGTTCAGTTATCAAATTATTGTTTTTATGTAATTTTATGTTAGTTTTTTCGCTTTTTATTGATTTATTTGTTCTTTCATTTATTATATTCCACATCGTTTTAACTTTATTAGTTGAATTTTTTATTTTGTTTATAAATTGTAGCTTTTTTGCTGTTCTAACTGATTGCTTTAGGGTTTTTTCATATTTTTTGTAATGTTTTAATAATATGGGGTTGCTTGTTTTAGTTGTAAGTGTTTTGAGTAGTCTTTTGTTTTTACAGGATAGTTTGATGCCTTTTGTTTGTAAGCCAGTATTTTTTATATTTAGTTTTTATTTTTATTTGTTGCAAAGGAATACACTCGTTTAATATTTTATTTAATGTATTACTAAATGCAGAGTAGTTTTCATCTATATTTTTATTTGATAATAAAATTTCGTTCCAATTTTGTTTTTTTTAATTCAGATTTGAAGTGTTCTATATTTTGGGAAGTGTACAATCGTTTATTCGTAATCCAATTAGATTTTTTATTATTTTCGCTAAGAATTTTCATGTGAAAGATGGTAGCACAGTGGTCAGAAAATCCTAATTCATCAACGGTAGCATTTGTGTTTCTATTATTAAAATTTGTAAAAATTAAGTCAAGACATGTTGAGGTAGTTTGTGAGATACGTGTGGGGACTTTGATGTGTTGTATGAATTTATATTCCAGCATGAGGTCTAAGAACAGATTAGTTTTTAAGCAATTGTCTAAGACGTTTATATTTAGATCTCCTCCTATTATCACGTTATATTTTAAATATTTATTATTAATATAAAATAGCATTTCTTTTAATTGGCGAATAAATACTTCCTCCTCTCTTCTATTCCAATAAATAGTAACTATAACTATATTTTCCTTAGGTAATTCTATTGCACATAACTCTATACAATACTCAACAGACATATTACTAATATCACAAATTTCTTTGTATTCGAGATCATTTTGTAACAAGATACAAACGCCGCCGCCTCCTCGAGTACGGCGACAGTAGGATGCTGCTATTTTGTAGCCGCTGAACTGAAGATGGCTCAGTTTTTCTGGTGATAGCCAAGTCTCACTTAAACATATAGCGTTATATTTTGTTTTTTCATGAATAAAGGCTTCAAGTAGATGCTGTTTGTTATAGATGCTTTGTATGTTTTGGTATAGGATGTTAAAAAGTTGTTCTGTGGTTTCGAAAGTTATGATTTTTATTAAATTCGTTGTTATTTGGTTTGTTGTATTTTGTGTTGAGGGTTTTTTCTTCGTTGTTTACTTGTTCGTTAGTTATTATGTTGCTTTTACGGTATGTCATCTCTGTCTCTCTGGACATCTTTTCATTTGTTAAAATCCGTTTTCCATCTATAAATAATTTATTATTACGTATTACTGCATATTGTCCATTTCTTCGTGCTCTTAGCATTTCCTCACGTTATAATTTTCTTTCCTTTCGTGCATTTTCATTTAAAAATTCTGAGACATATATGTTAGTTCCTTGAAAGTAGTGGCTGTTTTCGACAATATATCTAGTCATTTTTTTGCTTAGAAGCTCAACAATTAGGGGTCTGCTTTTCGTGGTAAGTCTTCCTATTCGTTTTGTTTCTTCTATGTATCCGTTGAGGTCTACTTGCAGTATTTCATAAAACATTTCAATTAATCTGTTGTGTAGTTCAGTGTCAGACTCATTGTAGAATTCGGAGAAGCCATATATTACTATTTTCTTGCAGTTGTTTTCTGTTTCCTTAACTTCTTTGGTTGGTGGTAGAAATTTCATAGTATTTATTTCATTTTTCAGAGCTTCATTTTCATCACTGAGCTTCTCAATTTTTTTGTTTATTTCTTCTATTTCTTGAGTTTTTTTATCGTTTTGTTTATATAGGAAATCAGTTTTTCCTTCAATATCCTGTTTGAGTTTGGTGATTGCTTTATTTATTTCAACTTGAATTGTATTTTGCAGTTCTGATATTATACATTTATTGTTTTCCTTTAGACGCTGTATTATAATTTCGCTCAAGTTTTCTAGTGAGATGGTCGGTGATATATCCACGTTCATATTGACATTTATATCTGAATCTTCTTGGTGCATCATAGTATCACCGAGTAGGCATGATTCATCAGTTATAGAGGTGTCGTTGCTGAAAATTGTAGTTTTCTTTTTAATGGTGACGTTATTGTTGCTAGTATTTTCTTGAGGGGAATTTGGGGGATTGGTTTTTTTGTGGTCTTGAAGTCTTAAAGGGGTGTCAATATTCCCTGTTTTTGGAGCCTTACAGCGGCATGCCTGGCATTGCCATGTTTTTTTATGTTCTGGTGTCATGCTCTTGAAGAGATCAATGGTTATGTTCGAACATTGTAAATCATATTTATCCTGACAATAGTAACAGACAAGCGTTTCCATATCTGGTGGGGTTTGTTTACATCCTGCGCACACAGTCATAGATGACATCTTGATTGTTTATGATAGCGCCCTCTAGTGTGTAATGTCGTCGAACTCAATATGTATCGTAGTTGGATGTTGATTGACAATCAAAAACGGGCTATAGTGCTTCCGTTATTTGTCGCTAGATGGAGCTGTTACAAATGCAGAATGTTTTGCACTTTCTATTGTTTTTCATTAATATCCACTTAGGTACTCAATGTCTTTTTCTTACCTTTTCGGGATGTACAGCAATTTGTTTTATTTTTAATTTTCGATATAACGGGATTTTTATTTCACTTAAACAACTTTTTCCAGCAAATGCTAATACAAATTTGAATTTTGGTCGTTAACGTTGACACAGTTTTTATTTTAGGTATTTCATCACTTTTCTTGTAAGATTTTAATAAACTATAACTTCAGTCTCTGTAACGATCTTATCTTTCCACTATTATTTACTTTTTATTGTGATAAAAGCACTATTTCCATTTTTTTCGAATAAAAATACACGGAGCTAATGTTTACTTGCGCACTGCAGCGCCCTCTCCTTTGTGAATAGTACTGCCTTTGAACGACAGAGGAGAGGGCGTTTATTACAAACACGTCAAATATTCTTGAAAAATCTAAATTTATTCTAAATAAAGGGGTTTATATGAAAACTATATGATTTATAAAAAACCTGGCGAGAATTAAGCGCTTCGCACAAAAAAATACAATCATTGTTAAATTCCGACATCCACGCGAACGAAGTCGCGGGCACAGCTAGTTTAAACAATAAATACCGAATAAGCCTCAACATCTGCCTAACCTTTTTTCAACTATGTTGGTTTCAGTATATTACATGAAACGACTGCCTATATTACCTCCACAACCCAGTAACTGGGTAATACGATACCTCTTAGTAAGACTGAGTCTATTATTTCTAAAGGCTATCAAAGGCAATAAATGCCAGTCGGGACCAACAATTTGTAACGTGAATGGGCGTTTTTCCACTAGCCGGCCCGGCACCGGCATGATGGATGGTCACCCATCCACAAATCAACCTCGGCAAGCACGGCTTAACTTTGAAGATCGACATATGCAGCTGTTTTTATTTAGCCACAAACTAATAAAAGCTATAATTTTTTTTCTTTTTAGATGTGTTTATTTGCCTTGTGGATAATTATTTGGTTGATTAAATCATTGACAATGCATATAGCATTAAGTCTGCACTGTGAACAGTTCTATAAAGCTATGCAAAGGGTACAAGATTCATGCGCAGTCATTTTGAATTCAAGCTCCGGTAAGACAATATAAGAATCATCAGTTGCTTTTCCAAATAGCGTGATATTAAGTTGAGCAATAGACGAGCCCCTTTACTCGGGGTTTCAAGTGAGGGAGTATAAGCCAACAACATCATCATGGCAGATTTACATTGAGTCAGTAACTGACGTCAGTCCACTGACAAGTCAGTGCTGACCTGGCACTGCTATAGTATAAATTGATTTCAAGTCAGTACAGTACTGTCGCGTCAGTACTGACTTCAATATTCGCGCTGCATATTTTTCGGCGTCAGTTCGCTCCCCCGCCACCCGCGCCAGTTCAACTGACGGCGTGTAAATATGCCCAAGTCAGTCGCTGCCGCTCTGGGGTATGGTGACCACGCTTCCTCGCACCGCAACACAAAATTACGCGAAAACTGAACGACACGGAAAACTTGTTACCGCGATAATGAATGCCTGTGAGATCTCAAATCGTAAAATTATAGAAATAGAGAAATGCGTGCAACAGCATTGCTGCAACTTTGATTTTTTGCTGTTTTCGAGAATTCATTTTTCCGCACTGACTTTATGAACGTGTGTACACCAAATAAATATCCTCGTCTACTGACGACATACTGACTGCGTATAAATAGTATGCGTCAGTTTTCGGCGCCAGCACTGACGACAGCCACTGACTCAATGTAAATCTGCCTACACTCTCCACGCACGCTTTTGTGTTAAAAAAAGCGACAATAGACGGAGCACAGCCGTTGCGAAGTGCACATTTTGCGTTAAGTGCACAATTTGCGAAGTGCACAATCTGCGTCAAACCCCCGTGGACGAACGCGCTAGTTCGAGGCTCGTATATCAATCCATATAGCGATGATGAAATAAATTACATATAGGAATCCGCCAGTCTGGGTTCGAACCCACCACCTTAACCAGAACTTACGAGTTTCAGGCCGTACATAGGCTTTTTTATCGTGGTAAAATCATCAAATGAGTCCCCCGGGTAGACCGGGAGGGACTGTCACACTCGTACTATGTTTGAAGCCAGACAGATGAATTAGTTTGTGTTTGACGGCACGGTTGGCACAGTGACTAAGCGATTGGACTTCTGTGTAGTGTCGCGGGTTGGATTCCCGCAATATCACTTAGGGGCTTTACCCATGGCGCGACGCGATTGCAATTCGACCAATTCCAACTACAAGCGAAAATCAACCTTACCACTACAATATATGACATAAAACACGTTGTCATCTAAGGGTAAATGAAAAACAAAACACGATCGCCACGACGACGTCAAGTCAATCGAATAGCATCATTATTAATTAGTAGCAAGGTTGATTTTCACTTGTACTTAGTTGAAATCGACCGAATCGCATGGCATCGCGCCATGGGTAAAGTCCCATAAGCCATACACGGTACCAGTATACTTGTGCAAATCTAGACTTGCACAAACACATGACAGTGACAATGTTAGCAATTTGTGCAAGTATCTTGCCACAAACGTTACAGTATACTTGCGCAAGTCTGGATTTGCGCATGTATACTTGAACGTGTGTGGCTGGCTTAGGGGCATTAAAAACAACTTATCACCACTGCTCTCAAAACGATGAAAGAAAACATCGTGAAAAAATCTGTAAGAGCCACTCCACACAGAGTGGAGGCCTGTGTCTCAATATTCAATATTTTTAGCTTATATCTAAATCACTACTACTCTTTCCTATTTCCAATTGCCAGATCCTGAGAAGAGATTATGCAAGAACATTAAACGTCTACATCGAGCGAGATTCGAAAAGATGAATGCCTGTCGGATATTCTACGTTGATGCTACTTTACCAGTCAGTATGATAGCATTACTTGTAAATTATACCTTTGTGCTGCTTCAATTTGCTTTTCTGTAATCGTAATAACTTGAAGAATTAAAGTATTATACTATAAATCAGTGATATATGTTTCATTTTCATTCATCTCACATTTTAAACCCAAACTCTTGTCAAAGACGTAATCTGTATTATCAGTAATAACACTGTCTAAGTAAACAGCCAGAAACGCTTATAAAATAAAAGGTACTAAAACCTAACTGATGGTTATGGGACCAAATGACAGATATGCTGCGTCGAAAAAAACAAGAACCATCAAAATCGGTTCAACCAGTCATACGTTATGAGCAGAGGTCGGAATCAGGTAGAGTTATTATAGTATTTGCATCGAAATGTTGATCTTAATATGGATCTTCCCGGGATTTCTAATAGACAGTCATGACTGTGTGGAAAACACTTTAACAAAAAATATAAAAATGTCAAAGGTAGATTAGACAAACAAATTGTGTGAAGGTAAAAAACTTTTTTATTTAATTAATCGCGGGATTTTTCTGTTCTTTAAAGTTTAGTAATCCGGGATTTTTGGGCATATCCACTTTATTTTACCATTTAAATTGATAGAAATTCTGGTTTACTATACCTTTGTGTTGCTACAGTTGGTTTATTCCACTTTGTTCACCTGGGTGATATCACCTGGGCGAACAAAGTGGACAACATTGGTGTCCTCAATTCACCTCGGAAAAATATCACCTGAGTGATATCACCCAGGTGAATTGTGGACACCAAAGTCCACTAAATCGCGTAAGAAAAGTCGCCTTTGTTCACCCAGATATTTTTCCGAGGTGAACAAATGGACAACTTCGGTGTCCACAATTCACCTGGGTGATATCACTCAGGTGATATTTTTCCGAGGTGAATTGAGGACACCAAGTGGTCCACTTTGTTCACCCAGGTGATATCACCCAGGTGAACAAAGTGGAATAAACCCTACAGTTTGCACTTTTGAAATCCTTTCTTCACCTGAAATATTCTTAATCATATTGTGATCATTAATTCAGTTACTGTAATATTATTTGAAAAAAAAAGTAACAAAGGTTTATGTTTTTATCGCAAAATTACCTATAGATAGCTTGCCGTTTGAGCAAGGAATAGGCCCAAATCCAAGGCGCGTCGTGTGCTTCAAAGATCTGTCAGACGGGGCCCATAAAAGGACCAAATGATACACATTCTCATACAAAATTATACTTGTTCACTACGTACTGCTGCTGGTAATTCTGTGGAAGTCCCTTTTGAATTAATACACATCACTTTCGGAATGCCTTATTCCCTGATCATCATCATCATCCACAGCACGTCTTCACCCACTGCTGGGTATACCCAGCAGTGGGTGAAGACGAGTGGGTAAGGCCTATAGGCCTCTCTCTGTTTGTGCCAAGCTCCACGATCTTGCGCCAGCCTCATCCAGGACACTCCTGCAATGGCAACAATGTCGTCTGTCCATCTCGCCGCGGGACGACCAACCCTTCTCTTTCCATTTCTTGGACGCCCTGATACAGCTGCCTAAAAATAGCCTCGTAGGGTGTTTGTGTAAGGCTTGGCAATTAAGCCATTGACTACCCCATAAATGTCAACAACCTCACCAGTCAAGTCAAGATACTTGATTTGCTTTTTTGGTTCTCGTTATGAGGAACCGTTAAGTCTATAATCATCAGCCTATAATGTTACCACTGCTGGGACACAGACCTCCTCTCTGTGAGAGAGAGTGGGCCATAATCCACCACGCGGTCCCAGCGCGTATTGGTAGAAGTCTCATGTCTTCAAATTTTTGTTTCTATGACATGCCATGATGCTTTCCTTCAACGTTTTGAGAGCAGTGGTGATGAAAATAAATTGCAGAAAGTAATGTGCCTGGCTAGGATCGACACGACCTATAATTAGTAAATCTGGGCCGATACCACTGGGCCACCACTGCTCTCAAGTTAATGTTAAGTCTATGTCCCCCTCTAATCGATCCATAAGCTCTATATCAGGTTTCTTTGCTACAATAGTTTTGTCAGGTTAATTTAATATAATTGAATAACATTAATTCCGGTAATGTACCTTATTGACTTAAATACGAAGGTCAAATATCATTATGAAAAGTACCTAATTAAACTAACAACCTGTACCAAAAAATATTACACTATTTTAGAATATAAGATAATACATTTACTATAGTGTAGGAGTTGAACGCAAAATGGAGACGTTGAACAGAAATATCGATACTGAAATCGGAAGTGATAAACCTAATTTATATAACCAAGTCGACAGGGACGTTCAACGAATTTTCTTTCCTCTAAATTTGATGCAAATTCTACTGCTAAATCCCAAATATCACATCAAGAACAACTTCATAAATCAAAATAATTGTTTCAATAAGTTCATATTAATATGTGGTACGATATCTTTTTTGGCATCTTATATCCATCATATCTTAGATATATTTCTAGATGCCAATATCATAAGATACACTCCGATTAGTTTTACAGTATATGCATCAATTTTCGATGTTATTTTCAAGTCTTTGGGTTTCATCATGAACCTAACTAATAACTTACTTCACTCTAAAATGAGTGTTTTATTTGTTTTGTACTTTCAAGAAGTGCACAGATTTCTTAGTGATGGTCTTACATACTCCATTTTAAAAAATTGGATGAGTGTGGCTTCTATATTTGCTTTTAACGTCATCGTAATTGTCATTCAAAACTTATTCTTCTGTATGCCTCCGTGGAATTTCACTTTTTACAAATTGATTGCAATGACTCTAGATTCAAATCAAATTTACGCAATTAGACTTATTAAGTTATTGACCGATAAAGTTAAGCTGTGGAACATTCAACTGTTACTAGTACAGAAGAAAGGCTGTAGTAAACTACAGACAAGAAAAATGTTTCAAGCCTATGATTATCTATTGAAGTGCTACAAACTTATTAAAAACATGTATCAACTACCGGTAAGTAAAAGAATTGTGAGAAATGACTAATTGGAACACAGTAAAGTAAACAATAAACAATCTGTTCTTATTACGCCAGCGTATCTTGAATCAGTTAAAATACGGATTCTAGTGGACAGAGGGCTCTTGTGCTGGTAATAACTGAGTGGTATTTGATTGATTCTGTTCGCTATAAGAAGAGATATAAATAATGAACCGTAAAAGAAGATATACACGATAATTAATGAGCGGTATTTTTGAAGTAAGCAAGCAGGTATTATGTATAAAGAAATACGCTTCGCCTTATCAACATTACGAGAGTGTATTACTTAATAGACAGTAATGATAACACCAATATTCACATACAGTTAGTATGCAAAAGTGAAGCAAACACTTCAGGCCGTGTATCAGCTTTAAAACAAGAGCATTTTTTTATCAGCTAAGGTTTCACTGGACAGTTCACAACGATCATTGATATAAGTCAAACCTAAATAGAGGCCGAGAATGCTGCCCTGTGGTACGCCATGCATGACGGCAAGGTTAATCTAAGTTCATTCAGCTTCTTTTAATCACTGAAATCGGTTAGTGAGTTAATTTTTCCGAATATCTTCACCAGCGGAGAAACGGCGACTGTGTCAAAGGCATTTTTTAAGAAGGACCAGAGAACGATATCAGTAGTGGCATACTTTGCTTATAATCTCTTTTGCTTAACCAGTAATTGTAAAACAATTTCTCGATTGTCTCTATTGAGCTTGACTTATACCAAATCATCATTCACAGATCCTGTATAAAACAACAGAGGCTTTCTGCCACAGTTTGATCAATATTCAAATTGCAATTGAATTCAACAAAATTGAGTTTTCAATTAAGACAGTAAGTTACCTATGTACTGTAATTTTTTTTTTTTTGAAAATCAGGAATAATAATTTTAAAAAATCTTTGTTCTTCTAGCATGAATACCCTATCGTATCAATACTAATTTTTATCACCGTAATGAAGAGTTACATTATCCAAATCGCACTCAGCTTACAACTCGAGGAATTCTATGATGCTGTCAAATGTACACAAGATTTATGTGAATTTATTTTAGCATCAGAATGTACAGGTACATTAGCAAACATTTTGTGCTTCCTAGTTAAAGATGATTTTTGAGATATGAAAAATTCAGCTGCGAGTGGGATTTGAACCCGAGTCTTCTGGATAAGTACTTACTCCAGACGCCTTACAAAGCTTCTTCAACTCATACTCAGAAGCTGAATCTTCTATTTCCTCATTTGAACGTGGTAACCTTTATTTTCTTTTAATAATTTCAATAGTACTACTCCATATTCTGTGGGCTGGCCTTTTGAAGAGTCTAAAAGGGTCACTCAACGAGCAATGAAAAGAGCTATACTTGGTCAAAGATATTTTTAAGGAAACGAAAAATTCAGCTGCCAGCAGGGTTCAGGGTTCAGGGTCAGCTTTGAGAGTAGTGGTTGCGATGGTCTAATTGGTTAAGGCGTCTGGATTACCTATCCAGAAGACGCAGGTTCGAACCCTGCTCCCAGCTGAATTTTTCGTTTCCTAAAAAATATCTTTGAGATGACGCGATTTTCGTTATTGCGTATAATAAAATATAGCTATACTTGGTGTTTCATTGCGGCATAAAATCCGAACCTGAGTCACCGATATAGCTCTTAAAATTTGCATGTTGAAGTGGCAATGGGCAGGCCAGCAGATGTGATAGTAAAGTTCTCTAGTGGCGACCACGGACCGGAAGACGCAGCGTAGGCAGGCCTCCCATTTTGGGACCGACGATATCGTGAGAGTCGCGGGCGACGACGGATGGATGCAAGTGGCGAATTGTCGTTCGGCATGATGGTCTAAAAGAGAGACCTGTGACCTTCTGACTGATGATGATGATGATGATGACTCAATTTGTTGGTTACAGATAACCAAAGGAAGTTATGCAAAAATGTTCAGCGTCTACATCGTGCGTCATTCAGCAAGATGACTGCTTGTGGCCTGTTTTGTATAGATGTTTGTTACCCACTACAACTACTGTCACTACTTACTCAGTACACTATAGTTTTGTTAGAGTTTGCTTTTCTATAACGTTTCATCGTCATCTTATTGTTAGCACGGTTGGTCCTGATGCGATACAATTCGAACGATTTGTGTCGCCAAACAACTACAAGTGATACTATTACGATAGGTGCTACCAATATGAAACGTTGGGTTTTCAATGTGTAGATAGAAAACAAAACACGCTTGCCACGACTATGAAAGTTAGTTAAATTGCATCGTTAATGTCATTTTATCAAGAACGATTTTCTTTTTTGTTAATCGGAATTGCATGTCTTCATGAGCAAGGCCGCTTAGAATCCGATCTTACCAGATGTAGATAAAATACTGCCTATCTGACTTCTTAACATTCCAGAAACTTTAATGTTTTTTAAATAAATCAATTGCATTGTAAATCCTTTTTTTTAATAATTTCTCCATTAGGAATTATTATATTGCTGTATCATAGGTGCATTTACATGTCGCAGAATCAACACAGAAGCACAATAATTTAGAATAACGCCATCTATTATCATGCTGCGGAATCAAAACGGAAACACAATTTGGAATATCTATCGATTATTGTTAATTTAGAATAACGCCATCTATTATCGTTGGAGTGGAATAAAAACAGAAAAGCAATTTAGAATCTCAATTGATTATTGTTATTTTAGAATAACCCCATCTATCGTTCATTGGAGGAAATATGTAGTTAAATTTGACAGATTACGTTAAGGGACGTCAAATTTGTGATAATTTGGGGATGCTTAGCGTGGGGAGCAATGGCAACACCGAGCGAATAGTCGAGTCAAATAATAATAATAATAATAATAATATTCCACAACTATCACACAACGCCATCTAGTCCCAAGCTAAGCAGAGCTTGTGTTATGGGTACCTACTAGACTGATAAACATACATATATTATATATTTCTAAATACATACATATTATAGATAAATTACACCCAGACACAGAACAAATGATCGTGCTGATCACACAAACATTTGTCCTGGTGGGAATCGAACCCACGACCTCCGGCATAGCAGTCAGGGTCACTAACCATTAGACCAACAGGCCAGCCGAAATGTCGAACGGAAGTTTAATCAGCTATTCGACGTTGACGGGTAGTATCGTTGACAGATAGGTTGGCAAACCTGTGGGTGGAGGTAGGCCACATGGGCGGTGACAGTTGAGTGAAGTGGAGACTTTGAATCGGTCCGTCAAGCTGGGTAGACATCTCGGTTGCTCCTCCATGCTAAACTTTCCGCGTTCCTAAGTTTTTAATCGAACCATATCTCCGGCATCCTTGATTATTTTGTATTCAGTGTGTTTTAGCAAGTAATTAAAAGTGTTAACGAAGATTTTGTGAGTGTTATTTCCGATATCGCAACCCCTCTGATAACGATTCTCCGTTATACAAATATATTATTAACTGACACACTAAAACCCAGACCCGGAACAACTACTTGTAGATCATACATATTTGTTACGTGCGGGAGTCGAGCCTGTGACACATAGTGCAGCAATCAATCGCTTAACCTCTGCGTGAACCGAGATGTCAAAACAAATTGAAAATCTTTGAAATTATATCGTATTCCTTGTTTTGATGAAAATAATTCCTATAAGATATACATAAATAATATTGCAATGCTGGTTTAAGGTTTTAAGGTTCTCATGGTCGCGAATGCGACTGCTGAACGTGGGTCCTGGGATCGATTCCCGGGTCGGGCAGAAAGTCTTATTGGGTTTTTCTATAAGAATTTCTCAGTAACTAGCAGCCCGGAGTTTGGAAATTGGCGGTATGATACCCCCGTGCTCGGAAAGCACATTAAGCCGTTGGTCTTGCGCCTGACCTCTCTCCGGCCCTGTCGGATTGCCGTCCCATCGGAACTATGAGAGTAAAGGTGCCAGTTCGCACGCGAGACCGCGACAGGAGACCGAGACAGGAGACCTCGGTCCCCAGAGTCTCGGTCTCCTGTCTCGGTCTCCTGTCTCGGTCTCCTGTCTCGGTCTCCTGTCTCGGTCTCCTGTCTCGGTCTCCTGTCTCGGTCTCCTGTCTCGGTCTCCTGTCTCGGTCTCCTGTCTCGGTCTCCTGTCTCGGTCTCCTGTCTCGGTCTCCTGTCTCGGTCTCCTGTCTCGGTCTCCTGTCTCGGTCTCCTGTCTCGGTCTCCTGTCTCGGTCTCCTGTCTCGGTCTCCTGTCTCGGTCTCCTGTCTCGGTCTCCTGTCTCGGTCTCCTGTCTCGGTCTCCTGTCTCGGTCTCCTGTCTCGGTCTCCTGTCTCGGTCTCCTGTCTCGGTCTCCTGTCTCGGTCTCCTGTCTCGGTCTCCTGTCTCGGTCTCCTGTCTCGGTCTCCTGTCGCTTTTTCGCGCGCGAACTTTAAGGCGCTCCCTCACCGCGAGCATTCACCTGTAATGTAACATAAAAGTGCGCAATTTGATGCTCTACGAGTATTATCCTCGAATATTTGAATCTGTAACGTTACATTACAAGTGAATGCTCGAGGTGAGGGAGCGCCCTTAAAGGAACAGAGTGTGCACCTGTGCCTGCGCACACAGATTAGCCAACTGCGTGGGATTATAGTGCACAAGGCACTATAATCCCGCGCAGTTGGCTAATCTCCGTTGAGATTGGCCGCCATGGCCAGCGAGTAGGTATACTATAATAAGGAAATTGACCAAGGGTATGCAATGAGGTACCCAGTCAATCTGGGGGGATAATTTTTGAATTGTAACGGACGTAGCCACCGATAACAGCTAAATATAGTGTTCATATAAGAAATCTAGAAACACTTGTCATCATGGGCCTAGCCTTTTCCCAACTATATTGAGGTCGGCTTCCAGTCGAACCAGATGCAGCTGGATATCAATATTTTACATGGAGCGACTGCCTATCGGACCTCCACAACCCAGTAACTGGGTAATACGATACCCCATGGTAAGACTGGTTTTCAGACTTTTGAGCTTCTGACTAACAGTAACGACTGTCAAAGATCTACAAATGACAGCCGGGACCAACGGCTTTACGAGCTTTCCGAGGCACGGAGGAAACTCGCTATGACAGATGGTCACCCATCCACTGACCAACCTCGGCAAGCGCGGCTTAGCCCGGAAGATCGGCCTTTAGCCATGAGAACACTTCGCTATGAGAATCGACACCTGTCGATCCCCAATAATAATTATTTCGTTAATTTAAGTTTTGTGTTGACTCATTAAGTTGAAAGCAATACCGTTAGTTTCTAAACTGACATTAAAGCTGTCAGTCCCATTACCATAATATTTGTAGTTTACCCATAAGAATGCACTAGGTTGACGTATTTACCGCAGTGAATGTCACACAAAATGGCGACTCCGAGCAGAAATATTGATGCTGAAATTGGAATAAGCGTTAAACCTAATTTTTACAACAAAATTGATAAAGAAGTTCAACGAATATTCCTTCCTCTTAACTTCATGCAATGTGTAATGCTCAATCCCAAATATTACATCAAAAACAATATCATTTATCAGAATAGTTTTTTAAATAAGTTCATATCAATAAGTGGTGCGGTATTCTTTGTGACAATGTATGTCCACCGTCTTTTGGAGGTAATGCTCGATGATAATTTCCTACGATACAGTCCATTTGGTTTCCTTATTTTTGCCTCTAATTTTGAAGTTCTCTTCAAGTGCTTAGGTTTCATCATGAACTCAACTATGCACTTTATTTGTTCTAAGAAGAACGTTTTATTTGTTCTACACTTTCAAGCTGTGCATAGAATTTTGAGTGATGCTGCTAAAGTTAAACATTTCATCCTAAGAAGTTGGATGAGTGTGGTTTCAATCATTTTGTTTTACGTCATGACAGTAACCTATGAAAGGGTGTTCTTCTATAAGCCTCCCTGGAATGCCGTCGTTTACAAACTGATTTTCATGGTTCAAGATTCAAATCTAATTTACTTAATAAGACTTATCAATTTATTGACTGACAAAATTAAGCTGTGGAATATTCAGTTATTACTGATACAGAAGAATGGATGCAACAAATTACAGGCAGCTAAAATGTTTCAAGCTTATGATCAAATATTAAAGTGTTACAACATGGTCAAAAAGATTTATCAAGTACCAGTGAGTAGTAAATAATTATGTAGTAGTATACGTTTGTCTCCAACTACAATATCTATAACAATATACAAATACAATCCAACTCGGTTGGGCAGCGTTCGGGAAACTACGCAATGTCTTTTCGTCCGACATACCTCAGTGCCTCAAGACGAAAGTCTTCAACCAATGTGTGTTACCAGTGATGAGTTACGGCACCGAAACGTGGTCTTTCACTATCGGCCTGATCTTAAAGCTCAAAGTCACTCAACGAGCTATGGAGAGGGCTATGCTAGGTGTTTCTCTACGTGATCGAATCCAAAATGAGGAGATCCGTAGACGAACTAAAGTCACCGATATAGCCCACCGGATTAGCAAGCTGAAGTGGCAATGGGCAGGTTATATTGCTCACAGAGCAGATGGCCGATGGGGTCGAAAAGTACTAGAGTGGAGACCACGGACTAGCAAGCGCAGCGTAGGACGTCCACCAGCAAGGTGGACAGACGACCTTATAAAGGTCGCCGGAAGACGCTGGATGCAGGTCGCTTCCAACCGGTATCTGTGGAGATCAAAAGGGGAGGCCTATGTTCAGCAGTGGACGTCCTATGGCTGAGATGATGATGATGATACGTTTGTCTTGCATGCGTAGTCATGCGTTGTCGACGGAAGAATGGACAAAATGACAAATGTAGAAATAATTCTTGAACGTATTTATGTAAGGGTGAGCACATACCAAAACGTGATGCTGAGCGCACATTTCAATAGAGCTACTCAAAATCTAACTCTATTTACTACACGATAAGATAGACATTTGCAGTTTCGTTGCGTCATGTCGGGTCGCGTCGCGTCTCTATGTGAACTGACCGTTACTGTAAAAGCTCGAACTACGATAAATCTTATTTAAGAGTTAGTCTTAGGATTTACTGTCAGACTTGTAAAGACTAAAATCCACGGTGATCCCTCAATAGCCCTTTACAAACCAGGGCCGCGGTTACCGAGTGAGACAGTCCCGCGACCCCGATTGGCTTTGGCCCTCTTAGTGGGCCTTAGGCGCGCGTGGAACACAATGCGCCATCGACAGCATGCCCGCGCCTACAGTGGTCGGAAATCGTCCCGCGACGTCCGTTGCCGTGGGCGTCTCCCGCGGCGTTTGGGTCGTGAGGTAGACGCTGTCCTCTCCCTCACGCATCCCGCCTCCTCCTTTGCTAGCGAGAACACGGCGGTGCTCTGCCCAAGCGGGGCAGTCCTGCACCGTATGCTCCACCGTGTCATCCACGCAGTGGTGATACCCAGGCGTTTCTTCCTTCCAATAGGACACAGGAACCTCTCGAAACATCCGTGCCCGGTAAGGATCTTTGTCAAGCGGAGCGAAGGACGCCGTGACGGCCACTCCTCGAAGAAGGGTCTTACCGCCGCGATTGCGGCGTACCCGTCGAGATGCCCCTGACGTGTACTTTTAAAGGCACCAACAACTCTTAGGACTTTGTCTTTCAACATTTACCGTGCCTTTAACATTTACTAAGTGAATGATGGTAAAGTTCGAAACGCAAACCTTTTTGAACATTTAGGAAAAAACTTCACTTTCACTTATGAAACTCTTAGAATTTACCGTAGTTCGAGCTTTTACAATAACATGTACATTTATTTATGACCATGATTATTTTTAGGTCCTGTACCATACTGCAGGAGTCTTATGGCAAAGCTTGATTGACATTCAAATTGTGATTCAATTTAGTAAAATTGAGTATAAAACTGTGACAGTAAGTGATGTTTTTAGAGACAACATAATATTCAGTAATCAACAAATGAATACCATATTTGAATTTGCTTATCTTTCCTTTCTTCTAGCGAGAAAATCCTTTCTTATCGATTTTAGTATTTTTTTGCTTAATAAAGAATTATGTGATACACACCTCACTCGGTCTGCAGCTCCAGGCATTCTATAAAGTTATTCAAGATACAGAAGATTCATATAAATTTATTTTAGCATCGGATTGTACAGGTAATATTTAGTTTAATTTTTTTTTTATATATATTTTTCGCTCTTGGCCTCATTCAAGCCTTTTATTAGCAAAGATTAGATCTAAGATGGGGCGAGCCTACCCAGAAAGAACTGGAATGCCGGTGCCAGACTCCGATGGGATGGTAGTCGTTTGATACGTGGTCTACCATAGCCAGTAGGATTGCTCAGTCTACTGACCGATAGCTTTCAGTTTACTGGTAGACTGTGGTGTCGTTCCTTGGGGTAGACGGCTAGGATGTATGTCCCACCCACCCTACAAATTATGAACTCTGCAGCCTTTTCGCATAAAAAAAGATATTGCCAAGTTTCCCTTGAAGCCTCGGCCCATAAACCCAACAAAGATGAACTATTATCATTAAAAAGGAAAAGAATTATAGAATTCAATGGTATTGTTGGCGACCAGCAACAAACCTCTTTTTTACCCTTAAGTTTCTTTTTTGTTAGATTTATGTTTTTGTTTTGGCTATGTGTCATGCTAAAAAAAGGTTTCCAAAAAATGTGTTAGCTAGAACCAGCTAGATTAATAAAATCGACAAAAAGTGTGTGTAAGAAAACATTCTTAAGCTATCAAGCCATGGGGCGTGACCCCGCTGCCCCGTGAAGTCGAGGCGCGGCGGGAAGAGCTCCGGCGCGATCTCAGGGCAGTATGGAGGGGACGACTGTCGCGACCGAAGGCCGGGCACGCCGCAATTGCGGCGGTAAGACCCCTCTTTGAGGAGTGGCTGGAGAGACGTCACGGCGTCCTGACCTATCGGATGACGCAGGTCCTCACCGGACACGGAAGTTTCGGGAGGTACCTGTGCCTGATGGGGAAGGAGGAAACGCCCGGGTGCCACCACTGCGAAGATCGCCCGGAGGACACAGTAGAGCATACGGTGCAAGACTGCCCAGCTTGGGCGGTGCACCGACGTGTCCTCACGGCGGCGATAGGCGGAGACCTCTCGCGCCCGGCATTGGTTGCGGCCATGCTGCGGGGCGAGACGGAGTGGGAAGCGGTCAGCTCCTTCTGCGAGGCAGTAATGCTCGTGAAGGAGGAGGCGGGCCGCGAGCGAGAGAGGACAGCGTCCTCCCTCCGCCCCAACCGCAGTGGTAGGCGCCCGCGGCGTCGGACGTCAGCAGACGATCTCCGGCCACCGTAGGCGCGGGCATGCGGGCAGCGAGTAAAGGGCAACTCGCTGCCCGACCAAGGACCATGCCCGGGTCGACGGCGCGTTGTGTCCCACGCGCGCCTCAAAGAGCGTCAGCATAATGACGGGGCCCCCCTCTCAGAGGGCCAAAGCCTGCCGGGGTCGCGGGATTATTTCCTCACCGTAACCCCGGAACGAAACAGGCTATGAAGGACACCGTGGATTTTAGTCAGTAAAAGTCTGACAGTCCCTCCCGCCCTGCCCGGGGCCGGAGGACTCATTTGATGATTTTACCACGCTAAAAAAAAAAAAAAAAAAAAAAAAGCTATCAAGCCATCCTCATCTTCAACAGGTATAAATAGTTTTCCATAAGAAGTACACTGAAAAAAACTGTTTGTATGGAGTTGACCACTCAATACTTCTAACTTCAACGTTGACATAAAAGAAACTTTGAAATGATTAATTAAATTAATGATTTTTTTAATTCAGAAATTCTGTTGGACACAACATGAATCGGCCCGATTCTTGTTTTATCCCTTTTAAAAATCTTCTTAATTTTCAGATGATCAGGAGAGGTTATGCAAAAATATCCAGCGCCTACATCGTGTATCATTCAGCAAGATGACTGCTTGTGGCCTGTTCTACATAGATGTTTGTCATCCATTGAGACTACTGTCTCTTCTTTCTCACTACACTATTGTGCAGTTACAGTTTGCTTTTCTATAAATATAAATTGTTCAATATAAAATTCTTACATTTGATCCATCCATTTATATCTCTTTGCTGGAGTAAGACCATCGATGTTCTGTGTACTTTGCCCTCTGCAGCCTATGACTAAAAGACTAGTTTACATCGACTCGCTAGCATCTTTGGGGCCTGGTGACTGCTCTTGGTGACAACAGTAACTTTATTTTAAACTAGCTTTTCCCAGCGGCTTCGCCCCCCTCCCCCCTTATTGCCTATGTCACTCAGGACCAAAGCAGCTTTCAACTGGTGAAAGAATTTTTGAAATCGGACCAGTAATTTTTGAGCCTATTCATTACAAACAAAAAAAGTTTATACGAAGAGATAGATGATTATCAAGGTGAGCGTCTAGATCTCCCTGACACCTCTGTTTGGGCTAGCTTCGACGCCGGCAGCGTCTTTCATCCTCAGGCACGTACTATCTCACATTTGTTTTTCGGTATTTAAAAAAACATTGCCTCTCACTAGGAATAACTCCTGTATCGCGAGTGTGTTTCCAAACATTTAAACTCACATAGCTAGTCCCGAAACTATAACATATTTTTGTCATACAAAAATTTGTTCAGTGCGGTAATTGTACATGCGACACGCAACTTAGCAGTTGATCGCACAGTCACTGCATCAATTTATTGTGCCCTCAATAATGACAAGCAGGCGATTAATCAAATGATAGCAATGAATATTAAGCAGAAAGAGACAAGAGTTCTTATGATAAGCATCTTGTAGGTACACGAAGTCATTAGAAAATAATAATTTATCTTTTTTAATGAGACGTTTATGGTCTATGGAAAAGGCCCTTGAATTCTTTGATAAACTAAATTGCTTTTCATTAGTAAGAAAATTGTCTTCAAATGAAACGTAGAAACGAAATGGGTCTTGAGGTATTTTACAAGAAGATATTTAACATGAAAAAATGTTTTAATGATAAAAAAACCCACAAAGTTAACATTATTTTTCATCATGAAGTTGGCAAAGATGTGCAGTCAGTGCTTCTTCCGTTGAACTTAATGCAGATTATTCTGTTCCTACCCAAATACTCGATCAAACATGACTTCATAGCTCCGAATCAACTTAAAATGAAACTTATATCTTTATTTGGGACAACATTACATATTGTTCCATTTTTAACTCGTTCGGGTTTCAGATTCCTTTTTCATGTTTCTGGATTATTTAAATTTGATATATTTATGCGCTGCTTCTTTTTTATCGACCTTTTCTTTTACTCCATTGCTTTTGTTGTCATCTATGTTCTCAACACGATCCACACAGAAATCAATATATCTCTTGTCCTCGCTTTTCAAGAAGTCCATAGATTTCTAAACGTTAAATGTATCAAAACCTTTGTCAAGTGGAACTGGATTGCATTTGCCCTGATTTTAATCTATACTTTAGAAGTTTTAATCGGTAATCTTATTTTTAATTTTTCGTGGATTTATCTCCTTTGCATTTCGTTTTTATTTTGTTTCGACGTAAATATGATATATGCGATTAGATTTATAAACTTTCTGGAAACTTACGTTGTGTTATTGAATAATCAAATTTTCAAACCCCAGAATTATTCTAAAAGAAATTCAAAAGTTTGCAAGATTCATGCATATAGCAAAATATTGGAATGTTATAACTTCTTCAAAGTATCTTTTCAGCCTTTGGTAAGTGAATTAATTTTAGTAGGTAAGTGTACTGTTTTCTAGTCCAAAAGGTCGTATAAAACTAAAGACAAGTGACATGTTCAGATTTTATAAAGAAACCGGTTTTGGTACAGACAAGGGGGTACCGATCGGTGCAGGTAAAGGGGTTCTTTAAACAAGTTTAAAGAAACCGGCAAATTAGCCAAGTCTCAACCTGTGTCTAATAAGAGCGAGCGTGTGTCTAATAAAAGATTTTGCCTGCACCAATCTGTATTGTCAACCTGCTTCTTTAAATCTATACACTACACCCTAATGCTCGCTTCACACGCGGGCTGGTGTGCACGATTTTTATGTGTCGGATCGCACTTGAGGCCTTTACCCACAGAGCGCGATCCTTTCCGGCAATTCGATCGGACTATGAATATTTATAATATTATGCTTTCTCACTGCCGACGTTAGATCGCAACGCGATCAAGTGATCGCATGCCTTTAAAGAGATTGCATGTTTTCAGGAGGTTAGTAGTAATCTCAATTATTTTAGGTTTTTGCCGCCATTTGCTGGATTTTGTAAATGTTGCTCGTATGTATTTGTATACAAAGAAAGACGATGTAGTACAACCAGTATAATTATTATGTTAAAACTTTATAAATCTCAAATTAAAACTAAATTAACAATAGGAATTAAAAATGACTAAAATGTAATAAAACTAAACTAAGTTAAGAAACATCAAAAAGGAAAAACAAAACATAGTAAACAAACAAAACAGAATAGACAATCTTATCGAATATTGTGACTATTTTGCAACGAACTCTGGAGCTTGCTGATTGGAACAAGTATACGTTGCTTATCATCATCATATCAGCCCGGAATCACCCACTGCTGGGTATAGGCCTCCCCCTTTTTCTGCCACATCTCTCGGTTCTGTGCCTCTCTCATCCATTTATTCCCCTCGATCTTGATGATATCGTCAACCCAACGGGCTTTTGGGCGGCCCTGGTTTCTTTGGCTGAACCTTGGCCACCATTCGGTCAAAACCTTACTCCATCTGCCATCTCTGCGTCTAGCCAGATGCCCTGCCCAGCTCCGCTTGAGGCGTATTGCCCTATCCCTGACGTCATAGACTTGCTTATGATGGATTACATTTCTATGATTATAATACAATAAAAACTTTTCCACCTAGAACATGGCCTAGTCGTCATTTTCCTGCATTTATCCCATTTTACTTGGGGTCAGCGCAACACGTGTTTTTTCTTCCATTTCATTCTCCCCTATCAGACGTCACATATTTACTCCTTTTTTATATCATTCCTCAGACAATCCATCCATCATGGCCTAAGTACACTAATAATATAACAAACTAATATGCATTAAGTCAAATTACTTTTTTATCACACTTTAAGTCTAGACAACATAAAGGGTTACAACACATTTCCATTAGAAACATCCTATTTGGTCAGACGTTACTGCGATGGGTTTTAAAGAATTCTACAATAATTTGTTTAAGAAGAAAACTTATCCAATCTACAACAAAAATAGAGTGAAAATACAAATTCATCATGTAGTTGATAAAGATGTGCAGTCTATGCTTCTACCTTTAAATCTAATGCAAAGCATGATTTTTTTATCCAAATATTCGATAAAATCTGACTTCATACTACCAAATAAACCTGTTACTAAACTTGTATCATTACTTTCGACAATAATTTCGATAACTCTATTTACAAATCGTTCCATTCATTTCACTTATTGCAAACATGGTATTTATATCCAAGGGATTATTTGGTTTGATAATTTCTTCTATCCGATTGCTTTCATCATCAGTTACATTCTCAACATTGTCCACGTAAAAGTCAATATCGACGCTTGAAAGGCAAAAGTTACCAAGCGACATTTTGGGCGATATTGAGTTATATATATCACTGAAATCAGAAAAAAATTCTGCGTCGATTGATCCTACTCTCGTAACGCTAGGAAGACTTTTGCTGTCGCTTGGTAACTTAAAAAATTACACATTTTCACCAATTTCGGCGACCAAGCGACCAAAATTTTACCGATTTATGAATAAGCTTCACTTGGTAGATATTCTATTTCAATTTTTTACACTTAGTAACTTTTGCCTTGACTTGAATTAATCCGTTTTAACATTAAGTATTTTTTACTTTTCGGTATCTGTCCTATGAGCATTGCTTGCGAAATTTTACCTGATTATTATTTTATATTTTTCATCGTATAAGAATTTTTACCACACCTTAATTATGTATTCATTTTCATTTAGTATTTTCTTCCTAAATACAATGTACTTAAAAACGTAATATAGTACTATATTTCCTGCCTAAAAAAGATAAATTTTGTCGTTTGGTAATATTTTACCTGCCGTTATTTTACTGTTTTTGTCACTTAGATAACTATTACCGATTTGAAATTTGTATAAAAATCAGTTTATCCCCGTTGCACCTATTTTGTTTTGTCGCATGAACGCGTTGTAAAGCAGAACATGAATGGCTGTTGGTCAAATAATTTCGATTAGTCTTCACTCAACCTGTCGCTTAGGCAATCCGCGTGATCGATCGCATCGCACTTAATTACTACGCGTAGCCGAAATATTGATGTATCACCTACTTGTTTTGCCTATCATAAGTTCGAAAAATATTTAACCGAATTTCATTTCACCAAAAACTTTTCAGTAGTTCCAATGTCTAGTTCCATGGAACTGGTTTTCTGTTCAGGCAATACAAAATAAATCTCATTAGTTAAATTACAGTTAAATTGTAATGGCAATTCCATTACGTGGAATTAATTTACGAAAATTTTGCATCAGTGGACGAGATTAATAACAAGTTCGTAGAAACTGTCCAAACGGTACGCTCTAAGTTTTTTAGACCCCGCCGTGCAAATAGACCTCAGAAACTTTCCGACCACACTCTCAACCTCATGACTGAATGACGCTTATTAAGACTGCAAACTTTCGGTGACGCTGAGTCATATTGGCAGATCAATAGACAACCTCACCACATTAAAGAGACGACGAACGACGACGACGAAAGTGTTTGCAAGAGATGTATCTATTGGGCAAAGCCAGCTGAAAAAGCTGAAACGAGAAGATGTAAAGAAAGCAGAGGTATTCAAGGAGGTCGAAAAGTTTTATGCACAGCTATACGCTTCGGTTGCCAAACTTGTTAGCAGCGTGGCCACAGATCCAAGAGCCAAGCTAACCCAACAATACATTGAAGACATCCCGGTCATCAGCTTTTACGAAATTAGGATGGCCCTTAATCAGCTCAAAACAATAAGGCGCCGGGTGAAGATGGAATCACTTCAGAGCTTTTGAAAGCGGGTGGAAGTTGGTGGTTATATTCTTTAAGAGGGGTGACCACACCTTATTAAGATATTACAGACTCGCTCTTGACTTCTTGAGCCATGTTTATAAGTTGTTTTCGAGGGAACATAATCACGAACCGTCTCGACCACAGGTTTGATGACTTCCAGCCTTCCTAACAAGCCGGTTTCCGAAAAGGCTACCATAGACCTCAAACACACGCTGCGGAAAGTTATACAGAAGACCGGAGAGTATAATTTGTCGTTATGTTTTGCGTTTGTGGACTATGAGAAAGACTAAATCGGTGGAGACGTGGGCAACTGGGCAGTTCTTGAATCTCTCCAACGATGTCGTATTGACTATCGGTATATCGAAGTGTTTAGGTGCTTAAACAATAATACCACTATGTCGGCCCGAGTACAGGTGCAGAGTTGGAAGGCGATTCCTTTGAAAAGGGCGTAATACAGGGAGACGTGATATAAAGACGTGATAAGTTGTTTACTCATATGTCTACTTGGAATAAACCGTCGGACTAGGCAGGTCCAACTTCAAAAAAGAGGTTAACCGCCGAATTCAACACGGCCGGGCAGCTTTCGGGAAACTGCGTAACGTTTCCTCGTCCAGAATACCTCAGTGCCTCAAAGTTTTCGGCAAATGTGTGACGACTTATGGCGCCGAAGCGTGGTCTCTTACTACGGGCCTCATTAGTAAGCTCAAGGTAGCCCAACGAGCTAAGGAGAGGGCTATGCTTGGAGTTCCTCTGCGTGATCGAATCAGAAATGAAAAGATTCGTAGACGAACTAAAGTTGCCGACATAGCCCAGTAAACCAGCAAGTTGAAGTGGCAATGGGCAGACCACATAGCACGCAAAACTGATGGCCGATGAGGCCGCAAGATTCTCAAATGGAGACGACGCACAAAGGCAAGGCTGCAAGCAGCTTCCAACCGGTCCTATTGGAAATCTATGGGGGAGGCCTATGTACAGCAGTGGACATCCTACGGCTGATATGATGATGATGAATTTCATTACGATATACAGGCTGAATTTTTGAACTTGGCTTGGATGACCATGTACAAAACTATGACGAATATCAAAAAACGTTGAAAGTAGTTCGAGGCCAATTTTGACTAAAACTGCATGATTGAAAACTTACTACATCTTTCTCACATAATGTACCACCTCAAAATGAATGATGTAACAAAAGTTCTGTAATAATTCTGGCGATCTAAAAAGAGTGTCCATGGAGTTTCTTGCCCGTTCTTCTCCATTGAGATCTACTTCTTGAAACGGGCATCTACGGTACTTTCACAGTTTTTATGTCTTGTGACTGGGACTGTAGCACCATAACTTTTTAGTGTTTAATAGAATAGAATAGAATAGAAAACATTTATTCGATAATGGACACACACAGACATAATAAAAAATAAAATTCAAAATACAATAAGAATTTTGCTGAGCATGTCCACACCAAAAAGGTTACCAACTCAGCTTTAAATTATTTTTGTTTGTCTATGACAATTCAAAAGTGCCTGTAACTGGCCTACTTGAAATCAAAGCTTTGATTGGCTTTTACAAAATGCAATAATCCTGGCAAGGAATCGAATCCGCTGGTTTTGGAAAAAAAATTACACCCTGTACCATTACACCATTCGATAGTGTTGCTAATAAGGATCAAATTCTGGGAAGTAATCACATACGGCAAACTTAAGGACAACATCTAATTTAAAAAAACACTGATAAATCTTCATGGCAATGACTGTATTCGAAACAAGTTAACCGTTTCTTCTTTGAAATAATGCTATTTTTTGTTAAACTCAATAATTTTGAATTGCTGAATACAGTGCGATAGTTGACACGTGTCAAATCCAGTGAAACATTGAAATCAGTGATGATGGTGACGAAAACCTTTGACAAAAAGTTTTTGATTTTGTGTATTAAAACCTAAATATAATGTTACTTATTCAAAAAAAGCCTACACTTACCTTATTTAATTTGTACCATGGTTAAAATTGGCTGGTAGAAAAGTATATTAGTTTTCTATTTAGATCACTTTACGTGTAAGTCAAACATGCGCCAATCCAGGATACGACATCTTGCTTCAAACACAATAATAAAATAATCGGGTTTAGTTAATTTTACTTGTTTTATCATTAAATTTTGATGTCGGTAAGTAACTTTTGCCTGTTTGTGATTTTTTATAAAATTATTACCAACCGACACTAATTCATAAACGAATGAGAAAATCCATAATCTTTAAATGCCAGTTTATTAAGCCTGTAAGCAGTATTTAAAATTCGTTGGAATTACGTAATTATGACAAATAGGTGATTTTATACGATTTTTTTTCCAAAAATAAAAACTTTAAAATGCTCTCCTGTAAAGTTGGCTACATGTCGCTTAGTCATTTTTGCCTTTCAAGCGTCGATATAAAGATCGTCCTTGCCATTAAGAACATTTATAGACTCTTCAATAACGCAGACATCATCAAAACTATTGCAAAATGGAACTGGATTGCAGTTATCCTGATTTTCACCTTTCATTTGGTGCATTTAGCTGCTTGTTGTATATTTGGGACACCTTGGTCCATGATTCTTATTTATTTTATTTTAATTTGCTTCGATGCAAATATTATATATGCAATAAGACTCATCAATTGCCTAGAAACCCAAGTCATTTTATGTTATAATAAAGTTTTCAAACACAATGAAAATATGCACATTTGCAAGTTTCATACTTACAACATAATATTAGAATGTTATAACGCTTTCAAAATAGCCTATCAGCCTCTGGTAAGTCTTTTTCCCCTTTTTTTTACTTTTTTGATAAGCAGCAATTATTTGTAACAATTTGGATGACAATTTTGCTTCCAACATTAATTCTGAAGTGCAATCTGGGACCAGGGACCGAAACCGGTATCAACAATACGGGTATTTTTTCGGTAACAACCTTTTTTTCTTTTACAGGTAATTTTAAAGGTTACCTTTATTATTAAAGTGAATACTTAACCAGTATTAATACCGGTTACCGAAATGAAAATTACCCCTATCTTACACGTGCCGTCGGCAATAGTCAAAGGGCGCGCATCGCCTGTGTGTGTGACAAAGAGTCGGGCCGACACACGAACTTAGGCGAACGCCGACCAATCACGGCCTTGGCTGGCACAGCACGCGGCACGCGCAACGCGTCTTTCATTCAGTTTGATAATAAATGTATGTATAACTCAGTATTACTCTATAATTATGCCGTCGTCATCGTCATTGTGGCCAACATGTTGTTTTTAATCCCCGACGGAAAAAGAGGGGTGTTATAAGTTTGACGTGTCTGTCTGTCTGTCTGTCTGTGGCACCATAGAGCCCGAACGAATGAAGCGATTTCAATTTAGTTTTTTTTTTTTATTAAAGGTGAGGTCGCCAAACATAAGACCTAACATTAATCCTCAACTTTACCATATATTTATTTCAAAATTAATGCTGCAGTATTTTCGACGTATCACAGGATTCTGCTAAGCCATTTGAGCTAGTATGAGGTAGTATGGCGTACCCGCGTACAGCACTGGTACAGACTTTCTTGGTAATCTTTACTATTTTCTAATGCCAAATTGGCATTGCGATATTCTGTTTCTTTCTCGTTATCAAGGTAATTTTGCACCCCCCACCGAATAATATCGTAATCGATAAATTCAAATTTTACAGGAAAAATAAAACAGTGTTTTTTTGTTTTTATTGTAAAAATTATCCAACCTAAGAGAATGATTTATATATCATCAAATGAAAGTTATTTTTTTATAGAATCATTCTAAATAAAATTTTACATTTTTATTTTATTAGGACCAAGTTATTAAAGAAAATATATTTTACTGGATACGTTAGAAAAACATTATTTCGCAACAAAACATAACGATATTATTCGCGTAAAAACAAAAAGACAGCGTGCACAATAATAGTACCTATATTACAATGTTATTCGTTAAACAATGACATCCAAACATAAACGGTAATAGATTGTAACTGGGATTTTCGCCTATATAATATATATTATAATTTAAATTATTGTTTGAGTACTATTTTATTCTTCAATTGCCTGTTAAGTAATATCCATTATTAGAAATATAACTTTCAATAAAACTATGGCTTTCTGATAAAAGAACACTCATCATCATCATCATCAGCCGAAAGACGTCCACTGTTGAACATACGCCTCCCCCTTAGACCGCCACGCCAAACGACAATTCGCTACTTGCATCCATCGGTTGCCCGCGACCCTCACGATGTCGATGGCCTACCTAGTGGGAGGCAAAGAGATTTTAAAGAACCTATAGAGCGGGCATTGGGAAAATTGTCATAAAAAATTGTTGATGCCGTGCGTCAGTAGCACTATCAGCCTTGCATAGCAACACGACTACTAGACTGAGCGACTTTTTACCTAGTGGTAAAAAGTTTTGGATCACAACTTTCGTCGTGATGTCCCGTCTATTGCTCGTATATAGTTTAATGTCTTTGGTGGGAGGCCTGCCTACGCTGCGTCTTCCGGTCCGTGGTCGCCACTCGAGAACTTTTGTTCTCCATCGATCGTCAGTTCAATGAGCGATGTGGCCTGCCCATTGCCACATCAACTTGTAAATTGTATGAGCTACGTGGGTGACTCTGGTTCTTCGCCGAATATCCATGTTCCGGATTTTTATCCCGCAAAGAAACTCCGAGCCTCTAAAAGGCCAGCAGTGCAAGACCACGTTTCAGACCCCTACGTAATCACTGGCAACACACACTGGTTAAACATCCTTGTCTTGAGACACTGTGGCATTCTCGATGAGAAGATATCACGTAGCTTCCCAAACGCTGCCCATCCGAGTTGGATTCTTCTTCGACCTCTAGAAAGAGGTCCGTTAGGTAGGTTCAACTTCGAGAACGAAGTTGGACCTACCTAACTGAAGAATCTGTCCAAGGTAAGTATAATGGTCTACAACTTCGAGAGTATATCATTCCCAACAACAACCGGTACGGGTGCCACATGGACGTTCGACATGATTTTCGTTCATTTTAAGGCCGACCCGTTGGAAGACGATACTGAGGTCGCTGAGCATAGCATTGAGGTGCTCCAACGATTCTACCATGATGACTATAATCATCGGTAAAACGAAGGTGACTGATGTATTCGCCATTGCTGTTGATGCCGAGTCCGTTCAACGCGGTCTTGAACAGTTTCGGAGAAATAACGTCTCCCTGTCTCACTCCTTTCTGCAATTGCTCTCTTCCTGAAGTCGGAAAAACATGGTGGCGTTTCTATACAAACACCTCAACACTTCGATACACCTATAGTCGATATGACATCGTTGGAGAACGTGCAATACTGCCCAGGTTTCGATTAAATCGAAGGCTTTTCCATAGTTCACAAACGCTAAATATAATGGCCGATTATACTCCTCTGTCTTCTGTATAATCTGACGGTGTATGTGGTCTATGGTACTAAAACCTTTTCGAAACCCGTCTTTCTCGGGAGGCTGGAAGCCATCAAACCTGCTTTCGAGACGGTTCGTAATGACTCTTGAGATCAGCTTGTATAAATGGCTCAGAAATGAGATTGGCCTGTAGTTCTTCAACAAGGTGTTGTCACCCTTTTTGAAAGCAACCACACTCCCGTGGCATACTTCTGGTGTAGTACCTTCGAATACGACGGAATTAAATAACTTCTGGAGAACTAAAAGTACCGGGTTTCCACCCGCTCTCAGAAGTTCAGTTGTGATTCGGTCCTCACCCAGCGCCTTGTTATTCTAGAGCTGTTTAAGAGCCATTCTAATCTCATACAGGCTGATGTCCGGGATATCCTCAGTGCAGTGTCAATTTAGCTCTTGCGTCTCGAGCTGTACCGACACTGGGTGTTGATGTGTGTAACTGTCCGTAAAACCTCTCAAGCTCTCTTAGGATCTCAGGTTTCGTCGAAATGATGCTGCCGTCATTAATCTTCAGCTTCGTCATTTGACTTTGCCTAATAGAGATAAGACTTTTGAGCCCTGGTTCCGCTCGATCACCTCTTTGATCCATGCCACCCTATAGGCACGCAGATCACGCCGCATTGATTAAGAGATTCGTCTATTGAGTTTGCCATATTCCAACATTTCAGCTGAAGATTGCAGCCTCATCTCGGTCCGGTCTTGCATCAACTTGATGGTTCCGTTCGAGAGCTTTTGAGACTTATTGCGGTGAGGGGTCTTAAAGAATTTGAATCCCACAGCTTGAACAGTTTCCACCAACCCACTGTTAATCTCGTCCACAGTTTCGCATTCGGTTAGGCACTGGAAGCGATTGTGCAGTTCCAGTTGAAAGTCTTCGGGGTTCTGGATGTGGGCAGGACTATTTCGGAGCGTAGACTTTACGAGACGAGACCTTTCAAGCTTCACATTAATATTCAATGTGCCTCTGACGATTCGGTGATCGCTACCGGTTTTTACCTTGGGGAGCACAGAGACATCACTGAATATTCGCTTCTTGGTCGTCATGATGAAGTCGATCTCATTTCTGATAGTACCATCGGGGCTCATCCACGTCTACCTCCTGGATGGCCGCTTCTGGAAGTAGGAGTTCATTAAATGAAGTTCTTCCTTTTCCATGAAGTCGACCAGTCGCTGGCCCCTCGCTGCCCATACCCAAATGGCCCCACTCTCAACTTATCGCCATTCCGTGCGCCCTTCGCGTTGAAGTCCCCCATAACAACGGTGAAGTATGTTTCGGAGGTATGTTTATGGCCTCGGATATCTCCTCATCCAATGCCTCTACTTCATCATCGAGGTCGGTGCCTATGACCTGTATGACCTTTAACGAATACCAGTTGATAATTCTGAGTATAAGGTATGCTACCCTACTCGACACACTGTCGACTTTCATAACGTTGTTGATGAGAGACCCGCGGACGGGAAATCCAACACCACCCTGGGATTTAGGCAACGACGATATAATACTAGACTGGTAATAACAGGCGACCGATGTCTGCCAACACATTAGGCAAAAAAGTCTTATATCCGTCTCATTTCGACCAATCCTGTGAGCCGTAAACATACGTTGAGACAGAACCGACCTTGAGTTAGCCAATCACAACGCAGTACCCCGCCTCCCTCGCTTACGTAGTACCTCAGCGAGTTGGCAGAATAGTTTTGTTCGATAAATCGTGCAATGCGTAGTCTAGTATTATATCGTCGTTGGATTTAGGTCTCCTTCCCGGTAGAAGAGCATGTTGCCGGAATCTAGAACTATCGTATCCTGACCCTCTCTTCGGATTTCATTGCATTTTGCTCAATTCTTCCTCCAGCTCGATAATCTTCTCATCGGTCCTCAGTGTGCGAATGTTGTGTGTTACCAGGGCCAATGTCCGTTGGGGGTGGTATGCCACACATACTAGATATGAGCGCCGATGGCCAATTCCACGGCGGCGGCGTGGCCTGTATATTTTCACGGCGGCGGCGCGTCGCGTCCGGCCGTGTGTCTTAGTTTTTTTTATTAGGGAAAGATTTCTTAAGAAGAAAAATGAAGAAAATCATGTTGATGTTAGGTACCAAAAAAGTTTTTTATAGAAACGTATTTGTTAATTACAATTTTAGTCTTCTATATTTAGCGATTATGTTTAGATACTAAAAACAATAATTGTTTCAGTATTTTAAGATGCGAGACAGAGTTTTTGATCAAAGCACTATCTATTTTTTTATGTGAAATGGGTTTGCTCTTGACCCTAGTTTTTTTTTTTATCGTGGTAAAATCATCAAATGAGTCCTCCTATCCAGGGCAGGGCGGGAGGGACTGTCAGACTTGTACTGACTAAAATCCACGGTGTCCTTCAGAAGCCCTTTGTGTACCGGAGTCGCGGTATAAGTGTGTCCCACGACCCCGGCTGGCTTTGGCCCTCTAAATGGGAGGCCCCGTCATTGTGCTGACGCTCTTTGAGGCGCGCGTGGAGCACAACGAGCCGTCGACCCGGACATGGTCCATGGTAGGACAGCGAGTCTCCCATTACTCGCCACCCGCATGCCCGCGCCTACGGTAGCCGGAGGTCGTCCTGCGACGTCCGACGCCGTGGGCGTCTATCACGGCGCCGTGCGCGAGGGTTCTCCCTCGCGAGTCTCGCTTCCTCCTTCGCGAGCATGACTGCTTCGCAGAATGAGGCGATTGCTTCCCACTCTGTCTCACCCCGCAGAATGGCGGCGATCAATGTCGAGGTCGTCGCCTATCGCCTGCGTCAGGACACGGCGGTGCTCTGCCCAAGCGGGGCAGTCCTGCATTATATGCTCCACCGTGTCCTCCGGGCAGCCCTCGCAGTGGTGACACCCAGACGTTTCATCCCTCCTTATCCGACACAGGTACCTCCCGAAGCATCCGTGTCCACTGTCCGGTGAGGACCTGCGTTAAGCGGTAGGTGAGGACGCCGTGGGACTTATCCAGCCACTCCTCAAAGAGGGATCTTACGGCGAGCCCGTTGACCCTAGTCTAGGGTCACGAATGACTAAGACAAAGTTGACGATGCTTAGAAGTAGTAGCCCTGCTAAGCGGGGCTCCGTCGATTTCTCTTGTGAAGGAAGAACTAGTTTTGCCTAGGTCAGACTAGTTTATCCTGAAATCGGGTTTGGCCGGTAATTTATACACTTGAATGTGTAGAGCCGACTACAACGTACCAGTATACTTGTACAAATCGAGACTTGCACAAACATAGGTCAGTGACCATGTTAGGGACTTTAACCATGGTGTGATGTGACGCGATTTGATCGATTCCAACCACAACTGAAAATCAACCTTGCCACTAAGAAATAATGATGCAATTCGATTGACTTGACGTCGTTGTGTCGTCCCTTAGGTGCAAGTATCTTCCCACACACGTTTCAGTATACTTGCGCAAGTCTGGATTACCGCAAGTATACTGTAAGTCCCTGTTCACACGTGCCATACACTGCGCCGTCGGCTAACCCGGCAACCGGAACGTGTAAAAAGGCACTAACGTGTGTGGCATAAGCTACGTAGTCAGTGTAGCTCTAGAGCGAACAAACGCCGAATGCCATCAGGGCGCGCGTGCGAGCGAGAAAGCAAGTTGCGACTCGTCGCGGCGGCGCGCCGCGCGTCTCTTTCGGCGGCGGCGCGCCGACCGAATTCACGGCGACGGCGGCGCACCACATATCTATGCCACATACTCGATATTATTATATCCCTTTCTTTATTCTCGCGTTAATAGATAATACAGCAATTAGGGTATCGAACCGGGAAATCCCGGTCCCGAAAATCCCGGGATTTCCCGGTTCTTGAAGTATATTTTAAAACCCGGGACAAGCGACTGAGAACCGGGAAATTCGGGATTTTCGGGACTCAGAAAAACAGTACAAATAATTTGTTTAAACTTGTTAATTCTTTTATAGAACAAAAGAACCAAATTGGATCTAAGGTATTTATTCACTTCGTCGTTATATACGGAATAACATGTTCAGATACAGGTGTGGTTGACAGAGAAGAAAAGTTGATAATGTAGTACTGGTTATATCTCGAAAGCCTTTGACAGGCCAGGGGGTCTACTCTCTTTCTCTGAAACGAAACTTCGCCAACGAACGAAATATAAACGTTGTTTCGTTATTGACCCTACTCTATTTTGATTTCGGACACGCAGGCGAAGTTCGGATTCATAGACAATTATCGTGAACGATTGGAATGAACCATGAATGAACAATAATATTTGGGTATTTTACTAAGTCATATAAAGTAAATTACGGTTTTTAATTTAACTTAAGTTATAAACAATTTTGCTTTATTTTTAAATTTCACTTTTAACACCGGTTTATATAAATATTTTCTTGTAATATTCATGAAGAAAATATAAATATACGGATCAAAATTCTATTTTCGGCGAAATTCACCGAGACACTATAAAACACCCTTTCAGTGTCATTGTTACCCGACTAAATTGAAGAGTATTAAGTTCATGCCAACAATGGGTAGTAACATACGACAACCAAAATTATCTGTCTATTCACACGCAATCTAATTAGTGTCAACACATGATTTTTTGTTTGCATTCTCTAAAAAGTTTTCTGAAGTTTGTTTCTCAAGTATTATATCAGTAAATCATGTTTTCAAGTGCTTTTTTACACACTTTGCAATCGCGATACACATTCCCTTCGTCAGAAAGTTTCAAGTTGTACTTTAATAACGCAGTCTACATTTTGAGTCTCCGCAGACCACAAGTTTTGTTTTGGATTTTAAAACTTTGTAAGTATCATTTATGTACTATTTATTTGTTTTTCATTAAAAATATCATTATCACATCTTCATAATTAAACATCTTTTCAGTTTAAAATGGCTCCACATACGAGTTCGGCTACTCCAGAGCAAATCGACACCCTTCTCAATTTCTTGGACGAGCATAGGGATCTAGCCCGTGGGAGATTGAGGAGTGTCGAAGGAAATGCCCGGGCAAAGAGGCTGTGGGAAGAATTGTGCAATATGCTCAATTCCATGGGCGGTTGCACAAAAACAACTCAGCAGTGGCAAAAGGTACTTAGTGTTTTATTAATCAATTAGTGACCCGCTCTGACTTTGCACGGGTGCAATGTATACATATAAACCTTCTTCTTGAATCACTATCTATTGCTAAAAATTACATTAAAACCCGTTGCATAGTTTAAAAGATCTAAGTGTACAGAAAGTGGGAGCGACTTTGTTCCATAATAGGTAAAGATAACATAATATAAAAAATATAAAAGCTCATACTTGCTTTTATATTTTTCAGGTATGGTTTGATAGAAAACATTTAGCCAAGAAAGCTGCTGCTGATTCTCGGAGGTCGGCTTCAGCGACTGGAGGTGGTCCATCAATGGCACCACCACTCTCTCAATGGCAGTTGAAGATCTTGTCAATAATGGGAGAGGGGTTTGGTGACCGCCAAACTGGAGCCGTAGCGCCAGCCTTCAGTGAGGTAATATTTCTTTGAATTCTCAATTACTTGCTCGTAATCTTAGATATAATATCACTTTTTTTCTATTGTTATTGTTTTTATTAGGAAACAGTACTATTATGTATAATAATTTAAAGACCATTTTAAATTAAAGTCATCAAATCTTATTTCAATATTCCATGATTCTAATTATCTTATTACAATATTAATCTGTTATTTTTTTTTCAGACCATTGACCCAATTCCATCCACCTCCAGTCACACAAGCCAACCTCCGAGCTTTTCACAGCCTCTTGATGTGCATGAGGAAGTTGTGGAGTATGTCGAACCCAGCCAGGAACACAGACAGCTCTCAGAACCAACAATATCACAAGAATCCCTGACTCCCACACTTTGTAAGTATTTGTTACTGTGGTATTTTTAGTATTGCTATCATAATTTTTAATGCATAACTACATTGCAGAAAACAATTTATTAATTGTTTATTGCAGGGAAACGAGGTTAGCTTGTAAAATCTTGTGTAAATTTATTACACAAGATAGAAGTAGAAGAAGTAAAGAATATACTAGATTAAAAACCTATAATCACGTCTTAGTCTTTACTGTTATTTCTATATTTACTACCACACAGTAAAATGTGCCCTTTTACTGAACCCATTCCAAGTGTCTCAGGCTACCAATTTTTTTTTTATTGTAAGTACCCAATGACTGGCCTGTTGGTCTAGTGGTTAGTGACCCTGACCGCTATGCCGGAGGTCGTGGGTTCGATTCCCACCCAGGACAAATGTTTGTGTGATGAGCACGATCATTTGTTCTGTGACTGGGTGTAATTTATCTATTAATATGTATGTATTTAGAAATAAATAAGTATGTATATCAGTTGTCTGGTACCCATAACACAAGCTCTGCTTAGCTTGGGACTAGATGGCGTTGTGTGATAGTCGTGGAATATATTATATTATTATATTATATTTAAATTGGAAATGTTGTTTTGCAGCCTCACAACCTACACGTCTCAGAAGGAGACATTCTGCTTCTGCCTCTGATGTCAGAAGCAGATTATATCTATATGAAGATGGGCGTGCAGAGAGGGAAACAGTGAGGAACGCCGAGCTTGCAGGCATCAGGGCTGCCCTGTTACAGCTGTGTGGCCTTATGCAAGCACATTTAGACCGTAGTAATTAAGATTTGTTTGTTTTAGTAGTAGGATTATTATTCTGACATGGATGTGAATTAATTTATTGTAAGTACTAACACTAGTCTTAAGTTGTTAATGTTTTACTAACATTATATATTCATGTGGTCTGAATAATAAAGTGAAATTTAAATTAAATTAATTTTAATATTTATGAGGTTATGGGGATAATCAAACTGCACTGTTTAAGGTTAACTTCATAAAGACTTTTATTTTAACCTTGATATTATATTCAGAAGTAATGTGACTAGTTCCTAGCACACAAACGGGACGAATGAATAACTGAACGGAGGGCAGGCGCGTACGTATGAATAAGTTCTTTGTCTCAGAAATATAAACAAATTAATTTTTGCTGATAAGTTATTTCTAAGAAACTCAACACGCCCCCTCAAAAATTAATCGGTAGTTATACAAACAAAAATCGATATAAAATCACTACTTAACTAAATCACATTAACTTCAAAATAATTGCTGGGGAATTACAATTTGGTCCAACATTCGTTCGAGGGTTGAGGAAAACCCAGTAAAACCATCAACCAGACCAATTCAAATCAAAATTAATACTTAAGATAAATATAACATAACTTAAGTTCTAAAATCAACATAATATGTAGTTCAGTTGAACTCATTTTTGAGTTATGTGCACACTATTTATATTGTATAATTATAAATTTTGTACACCATACACTTATTCACTGTAAACCCATTTGACACCTCAGCTTTTGGAAACTGATTGCAGGAAGAGCTTTTGTCAAAGCATCGGCCAACTGTTCACCTGTGGGAATGTAATTTAATTTTATTACATTTTTCTCAACTTGTTCCCTAGAAAAGTGATATTTTATGTCAATATGTTTTGACCTTTTATGACATGTCGGGTTATTGGCTATACTTATACAGCCATTATTGTCTTCATGAATGACAATTGGTACAGTGATTAGTACATTTATACTGGCCGCTAGAGATTTCAGCCACAATGCTTCTCTAACTGCCTCAAACAATGCCATATACTCAGCTTCAGTCGAAGAAGCCGCAACTGACGATTGTTTTCGTGTATTCCAGGAAATCGTGCACTGATTAAAAAGTTTAAACAAATACCCAGTTGTACTCTTTCTATCATGTGTATCATTGCCACCCCAATCTGAGTCTACGTACCCACACAAAATATCATTGTATTTACACCTCTTGTAACACAATTTTAGATTAGTTGTGCCTTTTAAGTACCTTAGTACCCTTTTAAGACATTGCCATAACTCTTTATTATTTTTGTGTGTGTACCTACTCAGTATGTTTACACTGACGCTTAAATCGGGCCTAGTACAAAGCATAATATACATAAGGCATCCTATGACGTTGCGACAGGGTGCGTCATATTTCTCCTCGGAGTTCAATGCGTCATAATTTAACTTATTTTCTAAGGGGGTCGACACAGGTTTACACTCGTGCATATTGAACTTAGTTAAGACTGTTTTGATGTATGCACTTTGGTCCAACAGCATTTGATCACTTTCTCTAGTGATTTTTATGCCTAGAAACAGTTTTATTTCATTTAAATCGGTCATTTCGAATTTGCTCATTAAATAATTTTTGAAATCAGTCATCGTATTTAGGTCATAGCATACTACTACCAAATCATCAACGTAAAGAACTACGTATATATTTTTACATATATCCCCTCTATCTAGTATGTATATACATCTGTCAACTGACGAATTCTTAAATCCCTTTTCCTTTAAAGCGTGTTCGAATACTTCGAACCAACATCTAGCCGCTTGTTTAAGTCCGTATAACGCCTTTTTTAATTTACAAACATAGCCTTCTTTACATGATATACCTTCAGGAACCTTTAAATAAATTTCCTCTTTTAATTTTCCATTAAGGAAGGCAGTTTTAACGTCCAAATGATGAACTAATAAATTAAACTGATTTGCAAAGCTAATAATGAATCTAAAACTGGCTATTCTCGCAACAGGTGCAAATGTTTCGTTATAGTCTGTCAGATACTCTTGACTGAAACCTCGCGCAACTAAACGGGCCTTATATCGTTGAGGATATCCAAATTCATCATTTTTGACAGTAAAAATCCATTTACAATCTACGATGTTTTTGTTTGGCGGTCGTGGTACTAAAGTCCACGTTTCATTTTTATGTAAAGAATTAATTTCCTCCCTTATTGCGTGTTCCCATTTATACCTATCATTTCTATATTTAATCTCTGCAAATGATTTTGGTAAACTGTATAAAACAGACTGAGCGCACATCAAATAGTCTTTGTGATCAATTTCATTATAAGACACAGGGGTTTTGTCTTTAATCCTGTCACTCCTCCTTAATCCAGTATTTTTGTTTATACTTTCTATAGAACTACTCATTGAATTATCAAAACGTACCTCGCTTAGCGTATCAGGGTTCGATTTGCGAATTTTAGCAGGATTTTCATCTTGCCTACTAGATTTTACACTATCTAGTTTCTTTACAACATGGTCTGACCCACTAGATTTTAAACTATCTAGATTTACTACATGGTCTGACCCACTAGATTTTGACCTATCTAGTTTCATTTCAACATGGTCACGGGACTTACTTGACACTGATTTAGAAGACACATTGTCATTATCAGTTTTGTCATGAGAACTTCCAATATTCTCTTCAGGCTTCCAAGAAGGCCTGGACCTCAAAAAGGTAGTTTCGTCCACGATAACATCTCTGACCACTACAAACTTTTCGCAATTTGGGTTCCAAACTTTATAACCGTTTGGTTCATAACCCATCAGAATACCTTTCCATGATTTATCATCAAATTTAGCTTTAGTCGTTTTGTTATGCACATAAACAGTTGATCCAAAAACCTTTAAAAATTTTACTTCAGGTTTCTTATCGTGCCACATCTCATATGGTGTTTTCAAAAGTTTGAGAGCTTTAGTTGGTGTTAAATTTATTAAGTAAACAGCAGTCAAAACTGCCTGACCCCAAAAAACTTTATCTAATCGCGCACCGCTTAAGATTGAACGAGCTTTCTCAGTAATGGTTCTCACCATTCTTTCAGAGACACCATTTTGCTGTGGAGTTCTAGGAACTGTTAAATGGTATGAAATACCCTTTTCAGCACAGTAGTTCTTCATTTCGGTGGATAAATACTCACCACCGTTATCGCAAAACAAATTAGCTACTTTTAAATTAAATTTAGCTTCACTTTTTGCAACAAAGTCTTTGAATGCTGTATATACGTCTGATTTATATGTTATCAGATACGTAACGCAATAATGAGTATACTGGTCAACAAACATTACGAAATAGTTTTTATTATCAACTGTCGTTGGAGTGATAGGACCACAAACATCAGAACTGACAGCAAATAGAGGTCGATTTATGTGACTTTTGTCCTTGGTGTGATTAAACGGAAGTCGGCTCTGCTTTCCATTAATGCATGCTTCACACAATTCGTCATCTGGTACTACAGTGCTTAATTCACTTACGTCTTTAAACAACTCATGACGTTTTATTTCAATAAATTTGTTTTTACTCAAGTGACCGAGGCGTTGATGCCATAATTTATAATTATTTTTGTCACTAATGCATGCTTGAGAAACAAGACGACTCACGTTTACACACACGACAAAATCTACAGAAATTAAATTATTAAAAGGCATACCTTTCATTACTGTTTTACCAGTTTTGCATATCCTTGCACCGTCAGTACTGAATATGACAGTGTAGCCAGCTCGCTGCATTTTGGATACTGACAGCAAATTGTACGGTACCTCAGGGCAGTACAGAACACCATCCAAACATCCCTGCACACCCATGTTGCTAGTAACCTGCAGGGTACCTCTTTTTGTAGCTGAAATAAATTCACCATTTTTAGCAACTGACAGTTTTAGTGGTGTATCTAAAACAACAAAGTTGGTAAACAAGTCATCTCTATTGATGATGTGATTCGAGGCGCCGGAATCCAGAATAAAGGTAACTTTGTTATCATCGTCTTGCGTTACATGTTCGCCGGTCATGAAAGCAAATCCTGAGAACTCATTCGATGCTGATTGTTCATTTTTGCTTATCTTGACTGCCTGTACTGTTCTTGGTCGGTCATTGTTTATATTATTTCCCTTTTGCTTATTCCTTTGTTTAAAATAGTAACAATCATTCCGTTTATGTCCTTTACGCCCGCAGTGATGACATTTTATGAACTTAGCGTTCTCTCTCCTGCGTTTTATATATTTATTGGACTGTTGGTTATCAAATTTCCTTTTCTTCGATTTGTCATTCTTTTGCATTTCTATTTGCAACACTTTTTCGCTCATATCGCCCGACTCATTTTGCAACTTCACTTCATGGTCTAATAGCCGTGTTTTAACGAAAGCTAACGTTATGTTATCTTCTGATAACGTCTCGATCGCTGTAATAACTCCATCATAAGTTGAGGGTAAACTTAGTAGCAAATGAGCAACTTTATCAGTTTCTTCTAACTTCGCACCAGCAGCAAGTAGTTCAGTGATGAGATCATTGAACTTTGTAAAGTGTTGAATGAGTGACACTTCACTTTTTAGTTTCAACGATAGCAACTTTTTTCTTAGTGCCAACTGCGTCGCGATGCTCTTACGTTCGTATAACGTATCTAAATTTTTCAAAATATCTTTTGCCGAATGATCCTCCTTAGCGAAATCAAGATAAGAATCGGAAAGATATTCTATGATCACACTTTTAGCAATTTTATTGTTTTTCTCCCAAGTTTCGTTGCCAGGTAGCGGATCTTCGTCGATGACTTTTATCACATCTATTTCACTTAGCAACCCACGAATACGAAACTTCCATACACTGTACTTCTCACCGTCGAATGGCTTGATATTTCTTTTTAACTTGGAATAGTCCATTTTTATTTGTTTATTGTCCACGGCAGATTTTAAAACTTTAGTCCAACACAGTGAATATTTCACTCGCGCACACTGGGACCCATAACCTTTTAATATTTATGAGGTTATGGGGATAATCAAACTGCACTGTTTAAGGTTAACTTCATAAAGACTTTTATTTTAACCTTGATATTATATTCAGAAGTAATGTGACTAGTTCCTAGCACACAAACGGGACGAATGAATAACTGAACGGAGGGCAGGCGCGTACGTATGAATAAGTTCTTTGTCTCAGAAATATAAACAAATTAATTTTTGCTGATAAGTTATTTCTAAGAAACTCAACAATTAATAGATTAATTGTTGCCTTTTTAATATTATTTTTGTTTGTAGATAGAGTTTAAGTAAATAAAACATTATTATAAGTTAAACAATAAATTTTATTCTTTTAATATAGAGAAAAAGTAAAAAACAATGAGAATATTATAAAGGAATGGGTAGGATAAAGTTCTACCTTCATTCAGTTCAGTCCTATCTATTCCTTTCTAACAGTTGCACTAATACAGCTCTTGCCCTTCTACCTGCCTGTAGTGCTTGAGCTGATGAAGTGGCTGATTGAGAGGGAACCTGCCTGCTTCTTTCAGCTTGGAGTTCATCTTCTGTCAACTCGGGAACATCAATACCACCCCTTATACATAAGTTATGTAAAACACAGCAGGCCAGTATAATTTTACCTGCTGTTTCAGGGCAGTAATGCAGTTCCCGAGCTGCTAAAAGACATCTCCATCGACCTTTTAATATACCAAACGTGCGTTCTATGGTGGAGCGTGCACGCTTTTGGATAAAGTTGTACCTTCCTTCAGGAGAGTCTTCAACAGCATTATCTATAGGTGTCATCATATGCTCCCTTTGAGCGTAACCAGAATCACCTAAAATAAAAATAAAAAGTATTACATATGTGAGTTTGTGAGAATGTATGGATGTTTGTTACTCTTTCATGTAAAAACGACTGAATACACTGGGATGAAACTGGGAGCACAGATAGACCTTGGATTTAATCTAGGATAATTTTGATACTGGTATTACCGAAAAAATGGCAGACAAGCTAGTAATATATATTTTAAAGACCAACAATAAATTTCAACATACCTAATAAATAAACCGTTTCATTCTGGAGACCCTCCATGTGGCTTCTTATGTCACACTGTCTCCAAATGTAAGCATCATGTGTTGCTCCACCAAATGAAGCATCCACATTTGTTATGTAGCAATCACTGTCGCATATCTGAAAAATAATGTCATTCAATGAATCATACATATGAATTAGGTTAGGTACAGAGAGATTAATGAGAATCAACAACAGTAAATTTCACAATATAATCATTAATATTGAGTTCTTAAAGGTACTTACAACTTGGGTGTTAAGTGAATGAAAATGTTTTCTATTAAAATATTGTTCCTCGTGCTCAGAAGGTCTAACAATTGCAATATGAGTGCAATCGATGCACCCAATCACCCCAGGAATCCGATATTTCTGATAAAATCTGCAACATCAATTAAATACTTACTAAATATTCATTCAAAATAAAGTAGGTAAGCTTAATTAAATAATAAAACTTATGTACATACTTCTGCTTAATAAGATTTCTTTCATGTATATTTTGCGGGAATTTTATGTACTTTCTTAGTATATGGGGTGCATTGAGGGCAGTTGTGACCTCCTGCAAACAACGAGAAACAGTCTGTTGTGCCATGGGCCCGTCCATGTTTTGCCCCACAGATCCTTGGTAACTACCTCGGGCATAAAAGTTCAAGGCCGTAAGGATCTGAAAAAGATGAGGATTGTGAACAGTGAAATGCTTCATTCTATTGAAGAAAATGATAGTAAAAAATATACAAAACCTTAACTGTAGGTTCGATTCCATGACTTCTTGCCTTTGGAGGTAATAACGGCACTATTTCCTGGCACAACTCTTCGAATAATTGCCGACTGAGTCTGTAATTTCCTACAAACTCCAAGTCGGGAATTTCACGAATATTAAATTGATTGCGCAGGCGACGCCGGTTCCTTCGACGTTCTAAACGTTCTTCACGTAGAGCAGCATCGATTAAGAGCATTCTTGTACCCATTTCAAGCAAATATAAAACAAAATACACACTACCGAATGACTAACGAAAATCAAAAGGTAACACTTTTGGTTTCGTCAATTTGAGGTTAAAATTTAGAACAATCGTCTGTCAAATTCAAATTTTCGTTCGTAACTTTTATGAATTAGAGTAGGTTTAGAGCATTTAAATGTCAAACAATGTTCGTTCGAACGAAACTTCGTTAAAACTTCGAAACGAATAGAACAGTGGTAGGAAACACGCGAAATTCGATCGAAACTTCGTTTTTCGTTGAATAAGAGTAGACCCCCAGGTCTCGAGACAAAAAGCTTCCTTGCTTTTGGTATCCCAGTTGATTTTGACATTTTTGTAGCTGGATACCAGACTTTCTTAGTGAACGATCAATCAGAGTTGTCGTTGATGACTGATCCTTTGAGCTTTTGGTTATTGACTCTGGAGTTCAACAGTTATCTGTTTTCTTTGCAACTCTTATTTTGCTGCACATTTCTTACCCACTTCAGTCTGGTATTGTTGGATAGGTAGATTGACCGAGACAATATCGTGTACCGAGCATTGCCGAATACGCACGAAGCTTTACGAAGTAATCAAAAAGGGATGTCCAATACGCGTGTTCTGAGGGTGTTATTTTATCGATTTTCTTCAAATCGATCGAAATTAAGTTTCAATAATATATTTATTTTCAATTAAATAAAGAGATTTTAAATTTCTCAAACAGTTGTTACTCAAGTAGTCATGAATAGAAAACTGATATATAAGTTAATCATGACTTTCAACTAAGAAAATACTTTTTTTTTAGTTTATTTTTATATTAAAGTCGAAATCTCATTCATTTGTAAATCTTGTTTCGTTTCATATATTACATAAACAAAAATCAATAAATTCTAAATGAAACTTATGGATTACGATATTTGATCGATAAAGGGTCGATTGTATTGACATATGGTCAATCTCTAGCCAAGACCACCGCTCCCGCACGTCGCCATTTGGTTCCTAAAAAAGGTTATTGCGCAACCTTCTGCGCGAAGTTCGGACTCGCCAAGTTACGTCGGCCGTATTGTAGATTCAGATAGGGAGTCGGACGAATTAGATACAAACTTACCGTGTTACCACGTTACCACAAAAAGATAAAAAACCTCTGTTGAACACTAATTTTTGGTGATTGCGTCGATGTAGCCCGCGAAATTCAAATTTTCTTGTTTTTTGTAATTTGCAGGCCTGTGCCGTAGGTTGTATGTTGATTAAAATATTATTCGCGGCTGTAAGACGTATGTAGTTACAGATTTATAATCAACAAAATCATCAATACAACGCTCTAAGTTCATGAAGCAATAGGAATGACTTTTTCTGTTTTTTTTTGTTCCTGCGCCTACATCGCCGTCGAATGCATCTCTCGATATATTGA